>JAKWBJ010000177.1:2405000-3005000 GCA_023159175.1 Wohlfahrtia magnifica
AACACAAAAGAGTTACACGATTTTCATTTTTTTTCTCAAGCTTGTGGCGTAGCATAGTGTATTCATTTAAATGCGGTGCAAAATGGGAAATGTTTATATGGCGTGACTTTAAACGTTCACAAAGATCATCATCTTCTCCACCCTAGCCTTCATACACATATATAGCCGATATTTTGTTTTTCACATAATTGTCACGGATCTTTCTATCATAATGAAAAATATTAAGATAAATATTAAGATATTAAATTAAGATAATTTACATCGAGCGTTTTGGTTGGTCCACAATTTAAAGACACGTTGCAGTCCATGAGCAATCCATGTAATTTATATTAGTAACAGTCCATTTAAAAAGAACTTTATCAATATGATTTTTATTCAATACTAACCTTCAAACGATACGTGTATAAATTTGACAGCAATCTGGCTATTGATTCGTAAATTATAGGATTTTATGTGAAGCAGAAATCATCAAATCGTGCCACAAATCTATGTAAACGATAGAAAATTGCATGAATTGGGCTTCGAGTTACTATCCCGTTCACCATATTTTTCAGATTTAGCCTCCTGCAGCTTTTCCTGTTTTCAGATCTCAAGAGAATGCTTGCTGGTAAGATATTTAAGTTTAATGATAAAGTAATCGCTGAATCTGATGCCTATTTTGATGCGAAAGAGAAATCGTGTATATTTATTTATTTAACATCTCGAGATCTTTAACATTTTTCTTTTACTATTTTTAAGCCAATGAGAATATTTTTTGTTCCTTTTGTTTTTGAAAGTTTGGTTTGACGCAATAAATTTCAAATAACAGATAATTTAAAAAAGCTTTGTTTTAGTTGTAAAAAATTGTAAAGCACACAAAATCAAAATATGATCTAAAAAGGTTGAAAATGCTCTTTAAATAAGAAAATATGTCGAAAAAATGCTGGCAAATATGCAAAAAAATGCTGTTGTGAGCAAAATATACAAAAATATGCACTAAAAAATCGATGCCAAGCTTTATAAAAATTTCTAAAACGAATAAATATAGGGTCCGCCATCTAACGTTTTTATTAGTGCTTATTTTGTGAATGGTAACACTTAGCTCATGTCTGATTTGACAGATAATTAGTTTTATCCTTCCGCTGAACGAATATGGTTGTGTATACGCTTGAACAACGCTTGGAAATATTGCGACATTACTTTGAAAATCATGGTAATGTTGCAGAATCAAAAATCATCTTTTCAGATGAAGCTCATTTTGATCTTGGCGGGTTTGTAAACAAGCAAAATTGTCGCATTTGCGGCACAGAAAACCCGCACGTACCCGATTCACCCAAGACGAGTCACTGTTTGGTGCGGATTTTGGTCCAGAGGCATAATTGGGCCATTTTTCTTCGTTACAGTCAGTGGCGATCGTTATCAGGCCATGGTGAACAAATTTTTGTTCACAAAAATTGAAGAGGAGAATATTATCAACATTTGATTTTAACAGGACGGCCTGTTTTTGAAGATCGCTTTATCAGTCGCAAAGCTGATGTCGTTTGGACACCTCGGAGCTGCGATTTGACACCGTTGGACTATTATTTGTGGGGCGCCATCAAAGATAAGTGTTACGCGAACAAGCCAGAGACAATTGACGCTTTAAAGGACAATATTCGTGAAGCCATAGGTGAAATACAGCTGTACACAATCGATAATGTGCTTAAAAATTGGTCCGATCGTGTAGGCTACTGCATGGCCAGCCGAGGCAGCCATTTGAATGAAATTATTTTCCATAATTAACCGGAAGGATTGTACTTTCAAATAAAAAAAAAAAAAAAAAAAAACGAGAAAAAATTTAGAAGTTTTTTTTTTATAGTATTTTCAAAAAAAAAAGTTTATTTGGCGGACCCTGTATATTACATTTGATTTGTTTACATGTATATGCAGATGTATATTTCTGGTTTCCTTGCTGATGATATGACACAAATACTTATGCATTGTTAAAGCTTTAAAGTCAGTGATTAGTGGTTTCAAAGAATTCTTTAAAAAAATTCAATTTGTTTTTATTTATAAGTCTTAAAGCAAAAACGTGCTTTACTCAACTTCATCGTTTGTTAAACCATCCCTCCCATAATTGGTTAATTACATTTCATTTTGATTTGATATATGATTGTTTTCATGATATTTTTCCGCAATCATACTCGTATTCTTTTATTGTTTTTATTTATATATTATTTTTTATTTTTATTTTTTCAAAAAATATATTCTTATTGTTCTTTTGTATTACTACTTAATATTGTTTGATTTTTTTGGTTTTTTTGCAACGTCATTCAATGCTTGAACTGTGGGTTGGTTTGTGGTGAAAAAATCCAAAAATGCTAAAAACTGATTGTATTGGATAAAGTATTTTACGCGGATGTTGTTTGATTTTTGTTTTTTGCCAATAATTTGTTGGGAAATTTTTATATTATTTTTTCTCTTTATTAGAGTGGGTTTTTGTTTCTACCGCTTAAACTTTAATACAACAAATGTTTAATAAACTTTATGTATATTTTTTATTGTTTGTTTCCAAAATTAGGTTAATATGATTTCAGAAAAAAAAAAATAAAAATAATTAAATTACATAGGATTTATTGAAAGAATTAAATTTTTTAGTTTTAGTATTGACCTTTTATTTAATTTTTTTTTTTTTTTTTTTTTTTGGTTATTGCCTAATAGTTCACATGAACATTTTTTTTAGTGTATGAATAATAGCTGATAAAAGCAGCCATGGAAGTTATTAAATTTCTTAATATTTTAGAAAATTAGTCTGTACTATTTTCAAAACATAAGTATTGAGTAACAGTTTAACAGTTTAGCTGCTGCACCTACATATAACAAAAAGTAAAATAGAAAAACCTATATAATTAATGCAAAATAACCAGGCAACTGGTGTCGATGAGATTCAATCTGAACTTTTAAAATTAATTGACAGAGAAAATTTGGAACTCTTAGTTAAATTGTTTAATAGAGTGTATGATACTGTACAATATTCTAATGATTGGCTAAAATCTAACTCTATAACAGTACCTTAAAAAAATTAGCAAAAGTAAGCAAAAGCTTAAGTAAGCAAAAGTATATTATAGTTTTGCCTTAAAAGCAAGAGCATCCATTACACAACGTGCTTCTTTTGTTATTGTTTTGCATATAACACATAAACAGGTGTTTAAGTACGTAAAGTACGATTTGGTTCGCTCAAGAATTTACCAAATGAAACTGAATGAAACTCGACGAGAATTTATGTACATTAGGATTGCAAAATGAAAACATCAAAATTGTATCCAGGAGCTCATAAATTTGTACTTTTTCGAGCCCAATTGTACCAAAAATATATATTTTTTCAATTATTTTTAATATTAAGAAAGAGCACTAAAAAAAAACATAAATTGTACATAAAAATCCTTTTTTATAATTATTATATCAGCATTTGGACCTAGAAGTTAATTTATACTTTAAAAGTATATCTTTTAAAAACTACACTAAGGGATAAGTACGAGGGCGGATTGACATTGAAGCTACCTAGCGCTAGATGGCAGCACAAACACACAAACTTTTTCTTTCTTAGAAATTACAATCTGTTAAACGTCATTTTAGTCAAATTCATCGATTATTTTATTTGTTGTAGTGATTTGAAATAAGCAACTTTTGTGTTTCTTGGAAAATGGAAAAAAGTGAATTTCGTGTAGTGATTAAGCACTGTTATTTGAAAGGCAAAACGGCGAAAGAGACAAAAGAAAAGCTTGATAAACATTACGGCGAATCTGCTCCGTCAGATTATATGGTAAAATATTGGATTGCTGAATTTAAACGGGGCCGAACAAGCACTGCAACAATACCATCAACAGGAAGGACAAAAGAGGTGGTTACTGAAGAATATATCAAGAAAATCCTCGATATCGTTATGAATGATCGCCGGGTCAAAATCCATGAGATTGCTGAAATGGTAAGCATATCATATGAACGTGTGTTCAACATTTTGCATGAACATTTGCATATGAAAAAGCTATCGGCAAAATGGGTGCCGCGTTTGCTCAGTGTTGAACAAAAACGAGTTCGACAGATCACTTCACAGCGGTGTTTGAACATGATAAAGCATAATCCTGCTGATTTTTGGTGTAGATTAATAACTATTGATAAAACGTGGGTCAACCACTACACACCTGAAACCAAAAATCAATCGAAGCAATGTGTGAAAGCTGGTGGAAGTGCTCCGAAGAAGGCGAAGACAGCGAAATTGGCTGGCAAGGTTATGGCCACTGTATTTTGGCATGCACACGGAATATTGCTCATAGATTATCTCAAAAAGGGATCCACAATCACAGGAGAGTATTATCGTGCATTATTGGATCAATTGGTTGATGCAATCAAGGAAAAACGACCACATTTAAACAAGAAAAAGTGCTTTTTCTTCAAGACAGCATTAGATACGATGCTAAAACTACGAGAAGTCCACTTCAAATTGCTTGATCATCCACCTTATAGTCCAGATTTAGCCCTTAGTGACTTTTTCCTGTTTCCAAACTTGAAAAAATGGCTCTCAGGAAAAAGATTCATCTCAAACGAAGAAGTGATTACCGAAACTAATGCGTATTTTGTAGAGTTCCCAAAATCGTATTATTCAGATGGTATAAAAAAGTTGGAAAATCGTCTTACTAAGTGTATTGAGCTAAAAGGAGGCTATGTTGAGAAATGAATGGTTTTTGAAAAAAAAAAATGTTGTTTCCTACTTAGGTAGCTTCAATATCAATTCGCCCTCGTACATGTCTAAATATAAAATGAGGTACAAAAAAAGTCTATCGATCAGTGATGGCAAGGTTGATATGATCGTACGTTGTTTGATACTATTTAATTAAAAAAAAAATACAGTAGTAACAGGTTTGATAAACTCACAAATATTTCCCTATTTCTAATGGCGTTTTGATAACGCTATGCAATAAAAATGAATAAAGTTGAAATACCTCGATAGTGGAACTGGTGGGCACGATCTCGTACGTCAAGAAATACTCAAACACCTCAAACAGGTTTTAAGTATCTTCATGCATTTATAACCTAATAAATTAGCTGAATACTAACCTATTTTAAGTATCCGATATGGAAAGAACAGAAATATAGCCACGCGGTTTGTCTGGTAATATGGGGTATTAATACGAATATCTTTGTATTTACATAAGATCCCTGTAGAGTTCGTATAGCATGACGAGATTTCAAGAATGTCGGGTGTATCAAGATGGTATAGCGAGACATTAAACGGTTACAATTACAACGCGATTGCATGCCAGATGAACTTTAGCAAGCACTTGGGATCTAAACGGATTGATTGGGAATATCGGTGATCCTTATGGGCAGAATAGGCGGCTGGTGTCACAAAAATTTTGCTTAACATGCTTAAATTGTGGGAATCCCATATAATGATTTTTATAGAAGTTGCAATGACGAAGAGCAGAAGAAGTCTAAGAAATACCTTATTTACCAATAACAATTCGAGGACATGATGCTTTCTATGCTTGTTCGGAGGATATTAGATAAGGAAAATCTAACGTACAATTCTGACAAGAATTTTGTCTTCATCAGGGCGGCTGAATAGCTAACTGCTGCCAGATACGAACGGCGAGGACCATGGTGCGGTAATGGACACATGGTAACACATCGAACTTAAAATTTGGACCCAAGTGAGCCGAAAGTAGCTAATATAACCTATACTTACTTAAGAATAAAATACTTCTTTGATTTTGAAAATATATTAGAAATTGAGAGATTTATTAAGATCTTTAGTAAAGCAACTCATGTTTTATAAAATTTGTTACTCTTATTGTCCAAAAATGTCTCAACATTTTTTTTTTTGATATCGAACGAAAAGTCTATTTTCTATTTCTAATATCGATAGTTCGTAAATTGTTCTAAATGAGTAATTGGTACTTTTGAGTCTGAAATTGTACCAACCATAATGTACATTATAGTTATTCACATTTGATTGTGTGTATTCGCACAGTCGTTTAAGCTAGCCGACGCTTATTATAGTTGAGCCTTTAGTCGTCAATAGAAATAGCGGCGATTGAACATTCGTAGCGGGTGTATGCAGATATTTTTAATTTTTATTTAAATTGTATTATTTTTACTGACAATACAATTCACAACTATTTAAAAAGTACATTATAACCACCAAGAAATTGATTAAGTATTTCACAGATTTTTCGTTGAGTTTTTGACAGTAACTTAAAGCACCTTATGAACAATATTTCGCATATCGTTTAGCTTTCTCAGCGATGTGATGCTTCTTGTCTCTACAAATAATGTAAGTCTTTACAATTTCAAGAATTTTTATATCTCTAGGAGCTAAGGCAATCGTATAAATTTTGGTTAAAACAAAACAAGTAATTCGAAGTTTACATGTAAAAGTTTTTCTTTGTAGTACTTTTACAGTAATTTTCTTATAAAAGCAAGACAATGGGACATAAAAAACTTATCAACCATTTTTAAATAAAATACTTTTATGGTATTTGATAAATCTCATTACAAAATCAAATCATTAAAATGTAAAATAAAAGTACATACAGAGTTTTTTTTTTCAAACTTTTACCTTTTTATCTAAAAATTGATATTTTTGGGTAGTCAGTCGCACATTCGAACAAATTAACTATAAAAAGATAAAAAATCCATTACTAATAAACTTTTACGGATACAAATATTTAAAAATTAAATTGGAAAAAAGCTAAAATAGACAATTAACGATACCACCATATGATATTTAAGATATTTATCAATTAATTGAATAAAATTATACAATTCCAATTGGTTCGTTTAGCCTGTCTCCCTCTCTGTTCCCAATAAAATCAAGATAGATTTTTTTAACATTTTTTATTATTTTTTTTTTATTATTCATTTATTTTTTTTTAATGGCTACAGCTGGTATTTGGATATTAATCTCTATAATTAAAACTCTATAATAGTAATACATACTAGTTTAATTATATGGTAATTATTACAAACAACTATTTAATACCAACTCAACAGACAAAAAAGTCTGTTATTAAAAAATATATAAAATAATATTTAAATAAATTATATCTGATTTTTATTAAAAATAATAATTTTTTTTAAATTTACTTTTAGCATTATAACGTTTGCAAAGCATGAAGGGTTGGTTTGATGCGTTTCGAGACGATGGTGGACCCACACTTTATTCATTTTCAAATCGTACCCCCGTAACTGGTGACGTATCGATTGTTGCCGTATCTGTATTATTTGCAACATTTTATGTTGCTTTTTTAGTTATATTTCCAGGTGTAAGAAAACAGGTAAGCTTAGTTATATTTTTTTATTACTAACCGTATATTAAAAATTATTTATTAATTAATATTAAAATATAAAAATAGACAACAAAAATTATTAAAAAATATGTAGGTTTGAAAATAAGAGTATAACGAATTTAACTTTCACCTCTTGATTAATTAATTTTCGAGATTCGCGATTTTTTTTTAACTTCAAAACTACACTCGGTCAATGACCCCTATTCATGCATTGCATTGTACTGGTACTAGGAAAATAGATTAAGATTAGTCTCTTTACTTGAGTATCTGCCCTAGGACGTTACTTCACGATTCCAAAGCGCGAGTGAATACAATGCGCCAACCAACGCCCCCACCTATGACTAAAATCACTAGTGTGTACCAATTCGAAGCCATGTTAATTGGAAATAAACTCGACCTTAGTGAGATCCTACCGATCTATGGGTCACTGCACCCGGTTAAAAAAGTAACTCCATACCAACCCAACATAAAGGGTCCGCCAAACATTTTTTTTTAAACAGGGCGCAAAACATCGAGTGTAGCTTCGGCTGTGTGGCACGTAGCGCCGTCCTGTTGAAACCAAATGTTGCTAATATCTTCCTGTTCAATTTTTGTGAACAAAAATTCATTCAACATGGCCCGATAACGATCGCCATTGACTGTAACGGCCACTCCTTGCTTATTTTCAAAGAAAATTGGCCAATTATGCCTCTGGACCAAAATCCGCACCAAACAGTGACTCGTCTTGGGTGAATCGGCTTTTCAATGTATGCCTGCGGGTTTTCTGTGCCCCAAATACTACAATTATGCTTGTTTACATACCCACCAAGATCAAAATGAGCTTCATCTGAAAAGATGATTTTTTTTGGCAAAAGCGGCATTTTCTGTAAGTCGATCGCAGGCCCACTTAGCGAAGCGAAAAAAGCGTATACACAACTATATTCGTTCAGCGGAAGGATAAAACTAATTATCTGTCAAGTCAGACATGAACTAGGTGCTACCATGCACGAGTGCTTATCACTAGTTGAAAAAGAACGTTAGATGGCGGACCCATAAGCTCTTCCCGCTATTTGGGTCTAAGCCACAACCACCACGTTGTTCTCACAAAGAGGACCTAGGTCCTTGTGGCTCCTGACGCCTGTGGTACCAGAAATAAGCTTCCAGTCAGGCTTCATAGCACAAATGCTACTACAAGAGTAAGTCCCAAAGGACTCCAGAATGGCGACCAATAAGGATAATAGCAAAAAACATAACAACACAAAAATTAACGGAGCGACCAAGGAAAACTCAAAGTGACATCGTGCGCCATGGGCACAATAAACGAGAACAATAACACAGCCATTCAAGTCAAGGATAGACCACATCTTGATCGGCAGCAATAATCTCGAAGCAGCAAGTAGCAAACAGTAACTATTAGCACAGCATCGGTAACCGAGCTAGAAAGGATGGAAAAAGGAAAAATATTTTTATTGCGCTTAAATGAAAAAATGTATTCGAAAATAAGTGGTTCTAAAAGAAAAAGTTTCGAAAATAAGTCGAGGATGATAAAGAGGAAGTAAAAATTTATATACGTACAGTGGGGTGCAAAACCAAATACAAGTTTTCAACTTGAACAGAAAAGTTCCTATAAAAACTTAAATACTCAATCAAATAAAACAAAACTTCGCACATTTATTCATTGCTAAGTCCTTTCAAAAAATATTACCACAAGGTATGATATTCAAAGAATAGAATGGGAGAAAGGCAATGAAATAAAAGAATCTGCATCACTTAGTATTGCATTTTTCATTTACATAGAGAGGAACTTATATTTTTTAACGCTATTCTTAGAACACCTTTTTTGTGACGTTTTTAAAGAATAAGAGAAATCTTGTTCCATTCATTTTGTATTCGTTGCCATAGCCTCAACATTTTCCGCAAAGTGCAATTATATTTTTCCCGGCGGGTTTTTACCATTGTTCAAGAATTCTCCATTGGATTTGAATTAGGGTTTTTTGCTGATCATTCTGTTGCAACAGCCATTCTTGGACAATTTTAGCGCTCTGGCGTGGATCAACATGTCACTAAAAGATGACTTCTTCTTTTTCGGTAAGGTTTAAGGCTGCAAAAAAAATTTTCCTTGACGCCAAAACATATTACTTTTATTTTTATATTAAATATTCATAACATAAATGTCACTTTAAAGTACTCCTAAAGTAGGTAGCTTTCTACTAACAAAGGGATTTTAAGCTAATAACCGTTTTTGCTTATAACATTAAGGAATTTAGCTTAACAAGAGTTTAAAAAGCTTTGTTAAATTTTGTTGCATATGATCGTTAATATTAATACTTACGTTCAATAAACTACTATTCCTGGTGTAATAACGACGTTGAGAGTGCGGGGATCTTTCGGTGATCTTTCGTTCGTCTATTACTCAGCCTTAGCCAGATTTGCTACGCTGTGTTGTCAGAATCTATTAACTCATGGTCAATCCTAAGTTGATAATACCTCAGTAAATATGTTGGTTGTGCAGGCACTGGCAACTTCATCTACTCTGCAGTTCTCCAGTGATTCCATACCCATATGATCTGAATATTGTACTGCTTAGCTAACACGTTGAGAAGCAGTGATATTTTTAGCAAACTACTTCATAATTACACTGGCCTACACAAAACAAAAAAATTTTCTCGCACAACCAAGAAAAACATACATATATGCGTATGTATTGTTTCCTACCAAACATTTCATTTCATTATGTTTGTGTTGTATAATAATTTATTGCAATGTTTTTGTCAAAGTTAGGTACCTTCCTTTATAGGTTACATATCTGGCTTTAATTTAAATGCCCAAATGTAAAAATTATATTTTAATAATTTGTGTATGACTTTTTGGAAATAAAAGAAAGAAAAAATTCCCCTAATGTTGCAAGAAAAAATTTTTTCGCAAATTTTAGTCCAAGCTAGGTACCTACGTTTAATTTTGAATAACATCAGCAATGGCCAGCCGATTTTCACGTTTTATAGCTTATTTTATTCTATATTTCAAATTTTAATTTAAGTGCTTAACATCTAAAATTTTCATTCCGTATTTTTTTTTTTACTTGTTTGAAAAAAGAAAAATTGCTCTAATTTTACGCGAAATTTTTTTTTTTTTTACAGCCAAGTTGTGAATAACTCCGAAACTGTTGAAATTACAAAAATATGTCGTTGATTTGATTTATAGGAAATTTTGTTCCTAAATGTTTGGTAGCACCCGCATTAAAATCGGTCAAGTCGTTTTCAAGTTATGATGAAATATATTTACATAACTATCACATTTCGGGCGAAAAATTTGCCACGCCCATAAAAAAAAATTTGAACTCGATGGAAAAAAATGAAAACGGATTTGAATTCAGCGCATCAAAACCATTATATTTCTTATAGTTTTTTTCTTATAGTTTTTCTTTTTTTTTCTTATAGTTTTTTTATATTTCTTAAGCGTTTTTTGTTGTAGACCAGTGTTATTTTTGGTGCATTGTTTCCGTGATAGTTTCTTCTGTAGAAAATAATATAAAGTTAGTGATGATGTGTCTAAATGTCATACAGCACTGACCAGACATTTATTATTTCTAAATGTACATTTTTGTATATGTAGGTTATCATAAATTCGGCTTTTGTCGACAATATAACGTTGTTCCTTGTTCGTTTTTACAATTTGCAAAAAATGTATGTTAAGAGAAATCATTTCTGGTCATTTAATCTATTTTTTGAAAAAAAAAAAAATCAAAAATTTTAAACAGAAAACTTTTATTGATTTTCAATAATATTTGCATATTCAAATGATTAAGCTTTATACGAGTATTATGGCTTATAGGCTCTTAGTTTATAATTCAGCAAACAGCATTGACAATTTTTGCATTTGTAATGTCTGTTGCTCTCCTAAAAACAAACAAAATAAAGTTTCGCTTAACGAAGTTAAAGCAGCGGTGTTAAATGCCTTCAATGTTGACGTCATTAGGTGTAAAAAAAAATATTATATTTGCAAATGTAAAATGTTTAAAGTTAAAACGTGTAAAGGGTTTAAAAATTTTTATTAACACCCAATATCTTTTTTAATTTAATTTTTGATTTTTTTTTTTGATTTTTAATGCAAACTAGATGTAGACGCTTAAGTTGTCCACTGTACAATATTTTAAAGCATTTATTCATTAACTTTATGTGACATTAAAATTGATTTTGCATTTAAGTTGTGACATGTATGAGAACCTATTTTTATAGTTTTTCGGTATATTTTCTGTTTGATCGCTCCATTTATCTGTAGTTATTATAGTTAGCAATAACAAAAACAACAACAACATCAACAACAACAGTAATGTGAACATAAATTGCATATGGCAAGTTTTTTCTCTCTCTCTACAATAATAAAAAACTATTATTTTGTCAGTTGTTGTTTTTGTGGTAAATAATAGTACGACCAATAGATGGACAGACATTTATGCATGTATGTAGTATTCACGTATGCTTATGCAGACATAAAAAACTAAATTTATATGTAGTTTAACAATTTAAAAAGTTTTTTTTTTGTACATAAACAAAACGAATTTTAATCGAAAATCCAAAAAAAAAAACATAAAAATGCGCCTTTTATTCAATTAATGCAAATTTTCTAATCATTTTTGCATATTTAGAGAGTCATTTGTTCTATAGCTTTGTATTTAAAGAGATACACATACATATGTACATATATAAAATGCATATATGTAAGTATGTATGTATATGTGTGCATATATGAAAATCATTTATTTTAATCCATTTCATTCGTACAGTAATTTGGTAGACATTTTTAGTCTGCTTTTAAGGGAACAGTAATGGAATTGATAATTGTGAACTCCATATAAGACTATAGTTGAACATTCTAAAAGTTAAACAAAATATTATTGAACACTATTTTCGTTTAGTATTTTAGCTAGATAACCCAGTGGGTAAAATTAAAAAAATATACAGTCTGTCAATAATGAGTTTGCACATTGGAAAAAAACATAGTTTGCTTAAAATTATTAGTAAATTCATGTTATTTTTATTTTACAAAAAAATTTTTATTTATGTATTTCATAAATAAATAATTTCATATGTACGAGTACTTAGAGAGATATTGTCAAAAAATTCTTTAATAAAACAAAAAACAAAAGAAACAATACAACAAAACAAATTCTTACTTCATTTTACACTGTCAATAAACTCCTTGCACAAAAATTTCTTTGCAATTTTGGTTTCAGTTGAATAATTTTAAATCTAGTTTGAGAAAATTTAATATTTGCTATGGAAAGCTTTATTATCTACCACACACTGCAAACAATTTTTCATTGATCTTACTAACTTCGTTAGGTCATAATTCGTTGGTAGTTTGAGCCATTCTTCAGATATTGCTGTTTAAAGCGATGCCATTCTGTTGGCTGGTGTTTAGCGACCCGTTTTTTTAAAAATACTCATAAATTCTCTATGGGATTGAGATCGGGGCTTTGGGCGGGTGTATCGATGACGTGCCACAGTTATATAACAGCCACATTCTTACCATGTGTGACTTATGTTTAGGGTCATTGTCTTGGTAAAATTTGAAATTTGGTTTGTTGTCTCTTATAAATCCAAATTTCTTTGCACTATTAATTAAATGGGTCCGCAAAATATCTAAATATTGATTAGCGTCCATTGTTGAGTCAATAAAAGCAATGTCACCCACTCATTGGCTTGAAATTCAGCCCCAAATCATTATGGACATTTTAACAAATTTTACGGTAGGGATAATGTCTTGCTGCTTCTGAGATGTTAAAGGCTTACGCCACACCCTAGGTGGTCCAACATTATAGTACAGCATCATCTTCGTTTCGTCACAAAATATTACATCGTCAATCGGCTGTGAAACGTTCCGAACAGCGAAGGAAAAGCGCTTTTGTATATTTGCTGCTGATAGGAGTGGTTTTGTTTCTTGCTACTCTTGATGAGTATTTATTTTTAATTCTGGTCTTACGCACTGTCTCGTGGCAAACAACAACACCAAGCTCTTCCCCCAGCTCTGTCGCTAGTTCCCGCATCGAAATTTTGGGGTTTTGAGTCAATTTTCTTAAAATGAACCGCTCAGCACGTGGGCTTATCTTATTTCTTCGCCCACCTCTATGCTTTAGCTCCAGTCTGTTCTCTTTTTCTGCTCGATTTAAGACGTTGTAAACTGTTCTACGTGAAACTGAAAACATTTTCGACAATTCGTCTGCACTCCTTCCTAGTTGGCGATTATAATAAATCAATTGGATGATATTGTACGTCAATCTTTTTCCTGTCATTTTTAAAACTTCAAATGTTGTAATTTCATCATAAAATTTCATCACAAACTAATTAAAAAATTCAATGTTATGAACAATGTGTATATATTATAACGGGAAATTACCGTTTACCTTCAAAGAGAATTAAATCTACGAGCTAAGCAAAGAGTTTATTAACATAAAGAGAACAAAACATTTTTGTGCAAAGAGTTTATTGACAGTGTAAAATGACGTAAGAATTTGTTTTGTTGTATTGTTTCTTTTGTTTTTTGTTTTATTAAAGAATTTTTTGACAATATCTCTATAAATACATATGAATTTATGAAATACATAAATAAACAATTTTTTATAGAATAAAAATAACACGAATTTACTAATAATTTTAACCAAACTGTGTAAATTGGTCATGAAATCTTCAATTCTTGATTACCATGATAAGTTGATGTTGATGGATTCTCACGTACACTCTCAGCTACAGCTTCGATATTTTCGAGTAAATGCATTGTACGAGCAAGTTTACTTCTTAGCGCATCAACAATGAAACTAGTTTCACAAACTTTTGCAGTCAACTTGCGTATACCGGACACTGTTGGTCCTTCTGGGCGACCAAATTTTGTACGAAATTATCGTGCAATTTCCGACCCATGGTCTTTTTTCGGAAATAAATATCCAGTAAATCCCAACCTTGTGATGGAATAGAATGACATAAATATTGCCAGACACGAAATATCCAATGGTTCAAATTTAAACTGATAGATGGCCTACCCGATATAAAAAGAACATAAACAAACCGGTAAGCAAAATTATCGATTTATGTCCTTCTTTGAAGGAATTTAATTTTTATAATCTACGAGGGTGGTTCTAAAATTAGCCGACCTAGTGAAAAGACGAAAAAAAAAATGCAAAAGATACGAAAATATTTTTATTTATTTCTCGACATTATCGTTTTTCAAAATTGGGCACAAATAAAATCTCTCAAAGCCAAACTTTACATTGTTAAATATAATAAAGGCTTGGTGTTTAAATAAGTTGAAATCATAATAAAACAAAAAGATATATTTTCAGTATCAATGACAAGGGCTTTATTGGATAAAATATTTCATGACACTAATGGTAAAATATGCCATGACTTGCCACTGCGAGGTGCAACATGGAACAGAACCATTATTTTGTTAAAAAATTTCAACAATGTGCAAGCATTACTCTGGAAAATGAAATGTCAAAACAAACTAAACAACAAGCAACTATCAGCTGTTAAGTCGGTTGTCAAATAAAGCAGTGTAGCCAAATCAATGTTGTGAACCTCTAAAAAAATACTCGATACTTAAAACACTTTCCATTGCTTACAATCACAGCTTTAAGACGTCGTGGTGCACTCTCAATCGAGATTTTACAAACTTCAGGATCATTAAAAATAATAACATTAGGAAGGAAGTTTTTTAACCTCCGTTTGGTTACTTCCTTTTTTAAGTTTACTTCGAAGGTTTCTTTGTAAAGTGGTGAATTCATGTCTCAACCATGGTTACAAATGAACGTAAAAACCCGGCTTTAAATGAGTGCTTGTTTAGCTTGAATCAAGTTTTTATTTTCTTTAAAGAATACCTTTTGGATCAAATGAAAAAGTTAATCAAATACGAATTTAAAGGTTAGCAGAAACCATATTACTTACTTTAATGCAAAAGATCACAAAATTATCAAACTGTCCTAGAAGTTAAAGTGCAGCTTTATATTTTTTTTACAAATTTTTTGTATAATTGTTTACTGGGTTATATGTATAATTTTCCTCCTAAATTAAATACTAAATGCTCTAAAATTTTATCGATTTTTTGATTTTTGTTATTGCTTTTCTCCAAATATATAGTATATGGTAATGGTTCTGGTTACTTGGATCCTGGTATTTTTATATCAAAAAGAAACATGTCTTTTTGGTATTTTGAATACATAAGTATGAACATATGCACTTTATTTATAATATTGATAGTTTTGAAAAAATATAAAATGCATTCAAACAATAGAATAGAGTTCATTGTTCAGCACTTTATGTTGAGAGCAGACAGTTAATTTAAAAAGTTAAATTAGATGTGAGACTGAAGGCGAGAATTTATTTTTTTAAATAAAATATTAAATATAAATAGAGTTTGATGTTTAAGAAAGGTTTAGTCCTATAGATAGTTGATACAGTGTTACATATTCGTATAGAAGCACTTCTCTCTCTTTTACCAGTACTATTATTTTAAAAATGTTATAATTCATATTGTCCACTAAAGTAATGGTAACTTGTATTGACTGAGAAAAGTTGTTTTTGTTGTTGTCATTTTTTCTAAATTTATGCAGTTTATGCAAGTTTCATCAAGAAGGGGTACATATTTACTTAAGCATACTGACTGAATTTCCAATAAGAAAACCGCAGTTATTTAATTTTCAATAACTAATTGATGCATCATTTTTTTTGAATACGATTTGGCAGTGATTTCATCAAATTTTCCAGCAATTGTAGACTCAAATCTTCGTAATCTTCCTTAATGGCCAACTGAAGTTCTAACACTGTTTCGCAAAGCTATTCTTGGGTTTTTTTGTTCTTTTTCCGTGGTATATACATCAAAATGTTTTCCACTGGATTGAAATCGAGTCTATATATAAGCCATTACATAAGTGGGATGTTGTGCTATTCATACCATATCCTGTGAAAAATATTGTTTTCATCCATTTCATTATTCAATAATTACGCGAGAGCATCATCAAAAATTCCTAGCTTAATTTTAAATAATTTTGGGCCGACACTAATGAGCGAAATTGTTTATTACAGTCTAGTCAAATTTTTTGTTTGCTTATTTGTTTGAGCCCAGCACCAGTACTAATGCAATGCATTGTGCTGGTACTAGGAAAATAGGTCGTGGGAAGGAGGATAGAATGAGTAGTGTTTTTGGACGTTCGATTTGAATTTGCTCATGTCGTAAGTGGCAGGGAAGACATTCACAGGAAGATTGTTCCACAAACGAACAGTGCGACCAAAGAACGATTTCTCTCTATAATGCGTTGTGCGATTCACTGGACAATCAACTACAAATGGATGTGCTCTACGAGAAATACGGCCACTAAGTAGAAATATATGATTACGAGGAATTAGTTTCTTAATTTCGTTAGAACACATACCGTTGTAATACCGATAGAACAATGAAACACACCATATTGCGACGATGCTCTAATGAATCGATAGAGTTGGCTACCTTACCGTCATTAATAAGCATCTTCGCCCTCTCCTGTACGCGGTCGAGAAGCTCCAAAATAGACTGTGAAGCACTGGCCCATACATGAGAGTTATATTACACTTTGGGTAGGATATAGGTCTTGTAAACATTAAGAAGATCAGATGGAGTGAAGTACTTCTTACACCGTCTTAAGAAGCCGAGACACTTGAATGCTTCTTTCGACACTCGAAGTATGTGCTCGTTCCAACGAATGTCACAATGAATTCTCATGCCCAGAACATCAAGAGTATCCCATAGATACAGATCACAACACACCACCACGTCTGTGTGTCAGAAAACAACATTGGGTCTTGCGGGCGTTAAAGTCGACCCTGTTTGCGCGACCCAACTCAGAGATTTTCACCAGGTCGCTTGTAAGTGTGTCGTTCATATTCTGCTTTTTCGCCCCTATCTCCAAAAGGCTCAGCCTACGATCAAAAGGATATGAATGACAAATGTTGCTGTCATTTGCAAAAGAGTAGATAGGATTAGAAACATTAGAAATAGAGTTGGAAAAAGAACAGAGCCTTCCGGTACTCTATAACCACTCTTATAGTTCGATTTCTGAGAAAGCTCGATATGAATCGAGAGAAGTGACTACCGACACCAAAAGCAATAAGTTTGGATATAAGAACCTCGAGCCAGACTCTGTCAAACACCTTGGAAATATCCAGGGCCACAACTTTACTCTCACCAAATCCATGAATGGATCTATTCCACCTTTCAGAGAGTAGCTCTAGAAGATCACAAGTGGAGCGACCCGTACGGAAACCGTATTGACGATCGCTCAGCAAATTATTTATTCTGATCTCTGCCATCAACAATTAAGGAGATTAAAGCAATTAAAACGGTCAGAATTGCTCAACGAAAAATATGTTGTGTTCCATCATAATAACGCCATACCGCACACATCTTTGATGACCCGACAGAAACTGAGAAAGTTTGGCTGGAAAGTTTTGATGCATACACCATATAGCCCGAATTTAACACATTCCTATTATTATTGGTTTCGATCTCTGCAGAACTTTCTTAATGGTGTAAATTGAAATTCCGTAGAAATCTACAAAAAGCAAAACTTATACAGTGATGGAATGATGGCTTTACCCCAAAAATGGTACAAGAATATCGATCAAAACGCTTGTTTTTAATATAATTCATCAGAGCTTCTTTTACATATAAGAAAATGATGTTTAATTTTTAGTCAAATTATTAACTGAACTTTTTCATGCCTACTATTTTAATAATTTTAGATGAAACTCTAACCTAGTTAAGTCTAATTTGAATATGTTAATTATTTTTATAAACTTCTTTAATATTTGAAGGCAAAAGCCCACAAACAACTGTGAATCATAGCATAAATTAAATATTTCTCTAAACTGAATTTAGTCAAAAGATCAAAATTAAAAAAATAGTTTTAAAAATTACTATAAAGTGTGCATATGTATGTACCGGCGAAGACGGGGATTCCAATAACCTTTGAGCTTTATGATTAAATAAATAAATAAATAAATAAATAAATAAATAAATAACAATAAGTAACTAAAACCCTATATTTTCTTAAAAGCTGGGTAAATTATGGCGTCCATAATAAGGCACCTTTGCCTAATATCAGTTTCTTTGTATTGGGTATACAAGTTAATTATATCGATGTTTTTGCTTGCAATGCATTTATTAGAATAACAAAATGAATTGATACATTATTCAAGGTATTCTTCATCGTTAGCCACTACTTTTTATTGCTTTCCTGGTAGCATATGGATTCCGCACCGAAAGAACTGCTCCGGTTTTGAGGTAAAGAATGAATTAAGCCAATTTTTTATACCCTATTCTGAAGTGAAGCGTATTCAAGTAAGAGTGTTCTACATCGAGCGAAACAAATGGTAGTCAGAAGGGGCAAAGTCTGGGCTATAAGGCGGGTGCGCCAAAGCTTCTCATCCACTGTTTTCCAAATAGTTTTTGACCGGTCTTGCAACATGTGGCCGAGCGTTGTCATGATGGAAGAATATGGCCTCGTGTCTGGTCGAATATTCTGGTCGTTTTTCGTTGATTGCTCTCTTTAAACCAATTGTGTTCGGTACAGGTCCCCTGTGATCGTACGATTCGATTTCATTAGCTCATAATACAAAACATTTTTCTGATCCCATCAAATACAGAGCATTACCTTGACCTCATGCATAGTCGGCTTCGGCGTTGATTTAGTTCATTGGCCGGGCTTTACATATGACTTCTTGCGCTTGGGTTTTTTGTAATGTATCAATTTCTCATCACCGGTAACAATACGATGCAAAAATTACTTCTTTTTGTAGCGGGCAAACATCATTTCCGACATGCAAAATGCTTCAATGCTTTTGCTTTTAAGCGTAGGGAAATGGCTTGTAGTGTCAATCCCAAAGCTAATACAAGTTCATTCGGCGTTTGACAACAATCTTCGTTGAGTAATGCTTCTAATTCCTCATCTTCAAACTTTTTTGACTGACCAGTCCTCTACTGCCTTCTGTGTCGAAATCATCACTTTTGAATCGCGCAAACCATCGTTCAAAAGTTTTTTGAGTTGGTGCATGTTGACCGTAAGCTTTTACCAACAATCGATAACTTTCAGATGACGTTTTTTTGAAATGAAAGAACGTTATTAGACTCCCAGCAAAACATCTTTTTAGGCACAAAATTCGACATTATAATAGCGATTGGAAAAAATGTGTGCTTACACTTTGGCGTCTATCAAATATTGAATTATAATGACAGATGTTTACCTTCTAAGTTATGTGAGAGTTATGCCATATTTTGTTCAAATCGACATTTATAATTTGTATACCAAATAACGTATTATTTATCTGCCTGCTAAACAGATGATTGGTCTATTGTAGCGGATGTCTAGGATAAATTTTGTTAATGCTTGGTGGTTGGAGGGCTTGCTGCTGCTTATCATCTCCTCCTAACTGTTTTCTATTATCATTTTTCCCTTTAAGTGATCATTATCGATAGATTTAAGTTCAGTTCAGTTCAATTCAGCTTTTTGCTGACCGTCATAAATTAATTTGTTTCAAACTACAAGATATGTATGTATATTATTTCATAGCCATGTTATTTATTCCTTTAACTCTGCTTAACTTAATGCTCTGCTTAACTTCATAGGTGAATTAAAGGCTTTTTTTAAGAGTTTTTGATAAAGTAATGCATATATTTACTAGATAGAATGTTTTACTTCTAGGGAGATCAAACGGTTATTAATCGACGGCACTTAACCGATTTTTTTTGGTTTTGTTGAATATGGTTATTTTAACACGAATAACCGGCTAGAGTGCTCATATCTTTAGTATTTTTCTAATATTGATATGTAACGTATCTTATGACAACATTTAACGTCTCACAAAGGTCATCAAGACCATGGAAGATTGAAAAAAATATGCACACTTGAGAATTAATAACATTTCCCATTTTCTGTAAATAATTAATGAATTAATTTTTTATGTACGGAGAATGATGATCTACTAGACTCATTCAAAGGGACCTACAAATGCCGGCTCCGAACGGCAGATGTATTAGTTAATGAAGTTTTTCAAAGAGTAAAAAAGTGTGGCCTGGGATTGAATCGACGACTTTTTGGTTAATAGGCGGGTGTCTTATCTAACAAACCGCAGTGGCATAAGTGGTGTATGATGTGTAAAATTTATCGTATCGTTACATACTAAGCTGACTAGGCTTTTCAACACTAGGCATTATTAACCACCTTAAATATGTCTATAAGATTGATTCTATACTAAAAAGTGCTTAGGCGCTGGCGAGTAAAACTTTTACAAAATAACCTTAAAAATTAATCACTGGATGAAATATTAGAACGTTGTGTTCTCAAGGAAGAAATGTCCAGAAATGGGCTCTAAAAACTTTGCTCTAGTTTACATACTTGCTAGGTACTACAACATGGGACAAAAATTTATCAACTTTATTTGCTAATGCAACAAAAATTGAGAAGAATTTTAATTTAATAAAATAACTGGTTAACCGGTTATTTGATTAATTTTTATACGAAATCGGTTCTTAAAAAGTGTAACTTTTCGAATTATTCGAAAACCGATTTCTGAAAAATGTCGAATAATCAATCTCCCTACTAATTTGCTTTTGTCGCAAATGCAAAACTATGCTTCATTTCAAACTTTTTTTATATTATTTATTAATAAAGAAAAGTGAAAAAAATACAAAATTTGTTGAACAAAATTATTGGCACACTCAGCTACATTTGAAAATTCAATGGCTCTTGCATGAAAAACTGCATTTTTCCATTTCTTAATTGAAAAGTTTTCATATGTCAGAGTAAATATTTGACTGTGACTTAAATTAAAGCAAAATGAATTATTTTGATCAAAAATAGGTTCCAGCAGGCAGAAGAAAACAAATAAAAAATGATTCTTTATCTGAACAATCAGGACTAATCTTACATTGAGATTGTAGAACTAAGGATAGAAGTCGGATTACAATATAAAGCATTTGTCAGAGTTTCAAGGGAATGCAAATCTTCGAAAGTATACGGCCAGTGTCAGTCTTTAAGCAGCTATAACTGCAGCCAGATAGTCAGAAATGTCAAAGCGATTCTGAAAATAATCTCAACACAAAACGCTGCTAAAATAATACAATAGTTTAGAAAAGAATTTTTTGCCATTCCAGTCCGAAGGACACTACATAAAGCAAGATATAATTATAGTGTAAATAGGCGAAAAACTCTTATTTCACTAGTGAATCAATAAAATAGTTTAGCATACGCCAAGGCCTATTTAAGTAAACCAAATGGTTTTGGAAGCAAAATTATATTCTCAGATCAAAGCAAGTTCAGAATCTTTCACTCTGATGACCGCCGAACTGTGTGGAAAATGTGAAATGCTTAGCTAGAAAAAGGAAACCATGCTGCAACTGTGAAACATTGTTGTTAAGGTGCATAGGGTGACAAGCATTCATTGATGAGGTTATGGACAAAATAAAATATTTGAATATGCTAAAAGAAAACATCAAGAAGTAGAACTTACCAGCCTTGATCCCATTCTAACATGATAATGACTAAAAGCATTTGGCTCACGTTAGGCGTATGTGGCTGCAAACAACGTTTTGCACGTTCTACCACATCCGCCATAATCGCTAGATCTCAATTCGATTAATAATTTGTTTAAAGTTTTGGATAAGCGAATAAAAAAGCGGGCAATAACCAAAAAGTATGAGATGAAGCAGGTATTCGTCTAAATATTGCGAAATATTGAGACAGAGGTCACCAAAAAATTCATAAATTCTATCTAAAAATTACTGGGTGCAGTTAATAAATAAAAAGGATTAGCAATTTAATAGTAATTTTCACGCTGTAACCAATATCTAATATGTAGTTTCTAATAAAGTATTTTTTTTCTTTTTTCTTTATTAATCTTATATACGAAAATCAACGTGTGTTTGGAAATATGTTTGTTTGTGGGCTTGTTTGTTTGTGGCTTAACCGTGGCTGAACCAATTTTCTTGAAACGGTTACAGTATCTTTCTGAACTATAGGCAACATAAATTTTAAAAATTCGAACTAAGCGGTACCACGATCATTCAAAGTGTATGGTAACAACAAGATTCTCTAAATTTGACCCAAATAGATTTACAGTCAATAAAAGCCATCAGTCAAAAAGTAGGAGCAATTGGACAAGTGGACGTGGCAGAACGGTTAAAGCTAAAGTTTAATAACTTGGTCTGATCTCATACTCAATTCCAATCATGAAGTAAAAAGTAGGCGGTCTTTGACAAGTGAGCGTGTTTTTTTCCCGTTACTTCTCTTGGGAGCATATAGCTTCAACAAAACATTTTTATCTAACACGGTTTACTGCTGTTGATATTGCCTCCTGCCATGTTAGGTTGTTTCGTTTCAGTTCTTGGATAATTGGTCGACCACAAGTGACATTCTGGTGATACCATCTGAACTTTTTCAGATGGTGTGACCGATCCATCGCCATTCTCTTTTCCTTATCTGTTGCAGTATGTGTTCCTCATTAGTTATGTTTTACAGTTCTGTGTTATTTATGGTATTAGGCCAGAATATTCTGCATATGATTCTGAGACACTTGTTAGCGAATACCTGCAGTTTCTGTGCGATGTTATTCGATACAAGCCAGGTTTCACTGCCATACAGCAGTACTGACTTAACACATGAGTTGAATATTCTGAGCTTAGTCCATCTGAATATATGTGAGCTTCTCCATACTGACTGCAGTCGACAATGGCCGCTCTCTCTCTCTCCATTGAGCCAGTTATTTACGTCTGTCTCTGCGCCGTCGCATGTAGTCATAATACTTCTCAGATAGCAGAAGCTATCTACATACTCGACTGGTTGACCCTGTTTACCATGCTCGTATTGCTTGTTCGCATTGCATTCATTTCCTTGATATTTATCTCAAGCCCTACACTACGAGTTTCGACTGCATATAGGAAATCTTATGCTAGCGTAGGCAAATATCATCTATATAGTTCAAGTCTTCGAGCTGGCGTCAGAGACTGCATGTTATTCTTCTTCTTCTTGAACAAAGTATTCTCATTAACCAGGGCGCTGGTGAATAGCTGAGGTGATAGTGGGCATACTTGTTTAACTCCAGCATTCGTGTGCAATGGTTGATTTATGTTCCCGTTGTGAAAAACTAAAAGTTTCGCATCCTCATATATCGCTCTGATTATTCGAATTATTTCTTGTGGTACTCATTTTGTTCTTAGTGCTTTCCATAAACCGGGCGTGGTACCTTTCGCATATAGTAAATATTAATTTATGTATAACTTGAGAACGGCAATTGTAGACGTTTATAATTTAGGTTCAACAACAACGTTATGAACAATATACATCTCAGTAAGAGGCTGAGATTGTAAAGGTGGCGTAGCACCTTCCATTCATACTAAATGTTGAATTTTGTATATGTGGAGAACATCAACTATTAAAGCTTTATTATTTATTCACATATAGAACAGAATGTGTGTTTTTTGAAGAATGTATACAACTACAAAATATAAACAAGCTTGTCATTTTGGAATAAAGAAATGGTTGGACTTTGACTGGAAGGGTATGTAACTAATAGAGCATATAATATAATAATTAAGATCGGGGTAACGAAGCACAACGGACTTTAGCTAGTAAATAATTTAAAAAAAATGTTGGAATGCAATATAGTGACTTTTGTGGGATATTTATCGTTCTAACTACTAAATATCGGGGGGCCACTTATAAGTTTAAATTTAAAAGTATAATAAAACAAAAACGGTTTGAAATTGTGTCAAATATATTTTGTTGTTGTGAAGTACAATTATTCCGGTTAGAAACTAAGCATTATTTCTTTCATATGGCTGCCGTGGCTGGCCTCACGGTACCCCATTCGAGAACTTTTTCGAGTGTATCTGGTTTGTCGGCATAACGACGCCCCACAGAAAATAGTCCAACGGTGTCAAATCGCAGCTTCTTGGCGGCCAACTAACACCACAATTTCGGATAATTAAACGGCGATCAAATGTTTGAAGCAATAAATCGATTGTGGCGCAAGTTGCTCCATCCTGTTGGAACCAAAAATCATTCAGGTCAATACCATGAAGAGCGGGCACAAAAAAATCGGTTATAATGGTGCGATAGGTGTCTCCATTGATCGTAATGTTTGCGCCGTCCTCATTTTCAAAGAAATATTGGCCAATGATTCCTCCGCTTTACAAGCCGCACTAAACAGTCACTCGTAATGGGTGCATTGGCTTCTACGACAATTTTGTTTATTAACGTACCCACCAAGATGGAAATGAGCTTTATTCGAAAAGATGTTTTTTTAATAAAATCCACACCAACGTGCAGTTTCTCGTTGTCCTATCTAGTGAAGTGAAAGGAAGCTGATGATTATGCCGCTTGAACCCATTGAACTTCGTAAGGCATCATACCGAGAATTTTTTACAAAATTCGACTGGTGCATGAAATCTTAGGAACTATGACGAGTTGATGTTGATGGATTCTTACACACACTCCCAGCCACAGTTTCGATATTTTCTGGTGTGCGAACTGTACGAGCATGCTTACGTCTTGAAGCATTAACAATGAAACCAGTTTCATGAATTTTAGCAATAAATTTAATATAATTTTTTAGGGCATTTTCGTGCAATTTCCGACTAATTGACTTTGTTTGGGAAATATATTTCTAATAAATCCCAACATTGCACAAGCGTAAATCGATTCATTTCGTTTAGTGGAGATGACTACTGACTTTTGTGACAGAATAGAATGACATAAGTATTGCCAGATTCGAAATAACCTCTCGTTCAAATTTAAGCCGATAGATGATCCACCCGATATATCAGCTTATCTAAAATTTCTTTTAAATAAAACCATTAAATCGCCTATGAAGTTAAAAGTGCTTTCTGGGTTTATAATTTAATTTATTACTGTATACGCTCTGGTTCATTAGAATAGAACCACATAATTGTCATTTAAAGGGTTTTCCATTTGTCTGAAGAAAAATTTAATTTTTTTGTTTTTGTGTTAGCAATTATAGATCATTTTTTCTGTAGATTTATCATACCTTTTGGTTTTTGAATAATTTTTTAAAAACAATTTCAATTTTATTTAAATATTAATGGAGACTTATTTTATTTATTACAGAAATTTACAACATTCTCAACCGTCACATTAAGTCTTTTCGTGGGACTAGTCATATTAAGTGAGTAGAAGTCGCCAAAATTTTATATATATATTAAAAAAAAATCTATTAAACTTTTTTTATAAAACAGCTCCATAATTAAACTATAAATTATGTGAAATTAAATTTTGTATGATGTTATGATTAGTTTTTAGCATTTCAAATATAAATTTAAATTTAAAGCGAGACTCCTTATAATTCAAAAAATTTATAAAATTTTTATTAAACAAAAAACTATCAAGTGTTAAACGAGTTAGTAGTGTTAGCATTTTAAAATCATTATTTCGTACTCATAATAATACAAAATTGCTTGTTTAAATTATATATTTAACAGCTTAGATTGTTTTGAGTTGCTTTTAAATTTTGTATGTTTTTTTTTTAGTTGTTGTTGTTCAACTATTCATTATTAGTTATAGAGTATTATTTCAAAATATATTTATATTTATGTATGTTATATACTCATATGTATATGTTCTTTATTAAAATTTATTTTTAATATTTTTTGTTTCTGTTTCTTTTACCATATAGTCACAAGACTCGGTTCAGCATGGCATGTTGCACATACAACAATTATAGCACCATACAAAGCCTTCTCGCGTGAGAAATTACCGGCTCGCATAGGAACCCATATTGGTTTAATGCATGTCAATGTTACATTGACGGGTAAGTTTTCTTTTTTTTTATTTTTTCAATAAATTTTTCGCTCTTAAAACAAATTTTGTTGTTGATTGACTAAGTTAAGAGTGATTTTTTTTTTGCTGGCTTAAGAAATCATTTTGTTTTCTTAGGGATCTTTAAAAAAAAAAATTAAATTAAAAAAAAATAATAATATGAAAATGCAACAACCCTTCGTGAGTGCGTTGGATTAAATTATTTGAAATTGATTTTCTTTGTGTTTTTAATGAATTCGAAGCATGATATTTTGAGAAAGAAAAGCTAAAAAAATTATTTTGCATTGGCTTAATTAGACAATAAAGGGTTAATAAACTATTAAGGGCTAATAAATACAATTTAATCCTGCAAATTTTTTTTTTAATAATTTAATAGAAGTCTAATAAAAAAGTAGCAGCGGGTCTATACTTAGCACATGAGCTGAAAAATTCCGGGTCTATTTAGTTAGTTAGTTATAACGGGTAGCCAGATACCGGACCAGTTCACTTGGCCCAATATTGATCCCACAACGATGCACACATCAGTAATCCAAACGTACCTACACATGTCGCCATTCTGGTCCGAACCGAATCAACCAGACGCTTGCACAAAAGAAGAAATCCCGCTGATACTCACATCAGCAAGCTCCAGCATGGAATGCAGAAACGAACTGCCAGGGAAAACATTCCTGATATTCGAAACATTTGGACACTGACATAAGAAATGTCCGACAGTTTCCTGATCTTCCTCATCCTGACAACCACTACGGTAGTCATTGAAAGATAGACCAAATCTCCTAGCATGCGCACTAGCCACCAGAATTCGTAGCCTATGTCGTGGCATCCCTATAATAGACTCCGAGCGAGCCCGAAAATACAGGGGCCAGATTTGACTTGATACCAGGGTTGCGCAGAACCCGGATTTTTCAAATAAAACCCAACCCACCGAGTTTTATTGGGTTTTTCGATGTTTTTTTTGGGGGTTTTATTGGATTTTATAATTGTTTCCGAATTTCGTTCAAGTCGACAATATTTTTTGTTTTTAGTACTATTTATTAATTTTGTTTTTAGTATTTATAATGCAATTTTACACTCTTAGTGCGATCAATGCATCATGGTGTACTTTGAGCTGCTAAAACTCGGTGATCGTAGCAGACTGTAATTACTTCGCTTAAACCGTGCATTATAAGAAAACGGCCGTAATATAAAGACAGACAGACAGTTAAAGTTTTCCTTTTGCATGACAACACTCGGTCTCACTTCGTCAAAGTTGCCAAACTATTGTTAGAAACAATTAAATGCCACACCCGCCGTAATCTTAAAATATTGATCCTTCTGTATATTGTCTGTTCCGACGGATACAATATCCTTTGAAATATAAAATTAGCTTCAAAGGGTATCGCTTAAAAAGACGAGTAGTTTTCGGACATTGCCTCAGAGGTCAGGAAAATAAGTAAGCAGTAATTTGATAAATTTTAGGTTGTTAAATTTGTTAAATCATTATCTGTTTGATCACTATGATAATATCAAGTATGCTTCTTCTTCTTATAAAGAATAAAAAATGCAAAAGAGAGTTTATATTGAATACCCTTCTTAGTGATAGAATACAATTATAGATTACGAAACGCAGAGTTTCATTTTTCATGCTCGCTACTGTACAGACATACATACGAATGCAGAAACAACATGCTTTGAACTGAATTGCTTGTCTTAGATTATTTTTTGCTCATTTTTAATTCTTTCACAGTATAAAATTCGTGCTCACTAGTTAAAGAAAAAAATTTTAAAGCTTTTAAATTTGTGCTCAAGAGTCGAACAAAAAATATGATTCGTGCTCACGAATTAAAAAATGAAACTCACGATGACAAGTCATAAAACGAGCGAACCAAAGAAATTTCGGCTCATGAGCCGAGTTTTTACGTACTATATATATAATTCAAATCCTTTTTTATGGTTCTCATTACTGTTTACTATAAAACATATAAACTATGCCTTCAGGAGTCAAGAAATTTTTAAATCCAAATTCATTTAAATAAATATAAATTAGTTTAAGCAAAAATTTATTAAAACTTTAAAAATTCAAATTAAAGTAGAAACAATAGCAAACACATTACATGATTCTTATATGACTTTAAATAAAATCCGACTTATATAATCCGTCTTTTATTTTGATAGTCGACACTTTATTTGTATGGCTGTATAGTTTTGGTTTAAACGACAGGGTAAATGGAAGTTAGTTAAACAATGAAGTTAAATTTAATTGTTATTGGGCTTCTGTATAAATTTAATTATTTTTTTTTGCTTTGGCTATTAATAAACAATAGCATTATAATATCATTTAATTTTTATATATTTCATTAGTAATTGTTTTAAATTTGATTGATTGTTATCACAAGTTTATGAGACAGTTACCATGTATAACGTATTGTTATTTATAATAAATACCTTATATTTAAAACCTCTTTATAAATTAGATATTATGTTGTGGATTTCACAGATTTTTGTCTCTAATTTTTACCTTCTTGTTTTCACTTGTCTGGTGTGTGCATATCATTTTGTTAAAATCTTTCAATTACTTCTTTGGAAGTTCAAATCCCAAAGAAAAGAAAAAAAAACTAATTGTTTTGCCATTATACCAGTATACAATGTACTCTGGTATATGGATTAAAAAACCACAAAATGTTATTTTTCCGTTTTTATTGTAATTTTTGGCATACGTCTCTATGAGGTTTGCTTTTTTGCTAAGCTCATACCATTACTTATGCTATTGCTTTTTATAATAATGTCTAGTTGGCTGTCATTTTTTGGTTTGGTTTTATAAACTTATACTGACTCGTACATCAAAATTTTACTTTTAAAATATTGTCTTAAATACAAAAAAATAAAAAAGGCTTATTACCTTTCATACATGCAAGATTGAACAATTGTCGTATCTTTCAACAAAAAATAAAAATAAAGACAAATTCAAAAAAGTTTTTTTTGATAGTTGCGATGGATTATACTTTTTCGCAGATTAAAAGCCAATAGCACTGACACTACTGCCATTTACTACTTCTACCTCTAAAGCCTGGTGTTGTCACCTTTTTTTTTGCAATCACTCTTAAAAGATTCATTACAATTCATTACAATATCTTGTATTTTGTCGTTTTATTTTTTTTTAACTTTTTTTTGGCTGTCTGTCTGGCTGTCCGTCTGTGTGTCTTACTTTTGTAATCATTGGATATGACAGTCATTTTTTTTTTTTTTTTGTTTTATCTTACAAGGGCTGTGTAAGAAATCATAAAAATATCTTACCTTGTCTATTGTTTTACTATGAAATGAGGTAATAATCGTAGATGAATAGTATAATGATCAAAAGTATGCAGTGTAAATAAATACTTAGGAGAAGTACACCGCACAGTAGCAAACAGTAATTAATAATGTTGCTATTCACAGGCTTCAAAACATAAAATTTTTAAAAAAGGAAGTATGCATTAAAGCTGGTTTTTATATCGTGCATGACCACGGATTACTCTGAAGCAAAGTTTTATCAACAACGTTATATAGTCGAATAACTCTGTTGGTCTAAGTCACTGTTTTATCATAAGCAATTATTTTTTTCACGACCTACAGTGCCGTGCAAAACAAATGCACTATAATAACTTATATTGTTTATTTCTGAAAGTTAGGTGTAATCCAACCACAATACACGATGTTAATTCAAGCAAAAACGCTGTCGCAAAAATCATGGCCTAGTTTTTATGTTTGTTTTGCTTTTTGTTTTATTTTTTCGCTCTATACCAAAAACATATGTTTTTTGTTTACAAAATCCCTAAAATTCAGTGAAAGTACGGCAACACCACATACAGATTATGAGAGCACAATTGAGAGAGTAAGAAAAAATGCTGTCATAATAAAGTGGATACTATCTCACGACTGCTTTTGCCGACCATTTTTTATGTCATTTTCTATGGAAAAAATCGTCAAGCCCCAATTCTGTTTCATCTCTTAATGTCAAGTTTGCCCAACTTAATTTGACATTTCTTTGTTTCAGTGTTTGAAAAATACAATCGTGGAGAAGGGTACACAAAAGCTTTTTTTGAAACTTGGCGTTCAAACCAAAATGCATTTCGTACACTTCATGATTTTTTGGTCAGCATACTCGAACAAATGCTTCCACAATTGGGAGAATTGTGAGCAAATTTCAGCAAACTGGGTCTGTAGAAAATGCTGGCCTAGTTCATTTTGCGGAAAACATTACTGTTGTTCGCTATAGTGTGGTAGAAGGGTCGTCAACCTCAACTCGTCGTTGTGCCCAAAAATTAAACATCTCACGGACATCACTGATGCGAATTTTGAATAAAGATTTGAATTTCCACGCTTGCAAGGTTCAATTGACTCAAGAGCTGAAACCAGCTGACCATTTCAAGCGTTGTCAATATGCTGAATATTTAGTTGAACAGGCAGAATTGACTGGTGACTTTAAAAAGAAAATCATCTTCAGCGACGAGGCATACTTCAGTAGATTCGTTAACGAGCAGAATTGGTGACTTTAAAAAGAAAATCATCTTCAGCGACGAGGCATACTTCAGTAGATTCGTTAACGAGCAGAATTGTGCGCATTTGGGCAAATGATAATCCACGAGTGATTGTTGAAAAGCCGATGCATTCACAAAGAGTGACTGTTTGGTGCGGTTTACGGACTGTTGGAGTCATTGAGTCGTACTTCTTCGAAAATGAACAATGACTTTTTTCCGCCAAAAATGTGATGGCCGTGATATCTTATAGCGTGGCGATGTTAATTGGCCGTCATGATCACGTGATTTGAGACCGTTGGAATTCTTTCTTTTTAGAGTTTCAAAGATTGATTTGATTTCTGAATCGTTTTTCTGAAACATTTCTCTTCAAAAAAGGTTGAAATCGGATGGTTGAGCATGCCAATCAAGAACTTGGACTTTATTTCATTATAAAACTCTTTGACTAACCTCGATGTGAACTTGTAGATATTATTGCTTTGATGAACCCGTAGAGGTGGCATATTCCACAATTTTTTTTTTTTAATAAATCGTACCATTATACCATAAAATTTGTGATAGGATCCTATTTCAACTGCTGAAGAGTAGCTCATAACCCTAACGCTACCTCTCCTATGCTGACAGTTATTTTTAAAATTATATATGCCCAGCCTTTTAGAAGGCACAATTTTCACTGCACGCATTATTAAATCGAATTTTTAACCGTCACTAGGCACGACCGTTTTCAATTTCTGTGTGAACTAATTCAGGTATGCTTTTGCGAAACATGTGCCTGCGAAACTTAAAAACAAACAAATAATTGATCTCTACAGTCACTCCCAAGAGGAGTGACGGAGAAAAAAAAAATAAAATTAATTCGTTACTTCAATCTCTATCACTAGCAGCTTTTTCTCTTAACTTTGCGATCTAAAGCTTCCATAGATTTTCTGTGGGATTAAGAAAGAACGATTGTGCAGGCCACTCCAAGACTAGCACGTGATGGTAGCTTAAGAACTTGCGAGCCAAGCTTTACAAAATGTCACAGTACTTAAATGCGTTTATTCTTCCTTCAATTTTAGGTCTGTACCATCGTGGGAAATATAATACCTTTATTTTGGAGGCTGGCGTACGAAATTCATGGCATCAGAGTTATAAATGTAAAATTTTGATTTCTTGCTCCACAAAACCTTGTGTTATGTGCTATAAACACATAGACGACGACAATGGTAGTCGTGTAGTCAGCTACTTAAATATATTGGAAACGCCATCATAATAAGCAGCTGATCAAAACAAAAAAAAAAAAAATTATGTTTCGATAAATAAAATTTAAAATAACAATTGCAGTAACTTCTTTCAATACGCCTTACTTTCTTACTATTTTTACTAGCTAAAACCCGGTGTGCTTCGCTACCCCCATTTTTGTAATTTTCCTTAACAATTATCTTAGTTGTAATTATTACAATAATTATATAATAATTTTTAACTCTTTTTTCCCATTATAGCCCCATTTGATTTAAGTTTGATTCAAGTTCAAACATTTAAGATTTACAAATTCAATTTTATATATAATATGTACGAGGATGTAGATGCTCGGTGTGCTCTCTGCAATATCCGCTTTTTGGCTAATGTGTATAAATAATGAAGCTTAAATAGTTGTCATTCTCCACATATACAAAATTCAATATTTAGTATGAATGGAAGGTGCCACGCCCACTTATTCAATTTGTTCAGTTACTGTCTGATAATGTGTATTGTTCGCGATATTGTTAAACTTAATTTAGAAACTTTTACCATTACCGTTCTCAAAATATACAAAAATTAATATGCACTTTGCATGAGAGATACCTTGCCCATTTGTTGAATACCGTCTTTTTGACTGATGAGTTGTATTGACTATGAAATCGTTCAGAATAAATTCTGAAACTTAGCCGTAACTGTTCTTGAGATATACCAAAATTAATTTGTATGGGAGGTAACACGCCCACTTGTGCAATTCCGCTCACTTTTGGGCTGATAATTTGTATTGACTATGAGTCTATTTGAGCCAGATTTGCAAGCTCTTTCTGTGTTCATTTTGAAGATATAGACAAATAAATATTAACTTTTTATGGGCGTAACACCGCCCAGTTGGATATTTTGAAACTTATATAGACTAAAGGTCATTCCAGACATACAGAAAGATACTATAAAGATTTTAAGAAAATCGGTTCAGCCGTTTAGCTGGCTATAAGGCATAAACAAACATTCACATATTAATTTTTTTACAATATAGAGGATTATTATAACGCACGAACGAATAAATTATTTTTTTTAACATTTTTTGATTATCGACTACTTTTCAGCATTTAAATTTTATATATTTAAAATTTTTTAAATTTTGTAGTCAAAAAAAAGAAGTAAGTAAGTAAGTAGTTGGCTACCTCAGCAAAAGTAGTCGTGTAGGTATGTAATGTTGGAGCCAAAATAATCGTATTCATTTAAACGTGTGTATTTTATATTTTGTTGTTTGTAGTCGGTAGCCTGCCGTCGTCTAAGTGTTTAAAGCAATATTTGGCTTATTAATCTTACTTACAAGTAGTAAGTTTAAGTCTGTTATATGATTTCTGGCAGCGTGAATACCAATGTTGAGTCATAATTAATTGAATTGAAAAAAAAAATATTCATGAGTTAAAGAGCTTCCTTCCCTTTCTTCAATTTTTATTATTATGAATATACACATACATACATACATACATACACATCTTATATTCTACATTTGGAATATTTCTTTCATTTGTATCGTGTATCTGTTTGCAACTATTATTAGAATAATCATTACAAGAAGGTGCTGCATAAAACATGTGTTTTTCATAAAATTTGGTGCTTCCTTCTGCACTACAATCACCAACCGCCAATACCAGGTACTGCGTATCAAATTGTTGTATTTTCTCAAACCATTGTTAACTGGTGTACTTTTTTCGATTGTAACGCTAAGTACAGTTGTACACTTAGAAAAATGTTACTGGTACACTTAAGAGATATGTAGATAACTTAGGAAGTAATATTCTGAAGTGGAGGGTATTCTAGTGGGAGAAATCTGCATCGATCGAAACTAATGATAGAGAGAAAGGGTGAAAGTAATTAAAGCACGCTGTAGCACGTTCATTATTTTTTTCCTCTGTTTAAGGCTTTTTTCGACCAAGACTTTCTTCTGTTCTGTACAGGGCGTCGGCGATCGTCTAGCTTAATTTCAGTAGCTCATAACAGATAGAAGCCTTTATGTTCCACCAAATACCATTTATAACCATGGTACAGTTAATTTTGGGAATTCAAATTGCTAAAATTTGCCGCTCTCCCGGACTTTTTTTCTGCAATCCCCGGAAGTAAAAAATTTTTTTTCTACGTTTAGAAAGCAGCTGTTTATATTCTTAGAAAAAATCCTGGGCAGAGGAAGAATGTTGTTTCATTGCTAGACTCACCTGGCCTAGATGGAATATTAAGCGTACCAATCAACTGTTTAAACTGGACAGTGACTCTTTTGCTGTATCTATTCTCAAAGGTCATTCTGTTATGTGTAGACATGGGAAAAAGCTGCGCTTACTTGCGAATGAATTCTATCCAGGTTGTATATTGATTGAAGAAGAGGGGAGCGTAGCACACTTCATTTATGAGCGTTCGTCTCTGACTCACACTTTTGTGAAGGTTTATAAGAGCTACTGACCATTGATATCAGTTTGAAAGTCAGGTTTATTAGGCTGTCAGTCTGATTTTCGACTAGAGTTAAAGAATTGTGCTGTTAATTTAGGTAATTTTGTGTAACTGGTACAGTGACATCGCTTAATATGTGTTAATGCAATTGCGCCTTGATTTAAGGAGGCTACTACTCACTTCTAACCGATATATCGGGTGGGCCATCTATCGGTTTATTTTAAACCAGTGGTTATTTCGAATCTGGCATTACACTATTATCTCCACTAAACGAAATGCAACTATTTACGCTTGAGCAACGTTGGGATTTATAGGAAATTTATTTCCAAAACAAAGACAATTGGTCAGAGTTTGCAAAAAAATAAAAAACTTTAATCTTTTCGAATGAAGCTTATTTTCGTCTTGGTGGGTAAATTAATGAGCAAAATTTCTGTATTTGGGTTCAAAAAACCCCAACGTGGTCTTACAAAAGCCCGTGCAATCATTACGAGTAACTGTTTGGTACGGCTAGTGAAGCGGAGTCATCATTGGTCTATAATTCATATTTCGCTACCGTTACGGTCAATATAGACACTTATCGCACCATGATAACCAAGTATTTTGTGCTCGTTCTTCATGGTATTGATGTGAACGATATTTGGTTTCAACAGGATGATGAAACTAGTCACACATCTCACGCTACAATCGATTTATTGTGTCAAACGTTTGATGGGCGTTTAATTAGCCGAAATGGTGATGTCAGCTGGCCGCCAAGAAGCTGAAATTTGACACCGTTGGATTATTTTCTATGTGACGTCATTAAAGACAAGTGTTTTGCCGACAAACCAGTAACAATTGAGCATTTGAAGGCCAACATTCGTGATGCCATTGCCGAGATACGACCCCATACACAAAAAGTTCTCGAAAATTGTTCCGATTGAATGGGGTGCTGTAAGGTCAGCCGCGGCAGCCATATTAATGAAATAATATTTAATTTCTAACCGGAACAATTGTACTTCACAACAAAAAATTAAATTTGCAAAATATGAAACCGCTTTTATTTTATTGCATTTTTAATTCTAAACTTTTAAATGGCCCACCCGATATTAACATACTTGTTGAAAATCTCATTTATAGTACAAGCTTTATATTAAATCATTACACGAAATATCCTGAGAGAAAGAGATAGCTGTACGTGAAAATCGGGAACCCGTATTACATTCGTTTTCAGTTAAAATATACTGATGTAAGAAATACTGCAGTAGCAAAATTAGCAGCTGTTGATAGATATTCATTAGATCGATTCTAATAAGTGGATACATACGTAAATTAATGGTACGTAATAGATTGGACCTGCTAAAAGCTGAAAACGGGGTGCAAAATTTTATAATAAAGAAATATATGGATATAAAGAGCGAGATTATAAAAAATATAAAAATAAAATTTGATGAATGCGGCGGATTTTCAACGACACTAGATGAGTGGACAAGTCTTCAAAGTAGGACATGTGAGAATATAGCAGATTTTTGCAATTTTTAGGTGTTAACTTGGTTTTTAAGTATATTTATTTATGTTTTTATATAAGAAGATCATTACTCGAAAACAGATATTTTTTTATTAGTTTCACTGACCGGAATTCCGGAAACTTAGAAAACAAGTTTGCACTATCCCGGGAAACAGAAAAGCCCGGGCGAAGAAAAACTCTAGCTTTGCCGATGTGTCGTCTGGCTTTTTAGTACTTACATATAGTTTCTTGTGCTTTGGGTTGTCGTAGCGGATTCATTTTTTGATGTTAGTTATGATTCCTAGCAAAAATGACTTCTTTTTATAGCGTTCTAGCAGTATTTGACTTCAATTCGTGTAATAGCCATTTATTCTGCATTTGAGTTGCTCTGCCTTCGAATACTTTTAAATTGCTTGTTAAGCTGCTTGCAATTGCTTTGCAAGTTCTTTTTTATTTTAAATCACCTAGGCGGTCTTAAACTTTCGTGCCAAAATTAACATCAATAGAACATGGGCATGATAAGCCACGGTGAGCAGTTAATGTGATTCAGGTTAAATGTTTTGAAATTGATTTAAAGTAAAGCAAAATTTTCTTCTATCCTGGACATCTGCTACAGTAGACCGATCACCTGTCGTTTTTACAAGTCAAAATAGATTACAAAACTAGACAAAACAAAGATGTATTACGAAAGACAATTATATTATTATGTCACCAATTTAAGGAACTCACTGAGACTTTGGAAGCATAATATGACACGGACAAGCCAGCCAACCAATCAGCTCGTGTTTGCGAATTCGACAAACACGACAAACATGCTATTACACGAAATGGTTGGCTTGCCACTTAACAGTATTCTTAATGGTTAGGCGAATGACTAAAAGCCTGGTTAGCGTAGACGTAATGTAACGTAGCGCAATGTAAGAACGTCTATGCGATTATAGGATACTTAAAAACGTGTCTTATGTTTAGTCATTTGTGTGTATATAATTTATTAAAAATGGAAACGAAACAGCTGTTTACATCACAATGATGGGTATGACAATTGTTCGAATTGTGTACGTTTTGAAAAAAGTATCAAGTTGTTTTAAATAGTATTTTTTTATTTAAGAGTATAAAAATTATATACAAATATACAAAATAACAAATTATATACCAAATTATTGCCAAAAAAGCCAATATCGAGTAAAAAGTTATTTATTTTAAGGAACGTTGGTTCAAGATAATTTTTTACTTTTTTCCTTTTCCACATTTCAATATACGTAGGAAACTATTATGTATTAAGAAATAGTAATATTTGCAATAATCGGGTACACATTTTCTAAAATATATTTTAAATTCGTTCAAATTATTATAAATTGCTTTTTTTAATTTAACATACAAACAGTCACTGCTTTGTCAGTCACTGCTTTGCAAATGTCACGTAACACCGTTGAGAAATTCTTTTTTTGTACAGAATATTACGTTACAGCAACGTGTCGTATAAAGGAAGTAAGCTTTTATATTAATCCCCATATAACAAAAGCAAACAGCTGACACGTTACTTGACGACAACGTTTGCATAATTCTACTTTAAATGTAAGCAACTCCTAAATAAACTGTCTGCGAGATAAAAGAGAGCAGATTTAGAGCTATAAGAAGACGTAGAACAATGCATCTACAGTTGTATATCTTTTAGTTTGTATTTGACAGCCATTGGTAGTAGACTATAGTGCTTCTTTCCTATGCTCATTAAGTATTATTTTGGACGTAAAACTCTCATCACTGCTCAACCCAAGTGAATGTCACGTATTTACATTTTTGCTCGTTTGTTGAAAAATAAAATCAGTGTTTATTCAAAGATCTGTGTTTCATTCAAAAAGTCGGACTTACTAACCCGCCTCTAAAACCTAACATTTTTGAGCCTCCAAAGTTTTGCGAATGTTGTTTTGCAAAGGCCTTCAGATTTTAAAAGGAATGATGATTAAATCTGTGCGAGTATGCTTTCCACAAGCGTGAGTCTTGTTGTCATTCAAGTTCTGAAATTAAATATTCTTTAACACTGTCTTCTGAGAACTTTGCTATTATTTTTTGCCTAAAATTTTTTTTTAGTGTAAAATTTTACTATCGTTGATGTAACAATTTCTAATCCATTATCTGTATTGTACATTAATGAGATGATATCATTTTTTAAACCAATTTTTCTTAAGAAAATTGATTGATGTTTGGTTTCTTATAAAAATGAAAACTTTAATTTCAAATACAAATTTTTTTTGTCAATTTAACAAGATCCTTCTCACCTATTTTGCAAAAAGCCACACGCCAGACATACTCACATTTCAATTGAATTCAATTTAATAATTTTAATAATGACGCTGAAAAGGCACATAAAAGTGAATTTAAAAGAAAACCGTGTTATACGCTTATATTCTCCTTCTTAATCTAAATGTACGAGTACACGTTTTGTTAAAATGCTTTAAGTCACCGCTCTATAAGAGTTCAATTGAGAAAGCGTTTTTTGCGAAAATTATTTAATTTTTTTTTGTTCGATTCACGTAATGTGACACTCATTGTTTCACAATAAAAGAAAAATAGAAACGACGAGTGTCGTTGTTTGTGTGTAGGTGTGTCAATCAGTTGAAAAACTTCATCAAAAACGAAGAAAAAAAAATGAAATCTTAACGATTTGGATTACACTCGCATGACATTTTTTTTTCACTTTTCGCATTACTTGGAAGGGAAAAACGAACTCTACGTTTATTAACAGTTCATAGATTTGCAAAAGCAATTTGCTTTTTTTCTAGTTTAAGAATGTCAACTAAATTGGAGACGAGTTAGTAGAGTATAATGTTTATTGTATTTGAAATGGAGTTATTATCTACCTTTTGCAGTGCAAAAGTTCGGTTATTTTTTTTATTGATTTTTTGTATCTTTTAAGTGACATATTCAAATGTTTTTACAATTTAAACAGAAATTATCAGAGAAAACCAAATTGTTTTTGAAATCTCAACCTGAAATACATTTCTTAGAAAAATATTGACTTACAGTAGCAGACCTTAATGACTAAATTAAAAGGACCGATTTTTGCAATTCTCGTGGGAAAGGTCCTTTTAGTTTGGGGAACAGAAAAAAAGTAGTAGGGGATCAGAATCGACTGTATACCAAGTGTACTGGTATGAAGTCAGCGTTAAGGTACAAATGTGCCGTAGAGAACATTTATTGTGATCGAGCCTTAATTTTTTTTGTGTTTTTGCAATGACATACACTAGACATATTAGGCATACATCAAATCGGTGAACAAACAGTATATTTTTTATCGTGTTAAAGATGGCGAATTTTGCTCCAGAAAATGATGTTTTGCGGAAAGCATTAATTTTTTGTTTTTATTTGTAGAAAAGTGCTGCAAAGTCGCATCGAATGCTTGTCGAGGTATATGGTGATATGCTCTAAAAACCTGGTTAAGCCGTTATACGGATCGTTTCCGATAACAAATGATTAATTTGAACCATACATTGATCGAAAAACGAATGGGTCACAAGACACGGCAAGGCCATTTTCCAACGTGACAATGAACCTGGACAACCGAATTCACAAAATTTGGCTCTTTTCGATACGCATTGGCTGAGCAGCACCACGATTCCTATGAGGAAGCTGAAAATTGGGTGACTAATTGGTTTGCTTTAAAGGACGAACAGTTTTATTGGCGTGAAATCCACAAATTGTCCAACAGATGGGAAAAAATGTTTAACCAGCAAGGGCCTATACTTTGAATAAAGTGTTTAATTCAAAAATTGTATGTTCCCTATATAAAATAGTCCGTAGAAACGCATCTAAACTTGAAAAATTTCGAAAAAATTGTACGAAAAATGTGTTTGCTTGAGAAATACACCCAGATCCTTCAAGGCTACTTAAACGACATATGTATATGTAATTTATAAAGTTCATTTCTCTTCTTTCCAAATCCGGAAAGAAACTTAAAATCGGGTAATATTCAGCTAAGTTACTAGCTTATAAATACAGATTTTTCACCGGTAACTTGAGATTTTGAAGCTTTTCCGAAAATTTCAAAACAGATCCTTGGTTCTGCTCGGCAGCGACTATCAGAAAAATAGTATCACTTGCCAGGTATTGTTTTTGTCGCATTGTGTAATTAATAAAAAAATAATCGACTTCGAATTCCTTTGTTCGCTGCTTAAATTATACGAATTATCTTGTTCACATAGTATATTTATAATTGGTTTTGATAGTTTGTATTTTTCCTTTAGTTTTTATTATTTTTTATTGTGAAATTGTGTAAATATCGTCTTAACAATGAAATAAAAAATTATAAATAAAATATTCTTTCCAGTAAATAGGAAATAAATAAAGAAAAATTTGTATTTATTGAGCTGAGGAATAGATCTTGAGCAGCAATCAAATCTCTTTCGGATATGACTATCAACTCTAAGCTGGTTAGAAACCCTCCCAACTTTCTTGGGATACTTTCACAGCAGTTTTGTGTTCAACTCATATAGGTTCCTGTTCAGAGAGCAATTCCGATACCAAACATCCATCTACACATGAGAGTGGATATACATACCTATCACCTACGTTTAACTGTCCATTGGACAGAGGTATCTATGGGACGCTGACAAGTCCTGGACAGAGAAAAAATCTTCCTTCATTGTTAGCTTCGTCTTACCAATCGACTGCTTAGACTATATCTATTCTCATAGGTCATTATGTAATGGATAGACGTGCAAAGGGACTGCAATTATCTGCGAATGATTTCTGTCGATATTGTAGATCGGTTGATAAGATAGGAAAAGGGTCTGTCATTTGCCAATGCCTGTCTTTATCTCGACAAACGCTCCTTTCATTTGGATCGTCTCTTAATGGTTGCACGAAGCTATAGACTTTTGTTAATGGATTAATAGAAAGATTTATTATGCTATCAAGCTGGTTTCTTGAAGAAGCTTCTGTGCTGATTATTCTGTCAAATGCGATTATTTTCAACTTGATGCCTTATTCTAGGCCACCGCTGCTATCCTAAATAGAAAGTTGAGAAAAAGAAAGCAAATGAGATTAGTTTGTGTATTTTCCTATGGTATTTTTGTTTGGTTTTATGCTTGTCTGTTATTTTTTAATAATGCTACGAAAATAAAAATTCCTAAAGAAAAGATACACAATATTAGTATATTTGGATCAATTACTATGTATAATTTTAGTCTATTGGTTTGTGTCAAGGCTGTCAATGTATGACCCTGTCAATGGCGTAATTATATGTGTTATTAACAGTGTTATCGACTGCGTATTGAACGGTACTACCAATTCAATTTCTGCGTGTTATGATCTAGCATTTCGAATTAAATAACATGAATAGAAAGTTGTAGTATATACAAGAACATTCGAAATTAGTACAAATTTTATATAAAAGGCGATACATTATGCTTAGTCAGTCAGTTATAGCTTAGCAGTCATAGTGTAAAGTCGTACTAAGAGTTGAGTATTGACTAAATTGGTGTATTAATCGGATATTAAATAAGTTGGATACTTTTAATTGTGTAAATAAACAGCTGTATAAAGTAAAATATTATTTTCGCTGCATTTATTTTATTCTACTCAATTTATAAGGTCTCAAAAGTATAAGAAAAGCTAAAACGTAACAATTACTTACATGCAATGGAAATTTAATTACTCACAATTTTGTTGATTCGCTAAGAATGTTGTATTGGGCTATACTAAAACCAAGCTCATTATAAAGAATTAAATTATGAATGAGATAGCAAATTACAAAGCTACCATACAACTTTTCCATTCAGCTGTAACAATTAAAAAATTTTGTGGACAAAACGTTAGTGCATGTAGGGATTATGGAAATATTTTAAACTAGTTTTTGCCACATAACAGTAGAACCAAGAATTGGTTCTGTATATTCCAATATATGCTTTGACAAAATTAATCATTTACATTATAAATACTTTTTCGATAAGAAATAGGTGATAATTTCGAAGAACTTTTCAAGAAAAAAAAGTTAAGGTAAATTTTTTAATATGTGGTTATTTGTGATCCATTTCCCAAAAAAAGTTTAAAAACTTTTTTTAAATTTTAAAATAAACTTAGTTCATTTAGCTTAACTAAGCCTAATAAAAAAAAAATTATTGTTTTTCAGATACATATATATATTTTGCTTTCTTATAAGAAGGTCAAATGCTTGATGGATTTTTGTTACTTTAGTTTCAAACATTTAATTTATTTTTATATTTTAATGCATTTTTTGGATAAATAATTAAATTTAAAATGATTCCATTAATTCTTCTTTCATTTAAACTAAATGAAAAAAGACGTAAAATCAAAGTTTGTCCCTCTCTGTGTTTCTATAGAATCACTTCAATAAGCCATTATTATACGCCATTTGATAATGGGACGACGGTATCAAACTAAATAAAAATTTACCACAATCATATCATAGACTCAATAAAGACTCTACATTTTTTCTTTCAAAGGTTAAAGTGTGTGATTAGTTATGTGGAGGTAGTATGACGACTACAAATCCAGTGAATTAGAAGAATGTGAAGATTAAAGTTAAAAATTAATGTTGATCAAAACCAAATATTTCATATGATGTATTGCACTAATCAATTTAAAATTTACCACAATTAACCCATATTAGCCTTCGAACACAAATATACAGTTGAATTTAAGCCCAAATTTAATTCTCATGAAGGGTAGTTAGATACACTGTTCTATACCCCTTACCAGCAAGGCAGTCGTATAATCTTTATAGATGCTTTACAGGTTCACCTTTCGGTATAACTTTTGCGGTACAACTTGTTTTAAAACGCCTCTCAGTCATTTACTACAACCTACATACGAAATCATTGAGTGAATCTTTGCTATATACTTGGCCGCATTCATTTCGTCCGCCTCCTTCAATAGCTTTAGTTTTCACTATGTCCTCACTGAGGTTCTCAATTAAAAAAAAGGTTACCTAGATTGAAAGCCTCTCTAAATAATAATTCTGACAAGCAATACCATGACAAGACTTCAACATCATTTCAGACAACTTCGTTTAAAAAAAAATAAAGAAGAAGCCACTTAACCTTCCCGCACACAGATGATGACAAACATCAGAAGAATGATCCGGAAAACACTCAACCTACTTTAACAATGTTAAAGTAAAGACCACCACCAATTAGCAAAGAGCTTCACTGCTATGCAAAATCATATGGAGGAAGCTACTTAGCTTTAAAGATCAAATTGATTAAAGAAACTGAAACAAACTAATGGTTGCTTTGTGGAAAGCCAATATGCTCCATAGAGGAGTGACGAGGAGAGAAAAAAATTAGTTAACTTGTACAGCACAAACAGCCCATGTTCGAATCTCAGCAAAAATAGGAAAAGAATTGCATCGCCTCTTGGATTTTAAAATGATTAAGAGGATTCAGCCACTTTCAGATGATCTATTCTAAAGTGGAAAAGAAATGGAAAATCAATTACAAAACATCATCGAAAGGGTCAGTTAACAGCATTTCTTAAGGAAAAAGAAAAAAAATTGGAATTAGTGCATCAAATATGTAGGGGGCGTAGTTTATGGGCAACGGCAAATGACAGTGTAAACATCTAATTTAGATGCCGTAGACCGATCACGTGCTTAGTTGAAGGAGAAAAATTATTACAAAGAAACTGCTGCTTCGATATACATTCTAAGTCTTCAAAGAGGCTATAAAAATAAGGTCAAACATACAGGTAGTAGGTCGCATAAAGGACCACAGTCAATATATGCCTAGTGCACTCATGAGCCAATTTATGTATGTGTATTCCGATATGCAAATGAGTATCATACAGGCACTTACTATTTTTATCGCCACTCTATAAGCACCAGTTAGGATCCTGAAGTCATATGGAAATAAAATTACACAAAATACTAAAAGAATTTCATATTCTTAACAAAATGTAGAATGCATTCCTTTTCTTATCTGTTTTTGCATCATTTTAATGGTTTGTAAACGTGTATACATATCTGGTAGCAATGCTCTGTACAGTGCTGCTACCATGTCATGACATCGTTTAAAGTCAAGAAACGTCAAAAATAATTTCTATGTGTCTTCTATTTTTTGTTTTTTTTTTGTTTTTATTATTGTTATTGTAGTAGTCGCTGAAAGAAGACAATACTTTTAAAAAGAGAGAAAGAAAAAAAAGGTTAATCGTTGTAGTTCAAACATTACATGCCACTAATCAAGTTATTTTATCGAATACTTTGCAGAAGATGATGAAAAAAATGTTCACTTAAAGCACTACTCAATGGCTAAAGAACTCGAAAATGTTATTGAGCTTCTTTAGAGTAAAAAAAAAATATTTGGGTGGAACTAGTGAACTAGTGATAGTAGGAGTGGTTTTTTTAAGTTTCTTACTTTAGATTGTTCGCCATTTAATTTTTACCAGAATTTAAATCAATAAAATTGAAAAGTTTAAATGGCAAAAAGAAAATTGATTAAAAAACAATTTACTCCTGGGAATACTAATTAAGTCTTTTTAGGAATATATTATTCCGTTTAAACGCTAGGAACGATTTTGGGATGATGCGAACATCATACTTTCTGCTATAATACTCGACGTAATAACTTAGTGAGAGCAGATTGGAAAGCTTTTGCAATTATTAAGAACAGAGCAGATTTTTAAGTTTCATTTGACTATATCGTTAACGCATGTTTATTTTCCGTCTTAGAATTTATGACTGGAATCAATTGGCTAACATTGGGTGTTTTGTTTACAGTTGCACAAGTTTAAATTATAAAATTATAAAGAAATATATTTTAAATATCAACGAAACGGGCTTTGTTGTATAGAAAATTTTATGAAATTAATGTTAAAATATGAATCCGTCCATATGGCCGGCACAACTAGCACTTACATGGCGCAATCTGGAAGACCAATTTTAAAAACTCTTCGCAGCAAATGTGGCCGTATTTCGATAATAACTCTTCGAATATTGATTTCCATTCATTCAGTTGGTTCTGATTCATCGATGTAGAGAATTAACTTCACATAACCACAAAGAAAGTAATCCAAAGGGGTTAAATTACATGATCTTGTTGGCCAATTATTTGGGTCTTTACGCGGAATTGCTCTTTCATCAAAAATTTCCTTGAGTAAATCAATTGTAGCACGCGCTGTGTGGAATATGGCAAAATGCAGCCTTAGTCTGCTCAAAACGCTCTATATTTACTACATCCAATAAGCTATCCTTTCGACGAGGCAGGCATTTCGGCCTCTGGAGTTGACAATATTGTTTTATTGAAGTCACAGTGGATAAAAATATTTATTTAACCATACCAAGCCAAAATCACCAAAAAGACGTAAGCGACAAAAGACACATTTTACAGTAGAAGTTTTTTTTTAATATTGTTTGTTCTAGTGTAGCACATAAGACTTTTTTGTTTTTGCTGTAATATCATAAAGGTACATTTTACAACTATAAAAATTTGTGTGCTCGATAGTGTCATCAGCATGGCGCATGTTGTCTATAAACCTACCATTTCCTACTTCAATTCTACTGACAGATTCTTGCAATGTCACTTTTGAGCATATGTTAAAAGAAGAGGAGACAGAATACATCCTTGATGCACATTTCTATTTAAAAGAATAAAATCTGTAATTATTTCCTTAGCTCGATCTTCTGTATTGTCTCAGTCAATCAATCAATGTATCAAACTTTCTCGTAATTAATTAAACACAATAAGACATATTTTATGATGTCACGACAATATTAAATATGGAGAACAATGCTTCTCGAGTGCGCCAAGCTTGCTTAAAACTTAACTGAATTCGGTCAACATGTTCTTCAAATCTTTTATATAATCATTGATGTATATGGTCCGCAATATAAAATTTTTTTTCAATTAGTGCTTATTTCGTGAATGGTAACACTTAGCTCATGTCTGATTTGACAAATAAATAGTTTTATCTTTCCGCTGAACGAATATGATTGTGTATACGCTTGAACAACTATGGAAATTATTGCGACATTACTTTGAAAATCATGGTAATGTTGCAGAATCAAAAATCATCGTTTCAAACGAAGCTTATTTTGATCTTTGCGGGTATGTAAACAAGCAAAATTGTCGCATTTGGGGTACAGAAAACCCGCACGCATACATTGAAAAGCCGATACACGCAAGACGAGTCAGTGTTTGGTGCGAAATTGGTCCTATGCCTCTGGACTATTTGGGCCATTTTTCTTCGAATATGAGCAAGGAGTGGTCGTTACAGTCAATGGCGATCGTTATCGGTCCATGTTGAACGAATTTTTGTTTACAAAAATTGAAGAGGAAGATATTAGCAACATTTGGTTTAAACAGGACGGCGCTACGTGTCACATAGCCGAAGCTAAATTTTAGAAAATATTCAGTAGTTTTTTTTATAGCATTTTCAAAAAAAAAAAAATTATTTGGCGGACCCTATATAACTCTCAAGAATATTTTCAGTATATTGTTCATCTATAGTCTTGACATTTTTTTGCTTTGTTTTTGTTTAGTATTGTTATACGAGTAAAAATGGACTTTAACCGGTCAACTGGATATATTCCAGTATCATATATTGCATTAAAAAGCTTTTCATTAATACATATGTAAATTATGATAATTTAATAGCTTTATTATTTCTGACGATATTTCAGTTTTTCGAATTTTGTATTGCAGTTTTTATTTAATATCTTGTAATGGGTGGCACGGTAAGCTGTTATTTTCAATGGGCACATTTAAAGATTTAATATTATCTGTTTAAGGTTTAAAGCAATAACTTTTAATGGAAAAATAAAAAAAAAAACATTTTATTCAAAGTATTGGCCATAGCTGGCTACACATTTTTTCCATCTTTCAGCCAATTTGTAGATGCCACGCCAAAAAAAAAACTGTTCGTCTTTTCACGAAACCAATTTGTCACCCAATTTTCGACTTCCGCGAGGGAATCGAAGTGCTGCTCAGCCAATGCGTGTCCCACCTATGAAAACAGATAGTAATCGGAAGGTGCAAGCTCTGGTAAATACGGCGGGTGTGGGGTAGCCGCTCACAGTCTAATGCAATGTGGTGTTTGTAGCCTATTCTGTCCGTTTGCATAGAGCTGGTTCAAATTGATCAATTTCTGTTGGTAGCGATCTGTAATAACGGCTTCACCAAGTTTTAGAAGCTAGCGGTACATCATACCTTTCTGTTCCCACTAGACGCACACAGCATTATCTTCCTGCCGAATCGATCTGGTTTTGCAGCCGAAGTTTATGGTTGTTGCGGATTAAACATCATATGCTTCGATAAGCATTCGGTGCAGCATTTTGCTTTAAATGAAAACAGAAAATAATTCTTTCCGCAAATCATCGTTTGCTGGTACAAAATTTGCTATCTATAACACGATAAAAAATATGATGTTGTTTGCTCACAAGGGAGATCAGACGGTTATTATTCGACCGATTTTAACCGGTTTTTTTGTTTTGTCGAATACAGTTTTTTCAAAATCTTTATTTTTCGAAAATCGAATAAGCCGGTTAATTTAATACGAATAACCGGTTACGTTAAATAAGTATAATTTTTATACGTTTGTATATTTTTTTATTGAAATTATGCTCATCGTTTTACTATTTGTATAAATTTATTTTTTTTTGTATATTTGACAACCTTGAATGTCTCACAAAAAACGTGTAAACCAAGGTAGATCGAAAACGATATGCACTTTTGAGCAAAAATAACCCTTTCTTATCTTCTGTAAATAAATATTGATTTTTATATATGGAGATTGATCAACTCAGACTCATTGAAAGCCCATAAAACCACGAACGCTGGTTCCGAGCGACAGATATATTAGTTAGTTAAGTTTTTCATAGTGTAAATACACATAACCAGTCGCTAGTAATGTTGTGAGGTGATATGGCTCTTGAAAATCGTTAGATGGAACCGACGACTTCTTGGTTGAAAGGTGGGTTCTTACCTAACATACCACAGGGACACACACACTATTAAATACGTGGTGCATAAATTTATATACAGTGCTGCTCGAAATCTAAGCAAAATTTTCTTGTTGAGGCAATTAAGGACTCATATATTATTAATAGATATATTCGAAGTAAATTATAACTATAATAACAAACCTTAAACTCCTTTCTCTGCCAAGTAATACAACAAAAACGAAATTAGCTCTTTCACTAACTGTTAGAAACTTAAGAATTTTTCAGTACTTTGTGTAATAAACTTTGTTTTTTATTGGTAGTATTGTTTGCCACTTTAATTCAGCTTCTGCTTATTTTTAAAACGACGTGGTCCAGCTCTGCACTGCAAGAATTAGGAACAATTTTATTTAAATAAAAGAACCAGTTAACCGGTTATTTGAATTATTATTATCTGAAAACCGTTTTTTTTAAAGTGCTACTTTTCGAATTATTCGAAAACCGGTTTTTGAAAAAAGTCGAATAATCGATCTCCCTATTGTTCACTGATTTCATATATACTGAATATGTTTGACAGATGTCATTGCCAACATAAAAAAAATTAAGCTCGTTCACAATAAATGTTCCCTAAGGGAACATTTGTATCTCCTGGTATATTGAATATGAGAGAGAAAATATTAAGAAGGAGAATGCTTTCTGAATCAAATATATGTTAAAGATTCAAAAAATGCCACCATTGTTTTTTAGAACGTGTACAAATCTATTTAAGGCCCCTATTACGGTTTACAACTCCACTCAGTTGAATAGAAATTTAAGTCGAAATTTTATAATTTAGTAACGACGACTTAACCTTAAAAAAAAAATACAACTCATAGCAGTGTAACATTTACACTTAAATTTCACCTTAACTAAGTCGAATTGTAGATCGTAATAGGGGCATAAAAATTTCTCCGAAATTTGTAAAAAAAAGCAAAAGAAGAAATCATTAGCGTTCATATTAAATAAAAATCTCTATTTTATAGCGCAAGACTTAACTCGTACTATATAGCTTAACCATTCACAATAATCCACCTAATTGTTAAACAGGTATTAATCTAATAATATTGTATAAAGAAATAATTTTCAATGAACTTCCCTGCCTCATATTTTAGTACTCGTACAATTTCTACGTAAATGGTTACCGTTTAGGATTATTAAGTTATTTAGGTTGTTTTCACTCTTTGTAATGATTTTTTATTGTTTGTTTTAGTAGTAAAAACGTTTTTATTTCAACGTTTATTGTTTTCATAAAAAAAATTACAATTTTTTATCTTTTTTTTTGCTTTTATCAAAAATTAAATTCAATTACATAATACAACCAACAGAGTACATACAATGTTATCGTCGTCATCATTATTATAACGTTTTTACTGCAAAAGTTGATGAGGACGATGACAACAACGATGACTCTGATGAATATGACATTTGTACGGGTATTTCAATAAAAGGGCAGAATATCAGAGGGGGGTGGTGATGGTGGTGGTATATAGCAAGTGCACAATTATGTTTACTGTTTAGCTAATACAACAATTGTGTCGTGTGCCATTAGAGAAATCACAAGAGTTACGATGCGTGTATGCTATTGCGGATTTGAAGTGATTTTATTTTCTGCGGTTCATACCTAACCAACCATTATTATCATCGTCATCATCATCATTATCTGGTATACTGCCAGCCAGTTTTATTAAATTGTTGTATCGCTTAATATTTAGCTCTATTGTAATTTATGTGCGGTAACTTTACTCACTTCACTTCACTACATTTTATTGTATTTTATTTTATTTTATTTTTATTTTGCTTATCTTTTCGTAACAAGCCTTTTTCTTGGTACACACTGACTTGTCGTTTTTTTTTTCTTCCAACTTCGTCTGTCCTATAATTCATCTTCTATGAGCTTAAGGAACAAGAACATTTTGTTATGGCTTAGAGTTGCATAGAAGAAAGAGAGAAAAATCCGCCTGCCTGGTGAAATATTTGATTTTATATGTGATTTGTTTGGTTTATTTTAGCCTGATCATCACTTCAGTTTCAGTATTTGTTTCCACTCTTTTTATGGCAACGTGTGTGTATTTTTTGAAGTTTAAGTGGTCGTCAAACTTGTTTTGGTTGTTACTTATCTAAGTCAATGGAGAAGGAGGGAATTGGCAACAATAACAAATAATAATTTCAAAAAGATTTACTTAAGTAATTGATGATTGGCAGAAAAGCAAAAAAGGAAAAAAATATTAAACAAAATCCGCCCTATTGAGGGTGCATGGAAATATTTTAGTTTTATTCAAAGAAACACTAGGAATACTTACCATGTTTAAGAGTATGCACTAGATCAGTCATGAGCTTTTAATGGGACTTTTGTCCCCGATCAACACAAACGTACTATTGCGCTCTTGCTTTTAGTCGTCAAAGAGACAGCGGCAGAGACACGTCATTTAAAAAAGATTCTTTCACTTTTGCTTTTAGAGATGAAACAGAATTGGGTCTTGACGATTTTTTCTATAAAAATGACATAAAATATCGCCGGCAAAAGAAGTCGTGAAATATAAACTATTTTATTTTGACAGTGTTTTTTTTTACTCTCTCAATTGTGCTCTCACAATCTGTATATGTTGCCGCCATGCTTTTACTGAATTTTATGCATTTTGTACACAAAAAACATATGTTTCTAGTTGGGCGCCAAAAAACTAAACAAGCAAACATAAAAACAAAAAGGACAACTGCCAGTATTTGAAGCTGCGGCTGTCGATTTTATTATGTGCTTTCTTTTTTGACAGCGTTTTTGGTTAACGTATTCTGTTTTGTCGCTTAGTTGTTACTGAAACAGCAGCAAGTGCATATGTGCAGCGGACGTATGTTGATTAAAAAAAAATTTTTTTTAAAACATCAACTTTACACTCTCTGAGAGCGTAATTTCCATGTTCTCACAACTACATTTTTACTTCTGCACATCACTGCACTAAATTGAAAAAGAGTACAAGAAAAGATAGAAGCTTAGTTCAATAAGTTAAAGTGGATGCTTACGAAAGTTTATCTTGAAGCTTGTTCTATCTACTTTTAAGTATAAGGAATGACTTGTACGGCTTACAAGTCAAAAAAAAAAAAAAATTTCGATGACAATTTTGAAGCATAACTCCATAAAGATTGGGGTCAATTTCAAGAAAGACTTGCAAAATCATTGTGAACCACGTAAGCAAAACTTTTAATTTTTGCAAAAGTAAAGGAAACTCGAGTTGTAAACAAGAGATTTAACGTCTTAATACTTTCACGCCAATAAAGAAGATAATTTTTACATAAAATCAAAAATAGATCCATTACAACAACATGCTGAACGTTAGAGCCGAATATTCATGGCATCAAAGTTATTTTCTATAAATGATGGGACCAGATGTAACTTAGCATATATGTATATAAAAATGAATATGTGTTTGTATGTTTGTTTGTCTATTTATTCCTTTTCACGATTTTTACCGATTGCCACGCCCATGTGTGTTTATCTATATCTTCGAAACGATACTAGAAAGAGTCTCTAAATTTGGCCCAAATAGATTCATGGCTAATTCAAATCATCAGTCAAGAAATGGGTGGAATTGGACAACTGTCCGTGCTACCTTACATGCAAACGGTTAAAGCTAGTTTCAATATTTGTCTGAAGGTTTTCATAGTCAATACAAATCATTCGTCAAAAAGTGGGCGAAATTGAACAAGAAGGCGTGGTGCCTACCAAAAAAAAAAAAAATAAATATTAATTTTTGAATATCTTGAGAAAGGCAATGGTAGAAGTTTCTAAATTAGGTTCAAATAACATCAGACAGTAACTTAGCGAGATTAGATAAAGGGGCGTGGCATCTTCCACTAACATTTTTCATGAATGTGTGTTTGCTTTAAGACTATATCTATAATATAGCGTATTTCTTGAAGGAACGAATGATCTGATTTTGACCGGATGAGGTCAAAATGGCGAAAAGTGGTAAAAAATGTAACTAAGACGCTGGGTCTTAGCTAGTGTATTATAAGCTGCGATATTTATATTGGCATTCACAAGGAATCTGTACCAAATACATTTGATTCGTTCGAAGAGTTCGTTGGCAGAAAACTGATCGGAGTATACGATCAAAGCTGTAATATTTTATCATAACAACATTCGGAAATGTGCTGTAAAACCAGTTAAAAACTATTTAGAAAACGTGTAGTGATTAAAAAATTTTGTTTTACCCGCCTTCTAGTCCTTGTAGATTGCACTAACTGGAATCAGCTATGATACGAAAGAGGATATCCGAAATAGGCTTGATTTTGAAAACTTTAGCCATTTCAACAACACGAAAAACCGTATGTTAAAGCCGGCAAACCACCAAAAAACGAAACAGGGAATCTGTGACATTGTCTGAAAAGATCCGGAATGTAAAACCAAGCATGAAGCTGCAATATTTCATCACGAAAACGTTCTGCTACATATTGCCAGACCAAGTAAAAAATATTTAGAAAATAATGGTTGGCAAGTTTCTCCATATCTGTCATGGGAACAATAAAGTTCACATCCATACTTCTCTAGAAAACACTTCAATTCAATGCAGGCTAGCAGTATTATACTTTGGTATCATATACTGCCTGAAAGATTTAAAACGCTTACAGCTAACAACAAACCAACATAGATTTACTGCCTAAGTAAAGCCCAATATCCTAGGCCCTCTTGCATGCAATCAGATGATCTAACAATAATATCAATTGTTGGCTAATTATTCGAAACAGCCTAAGCTCTTGCTAGGTAAATGTAGAAGGACGAGGTTTAAGTCTTGTAAAAGACTGTTTGAGAATAGCCGGCCTTTTGACTAGACATAGCAGACTTAATGAACATTTCAATCGAATGGTAGTAGTTTCAAAAGGAATATACAGATTCTGTGTGGAAGAAGCATACTTGTGGTTTTCATGCCTTTTAGATGGAGACAACTAGGCGCATGTCATATAGTAATAATAAAGATAACACTGTCATTATGTAAAAAAATAGTGGCGCTAGAGAGAGTTGATAAATAACTTAAATAAATATCGTAACGCGATTGATCTTGTCACCTATAATTGCTACAATACAACTACTTCGAAGGAGTGTTCAGCGATATTTAGGAGTATAACGAAACAGTTTCAAAGCCGTTATATACGAGTACATAGCTCTACAGTGTTATCCATTTTTCGATTTCAAAAGTAAAGTAAAATAAAACACACATAAGGCTACAATTTCGATTCAACTTTTAATTTAATATAATTCCTAGACTCTGTCATTATGTACAAAATGAAATTTCTTAGTGTGACAAATCGCATGATCTTGGTGGCCCAGTCGACAATGGTTCATGCAATAAGGCCAAAATCGGTCATATTATGTCCAAAAGTGATATAATCTAATTTATAATCATTAATTGTTGGACAAAAAAAGTCGATTATCATGCGGCCATAGAGCTATGAATTGACGGTAATGGTTTTTCAAGCATCATTTTCGAAAAAATACGGTCCAATGTTGTCTCTAAACCATAATGCGTGTCACCTCTTCCGGATCAAATTGCTTTTCCACAATCACTTATACGTTATCTGAGTCCCATATGTGAAAATTTCGTTTTCGGCCTAACAGTTGCGTGAGAAATAATTTACATTCGTAAAAGATTCACTAAATAAATGACACTTTAGATGACAGATATTTAACAGCTGACAGCCTTGCCAGACCGGCTGTTTTGAGACCATTAAATGAGTAACCTGATATTACAACACATTAGAGATCAAAGACCAATGGAAACATTGATTACTTCGGTAGAGCATGCACTACAAAAGCACTATTTGTTTGTGGTATAGTCCTCCAGAGAAAGTTTTTCTTGTCACTTACGATATGGGTAAATTCAAATTAAATGTACGTAAGCTCTATTCCCTCTATCCTCCACCCCATAACCTATATTTCTAGTACCAGCACAATGTATCGCATAAATAGGGATCATCCCCTGAGTGTTGGTCTCAAGTTAGAAAAAAAAAGGGTTCATATACATACTTACATATCAAAATGTACATGAAACTATTACAGATTTTATACTGATTGGAATTAGAAAACGATCTTTCAAAGCAAATTTGCTACCTAAGACATTTGATTGAATAATCGAGTATTAAATATTAATACAATTTTTTCACTCAGTTTATGCGAATGCTATAGCATAGGGCAGATTATAAGAAATATATTCATAATGAAAACATTTACCCCAAGATATGTATTTTTCGTTAAAAGTATTGAGGAACATAATCAAGTTACAGTCTGAAAGCGAAAGGAAAAAAAATTTTTTCTTTGATTATTTACAAGTCAAACAAGAGCACTTTTCGATATGTATGACACGCGGAAGCCAGTCAATAGGAAAACCAGTCATATGGTATTAAAATACGTTGAGTCATACATAAAAAAATTTGTTAATTTGGTCTTTGTCTCGAATTAATTACAAGACTATTAGAATTAAATATTTGAAAAAATAAAATATTAAAAAAAAATTAATAAACAAACAAATTAGAGAAAAATAAGTGAATAGAAACTTAAAATCACAACAAATTTAACTTTAAAGAGTTTATTAATGAGCTCTTGAATGAAGCAGGTATGCCTTAAGGCTATTCAAGTACATACTTAAGGGGTTGAACCAATATTTTTAATAAAGCTTTAGAATTATAAAAGAAATTAATTCGAATGTTAAAATGGACGTAAAAGTAAAAGAGGTTCGATCAAAAAAAAAAAAAAAAAAAAACTCAAATCGAGCAATAGTAATAATCGACTTTGTTTTTTTGAACATATTAGTAAAAAATCTTCACAGAAATAGCCTTTGACTGTTCTTTTGGATGAGACTTTATCTTGACAATAACATGCACTAATCCAATGCGGGAAATACGGCAAAACTGACTGTAGATGGAAAAGAGCGCCTACATGCTCCATTTCGAGGAAAACATGGTCATCCTGTAGTAGACGAAGGACTGACACTTTCATCAAACTTTCAAAAGAAAATATTCCACGGGTTATTGCAGTCAGCATTGGACAGAGGCGACTGAAAAACAAGCAAGCTATCTTGGAATATCTATCATTTCTATATGTAAAAGCTAAAGCGAGGACAGCTTGAAATCACTGGTCCATGTGTAGTATCGGGTGGGCTATCTATCTATTTAAATTTAAACCAGCGGTTATTTCGAATCTGGCAATACTTATGTCATTCTATTCTGTCGCAAAACTTAGTATATTATCTCCACTGAACGAAATGAACCGATTTACATTTGAGCAGAGTTGGGATCTATTGAAAATTTATCTCTGAAACAATGACAATTGGCCGGAAATTGCGAAAAAATAAATTATCTTTTCAGATAAAGCAGATTTTTATATTGGCGGGTACGTCAATAAGCAAAATTGCCGTATTTGGGGCTCAAAAAACCCAAACTTGGTCTTACAGGAGCCAATGCACCTATTACGAGTGACTGTTTGGTGCGGCTTGTAGAATGGAGGCATCATTGGCCAATATTTCTTTGAAAATGAGAACGTCGCAATCATTGCGACCAATGGAGACACCTATCGCACCATGATAACCGATTTTTTTCTTCTCGCTTTTCATGGTCTTGATGTGAATGATGTTTGGTTTCAACAGGATGGTGCAACTTGCCACACATCTCATGCCACAATCAATTAATTGCGTTAAACCTTTGATGGCCATTTAATTAGCCGAAATGGTAATGTAAGTTGGCTACCAAGAAGCTGCGATTTAATACCGTTGGTGTATTTTTTGTTAGGCGCCGTTAAAGACAAGTGTTATGCCGACATACCAAAGACAATTGAGCATTTGAAGGCCAACATTCGTGATGCCACTGCCGAGATTCGACCCCACACACTCGAAAAAGTTGTCGAAAATTGATCCGACCGAATATGGTACTGTAAGGCCAGCTGCGGCACAGTTGCGGAACAATTGTACTTCACAACACAAAATAAATTTGGTAAATTTTCAAACCGTTTTTGTATTATTGCATTTTTAAATTTAACCTTTTAAACGGTCCACCCGTTATTAATGCCCGGCTCTAAGGAGGATCAGGCTCAGTGTACTTAGCACATAAAACTTTGCGAAGCTCTTAGCATATCGGATATAAAGCCTACTAGGATTGTACTTTTCTTAACATCAACATTCGTGATGCCACTGCCGAGATTCGACCCCACACACTCGAAAAAGTTCTCGAAAATGATCCGATCGAATATGGTACTGTGAGACCAGCTGCGGCACAGTTGCGGAACAATTGTACTTCACAACACAAAATAAATTTGGTAAATTTTCAAACCGTTTTTGTATTATTGCATTTTTAAATTTAACCTTTTAAACGGTCCACCCGTTATTAATGCCCGGCTCTAAGGAGGATCAGGCTCAGTGTACTTAGCGCATAAAACTTTGCGAAGCTCATCAGCATATCGGATATAAAGCCTACTAGGATTGTACTTTCCTTAACATCGATGGTTACATAGTAATTTCTCGACCGTATGTAGGGAAGAGAAGAGCAGTAAAACCTCCCACACGAACCCAAAAAACTTCAGACCCATCAGCCTGTCTTCTTTTCTCTTGAAGACTTGCTCTCAACCCTGGGAATTACAAGCGGATTTTTGACACAGCAGTTAAGCCCATGTTTATGTATGATGTGGTTGTGTGATGGATATACACAGAAGGCGGAATCTTTAAACGGTTCTGAGAAGTGCGGTACTGATGATTACAGATGCGTACTTTGAATGACTTGTTTTTATTGTTGATCTGGCTTACGGTGACCTTAATGGCTAAGCAGATGGCGATTATTTCTGCGAAAAGGTTGACGATGGGGGGCCATTTTGGCCATTTTGCGGTATCTAGTTACGATCCCTGTTGGTGTGGCTTATTATACATCCGCATCTTTGCTGAATAGAATATTCACTGTGAGCGTTTCAACAAAATCTGCTCTGTTAATATGTACTTAATAACGCAACTGGTCTGAAAATGCTGTACGTCTCTAAACGAGACTGTGACTTTCAGCCATAATCTAGCCATCGCTCAAATAGCGATTTGCTTACTGTCCGCTCTAATCCTTCCTGGATAGTATGCTTATTGTGAGAATTTTGCCAGAATCGGTTATTGGATCAGGTTCTGTTGAGTGTACCCGGACGTGTAGAAATCGTAGATAGGGGTCGGAGGCGATGTTTTTATTCCCGAATGTAGGGTGAGAATATTCTTTAAACTTCCGGACTACTATAGTGTCTCAAATGCGGACCTATCGGCGGACTAGTTGATGTACTCTAACGTATTTAATGTTGATGTCCGTATCTGTACAAACAGACAGGCTGCAATCACGGCGCTTTTCGGTATTTACTCGGCGTCGCAAATACCGTACGTTTCGAAACGAGACTGCGAGACTTCCAGCCTTTATTAAGCTATCGCTTAGATAACGTTGCAAATAGAAGATAACAACTTTACCTTAAACCTGATCGCATTAATATATTTTACTAAAAATTTTCCATATTTTTTTAATGCAATTTCCATAAAACTTTAGGGTTAAAGTTTCACAAAATTATTTCAGAAACTCATAAATAATATTTCTTCTGTTATATTGAAAAACTAAGCAGTTGTTTGTTCTTTCATTTTTTTTCTCAAACAAAACCGGTTGAACTTGTCAGGCTTATCAGTAGACAAAAAGAAAAAAAGGAAAAAATCCTGCAATTGCTTACATAAAACAAAAAACGTACAATAAAAATACGCTTGAATACATATATAATATATACGTATATATATATATACTCGTAAATAAAAATAAATAAATGAAAATAATGCCAAAATAAAGCATTTTAAAATCAAAAAACTATTTCCATCCGCATTGAAAAAGCACGTTTTTGAACAAATATAAAGCCGTAGTACATATTTATACGTATTTAATACGCACTCATGATCCATATATACAGTTAGCCATGGTCTCATACATAGATTTGTTTGTGTACATACATACATACTCTGTAGTCGTATTTTAGTTATTACAAATACATTTACGATAGTGTTTCGTGTAAAAGCGCAAAAATATTTTATGAATAACAACGATGACAACGACTGCGACTACGGTATGGAATACCGTATAAACTAAACTAAATTACTAATACAACTGTAAAAATTCATTTTCATTAACAGTTGGTGTAAGCAAAGTAGTAACGAAAGATTATTTTCTATATTTTGCGTTATATATATTTTTTAAGGGCATTGATTATACTGGTTTACAGCAAATAAAACCTTTAAAAAAACTATGTGGAATGTAATAATTTTTATGCGCTGAATTCAAATCCGTTTTCATTTTTTTCCATCGAGCTGAAATTTTTGATGGGCGTGGAAAATTTTTCGCCCAAAATATAGTAGCTATGACAATATATTTCATCATAATTTGAAAACGACTTGACCGATTTTAATGCAATTACCATAAATGCTTAGGAACAAAATTTCCTATAAATCAATTGAATAATACTTTTTTTTATTTTCAACAGTTTCGGAGTTATTCGTAACTTAGCTGCGAAAAAAAAAAAATTTTTCGTGCAAAATTAGAGCAATTATTTTTTTATATATAAGCTGGGAAAAAATTACAATGCTAAAGTAAAGATCACCATCAATTAGCAAGGATCTTCACCACTACGAACAAAAAAATCATATGTAGGAAGCTACAGCGGATTAATCATCTACTTAGCTTGAGATATCAAATTGATTAAAGAAACCGAAACAAAGCAATAGATGCTTTGTGGAAAGCCAATATGCTCCCTAAAGGAGTGACGGTGAAAAAAAATTAATGCTATAAGTTATGGAAATCGTTTGGCTAGTGCTGATTTTATTCGAAATTAAATGCAGTTACCTAACTCTGACAAAAATTAGCGAACAAATTTTTTTTTGCAAAATTAATGGAAATTTTTGTTTTTTTTATGTCCAAAAAGTTATAAAACAATTCCTAGAATATAAGTTTTACATTTCAAGCTTTAAAATGTAAAATAAAAAAGTTTGAGCCCGATGGAAAGAACTGGAAACGGATTTGAATTCAGCACATCATGCAATCATTATATTCCATATGGTTTTATTCAAAGGCGTGAAAACTTGTTGTTTTTTATAGACCAGTATTATTAACTGAACTACCTATCTAAACCACTTTTCGTTATTACTAAGTGACCAGCAAACAATTGTGACAATAATAGAGGCGAAACCAAGTGGGACATGGTAGCAATGCTCGGCTATAGAGGAACTCTACGCAACCATCGCCACCGAACTAAAATATCGCAAGTCTCCTTGAATCGCTAAAATTTCGGTTGACAGTCATTGATAGCGCGATTTGAGCTGAAAAGGTAAATAGTGAATTTATTGTGGTCATTAAGCTTTGTTATTTGGGAGAAAAATCAAGACTAAGCTTGATAAACACAATGGGAATTCTGCCCAGTCAATTTCAAGGGTAACAAATTTGTTTATTAAATTTTGTTGTTGCCCCACAAATACGGAATATGTCTGGATATTGAAAGTGCGGCAGATTATGGAAGCTATAGACAGCATCTGACTTGGCTAAGCGGTTTCAATTCTGAACGATTACATGGCCACGAAAATCGTGTAGGGGTTATCCTGTGAGTACTGGTATCAACTTGAAAAAAAAAATCTTTGAAGACGGGTGCCGCGTTTGCTTATAATCGATCACAAACTCAATTGTGTAATCACATTCTAGGAATAGTGGGGCCCAGTGAAGTCTTTACATTCGAAACAATTAAAAACAGTATCTATATGTTATTAGCCAATTGCTGTTTGGGTTCAATTTTATGCGATCACTTAGTTATGAGAGATGGCTACAATGTTTGCTCACAAATGAACACATGCAGAAGCTGTTAGAAACTTCGCTGGTTAGCATATGTGTGGCTTTGTTCAACAGAGATTAAACAGCTGTTAAAACGTTGTATTTCTTGGGCCTATGTGGGCTAATCAGCCAATAAGGACATGGCGAGTATTTTTCGAGATGCACGCGGTGTAAACGACGTTCACTAGCTTCAAAAGTGTAAAACACGGTTTATTGAGGTTTTCAGAAGAAAACGACAGCATTTAACTAAAAAGAAAAAGCCATTTTTATCCTTACGATGCAGACATTCACACATGTGCAGTTTTTTTTGACAAAAAACTACGAATGGCAAAATAGCCACGAGTGTCTATTTCTTGTTTTCAAGAAATGTTTGCTGAAAAAAAGGCTCAGCGGAGAGATACATGACCGCCTTCAAAGAGAGGAATATAACCAGCAACATATCGGCGTCAATTGAGACGCTAAATATCATTTGGCCAAAAAATAATTTCTTTTTCACTAATACGATGCAGGCATGCACGCATGTGCAGTTTTTATGACAAAAAACCACGAATGGCTTTCTTATCCGTCCTATTCTCCTGATTTGGCTGCAAGTGACTTTTTCTTGTTTCTAAGAAATGTTTCCAGAAGAAATGTTTCGACAAAAAGATATTTAACTCTAACCATGAAGTCAAATACTCAATCTAATGACTTCGGCAAATACATATTATTTTGGAAGTGATAAAAACATTTGAAAAACGTTACAGAAAGTAAAATAGAATGATTTTTTATCCAAAAAATTGTGCTTTATTCCAAAAATCAGGCACTTATTGTCATGCCCTCGTATAGTAGACGTTTTCTTATCTAATTACTGGTTTTCTAGCAAGCTCTGCTAGGACTAAATGTACACTAGTCCGTGGCTGAAAGCGGCACGCGATTTGACCGTCAACACTTTACTCGTAAAACTTGATTCTACGAAGTTCAAGACTGTAGTGTATGAGAATCATCTTGTCCGCTCTGTATCAAGACAAATCTGGCCCTTATACTATCGGACTCGTTCTGAGTCTACCACGGGGATGCCGCGACATAGACAGCGAATTCTGATGGCTGTTATCATTTGCCACTGTTTGGATGGTGCGCATGCTAGAAGACTGGATCGCCATTCAATGACAATTGCTGGAGTTGTTGGGGAAGAGAACTAAACTGTCAAATATTTCATATATCATTGTCCGAATCTCTTGGATATTAGGACTTGGACGCTAATTTTTATGGGCATTATATTGTGAATCCAAGTGAACTGGAATAGTGTCTGGCTACTAATTCGTATACACTTGCTGTATATGTATATATTATGCAGTTTAATGACTTTTGAAAAATATGAGTGAAAAAAAGCGCGTAACATAAATTGCATATTTTTTTGTTGGCTGTTGTTCAAAAGTGTTTTTTTCTTTTTTCTTTTTTTTGTTTTGTTGAAATGCGTTAACAAAATGCGTTTATAACAGGTGACTAAAGCTGTTTACACTCATGGTAGTGGTAGTGATGGTGGTTGGTGGTTATGGCAGTAATGAAGGAATGCAGGCTTTCTGATAGCAAAACAAAATAAAATAAAAAATGAAATTTAAGTGAGTCTACATAAATTTATTTTGCCGGTTGGCCATTGCTATATATACACATAAATATGTCTATGGACAGGGTTGCTATATATAGATTTCTGCTTACATATGTATGTATGTATGTATGTATGTATGTATGTATATGTGTGTGTACATAAATACAGTAATAATAACAACACAACCATAATAAATAAAATATGAGTACAATATTTGTAACCTTGCCTTTTACTGAAGGCCGTTTGTTGTCACACAGACACACGCACACATATACAGCTTAAACCAAGTGCGTAGAAATAGATATCCCCAACTGAAATGAACGAATGCTGAGAAATCAATGCAAAAACTCAAAAGGAAATAAGAAAAAGCCTACACCGGGCCTATACTAATACCGTTGTTATTAATACCGACTGTTTGTATAGCAATGTGGTGGTGACGACTAGCTGTGAGCTTTTGCTTTTTTTATTTCTGCAGTTGTGTCATAAGCTGTAACAAGTAGTGAGTGCCCACCATAAATTATTATGGGAATTTTTATGTTTTATTTCTCTTTTTAAATTTTTTCATGTTTTTTTTTCTGTGATTACGGAAAAGTGTAAATCGTAAAAAATGTTTTCGTTTTTTTTTCTTTAAGATTTATGGCCATGCAAAGGAAAATTGAAAAAAATATTTTATTTTGCTTTTTCTCGTTTTTTTTTTTGCTTTTGTAAAAAGGAAAATAATACATACAAAAATATGATGATATTTTTTATTGCTTATTTTTCTTTTGCAAAAAGAAAATACAGGTAAATCATTTTTAAGGTTTTTTTTTCAAAACAATTTTGTCTAATAAAATATAGGTATTGAACAGCTTAAAAATGTTAAATGCGCTTAAGTCTGTTTAGAAAATTTCTATGTTATGAAAACAACAAATTACCAACTGCTAAAAAATAACACCTTTTGTCAGAAGTTGGAAAGAGACCTAGTAGGGGTTGCGGGCCTAGGTCAGGACATGCAAAAACTTTTTCCAAAGATTTTGTAATACCCTCAAAATTTCTTGTTATTTTGAAAAAACAGTTAAAAAAAACATTTTTAGACAGATTTTAAAATTTTTAAAAGTTTTTTATAAAAATGTATACTCCAAGTAATTAGGTAAGTTTTTTATTTTAAAATTATGATTATAATTCTTTTTTTAATTTTTCAAATTCAACAATAGTTACTTTATTTCTTTTCTTTGCAAACTTGAGCAGTATTTTATATAAAAAAGTGCATATTATTATTAAAAAAAGGTTTATATGGAACTTATTAGTCATCACGCTTTTTAATCATACGTATTTTACCAAATTGGGAGCTTTCTTTTTAAATTCTGTTTCAAAATGGTAAAAGAATACCAGTTTGTTAACAATTGAGCGATTTATTACAAGTTCCAATAGCTCCGTGAATTTTCTACCGATTTTTAAGACGTCAGACCAGGGTTGGCAATCAACTGGGTAAACCAGGTGTGTTATTTAAAAATCCCAGGTGGGTTAATTTAGTTGAAGGTTTTTGTTGTTTATTTACAACAAAAAATTAAAAATTTACGTATTGGCAGTACAAATTAATGCGGTCCCTTTTTTTACCTCAAAAATGATAATGAATTAACAATTTTATTAGCTCTGAGCTAATGCCCGTATCCCGTATTAGAAAAATTTCTCGTTTTTGAGGAGATCCACTTTGAAGCCTATTTATCTTTCTTCAAAAGAAGTGATTCTGTGATATACTAATGTAATAGATATTGCATCGATCGAAGGCCAATAGTCAGATGGAGTTAAGTTTGGAAAATTTGATTATTTCTTTGCCACAAGAGACCGAGCGTTACCAGGCTAAAGGAAAACTTTATATGTCTTTGTATTTTGGCCGTTTTTCTCATAATGCACAGTTCAACCGAAGTAATGGCAATCATAGTACACAATGCCGCCTTAATTCCACTAAGAATGCAAAACTGCGTTATATAAAGGGTCCGCCAAATAAATTTGTTTTTTTGAAAATGCTATAAAGAAAAAAACTACTGAATATTTTCTCAAATTTCTTTTTTCATTTGAAAGTACAATCCTTCCGGTTAATAATGGAAAATAATTTCATTCAAATGGCTGCCTCGGCTGGCCATGCAGTAGCCAGCACGATCGGTCCAATTTTTAAGCACATTATCGATTGTGTGCAGCTGTATTTCACCAATGGCTTCACGAATATTGTCCTTGTTGGCGTAACACTTATCTTTCACGGCACCCCACAAATAATAGTCCAACGGTGTCAAATCACAGATCCGAGGTGGCCAAACGACATCAGCTCTGCGGCTGATAATGCGATCTTCAAAAATAGGGCGCAAAACATCGAGTGTAGCTTCGGCTGTGTGGCACGTAGCGCCGTCCTGTTGAAACCAAATGTTGCTAATATCCTCCTCTTCAATTTCTGTGAACAAAAATTCGTTCAACATGGCCAAATAAATATCGCCATTTACTGTAACGGCCCCTCCTGGCTCATTTTCGAAGAAAAATGGCCCAATTATGGCTCTGGACCAAAATCCGCAACAAACAGGTACTCGTCTTGGGCGTATCGTCTTTTCAGTATATGCGTGCGGGTTTTCTGTGCCCCAAATGCGACAATTTTGCTTGTTTACATACCCGCCAAGGTGAAAATGAGCTTCATCTGAAAAGATGATTTTTTTTGGCAAAATCGGCATCTTCTGTAAGTCGATCGATTCCCAGCGTTGTTCAAACGTATACACAACCATATTCGTTCAGCGGAAGGATGAAACTAATTATCTGTCAAATCAGACATGAGCTAAGTGTTACCATTCACGAAGTAAGCAATAGTTGAAAAAAAAACGTTAGATGGCGGACCCTTTATATTAAAAAAAAACGTAATTATACTAACAAACAAAAAATATTGTCGAATATAACAAAATTTGGAACCAGTTATAAAACCCAATAATACCTAAAAAACTCATCAAAAACCCAAAAAACCCGTTTTTTTAATCCGAATTTTTAGTAATCCTGCGTCAGACCCATTTTATTCATAATTGAAAACAGCTTCTTAGTTAATTCATAAATAGTACGGTTCCTATATAAATTACTGCATAGAAGCGCATTTAAACTTGAAAAATGTGGAAATAATTGGTTAAGAAATGTATTTGCTTGACAAATACACAGAGATTCCTTAATATTCTTTAAATCACATATATACATATATGTCATATGAAAGGTCTAATTCTTTTATTGTCAAAGCCGCTTGGAAACTAAAAATGGTTAATATTTAGCTAAGTTATTAGCCCATAAGTGCATGAATGTACGAAAACCCGGTGTTTTACCTGTAACTCAAATTTTGAGGGTATTCCGTAAATTTCAAAAACAAATTCTTGTTACACTGAAAAATAGTATAACATTCCAGTTTTTTTGTTTGTTTTTGTTTGCAGTAGTTTACACACATACATTTATAATACCACAGTCTAAGCCAATGATGTGCAAAAGTAAATGTGGTTACTCTCTCAGAGAGTAAAGTTGATGTTTTAAAAAAAATTAGAAAAAAAAAAAATCAATATGCATCCGCCACACATGTGCCTTCGTCGCTGTTTCAGTGACACCTCAAAGCAACATTGTAAGAAACTTTTTAAATTCTTTTTTTGTGCCCAAAAAATTTGCGTACATTCTACGCACATGTGCATTGTTGATGTCAAAAAAATACTTCAGGGATAGTGCCCTTTAATTTTTGGAAAAATTTATAATTTTGAAAATATTGAAATAAAGAATACATGTATTTTTTAGTTCTGAAACAGCAAATTTTTCACAAAATTATAATTTTTTCCAATTTCTTTTCTTAACTATGTAATTAAAACCAAATAAACTTAATTAATAATGCTAAAAAGTCATCACTACATATCATCTTTAGAAACAATACTCAAAAATAAAGTGGTATGAAATTTACCACCACGTCTTCTTACATGTCACAAATTTCCACCTCCTAAGTTAAAGGTTAAAAAATAAATATATAAATCAAATACCTTTTGTGTAGAATTATACGTACATATTTGACTGACTGCTTAAGTAAACCATGTACAATATATACAATTTTCTAGATGGCTATCAGAGGCTTAAAGAGGCATATTAATATGACTCTTATTCGAAAAATTTGTTAATATAAATTGTCTAATTCCACACTAATATTTTATGAAAAATTTATAAAATACTAAATTTTGTTCCACTTTTATTGAAGAAATGCATGATGCAACTAACTTTATTACATGCATATTTACTGATTTTCATATACATATCTTTATTACAATGATTTTTTAATATATTAAAAAAAAAAAATTATAAGTGATGCTTGTATGACTTTCATTTATCAAACGATTTCCTAAAATCAATGACATAAATTGAAAAAAAAAATAAAATATTCAGATAAAAATCAAATGTAATATCAAACTCAATGCATGTAGTAATACTGTAACGCATTGAATAAATAAAAATAATATTATGCATGCCACTTGAAATCACGATTTGACTTTTTTTCCTAATACCGGAAAACATAATTCAATAAATAAACGCACAAACTCAAGCGTACGCTCAAAATACAAGTACACACACTCATTATGTAATTGCAACATAACGCAGTGCCTTACAAAAAAAAAAAAAAAAAAAAAAAAAAAAAATTCATTGTCAATGTTGTAACCTTACGCTCGAAAAAAATTAAAAAAATAACGAAAAACTTCAACAAAAAATTACTAAAACAAACAACCGAATGAGGAAAAAATTGCTACAAAAAACCTATTAATGGCATAGAAACTAAAAAAATAACGCACTTATTCAATAATTACAGGCATTCTACTCATATATACAACGTTTAGAAATCTAAAATTACAAAAAAATTAAAACAACAATAATTATAAACGATTTCAATTCAATAACTTGTCACTCATAATGCAATATATTCGCTTACTCAGTCAGTCAAAGTAACTCACGCATGCATACACTCACGCCTATATTCTCTTGAAGAGAAACTGTATCAAAAACGATACGTACTTTAATGAAAACTGTAACAGCAACAACAATAGCAACATATATGAATCTTAATATATTCTATATATACTTGCTTCCAACTGAGCCGATATCTAGTTGAAAAATTCATAAAATATGTGAAGTTGAACTACAGTATTATTAGAAATAAAAAATTGAAACGTCTAATAAATAACGTTTTTATATAACAAATTTGAAGCGGTTACTTAAAAGATTCATATCATTAAAAAAGATCCTGAAAAGGTAAATTTGTTAGTAACAAATGTGTTACCTATTAACAAACGCATCAAGGTTAGTATAGTGAGAATGAGGGTAGAGTGGATCGTATTGTTATAACCTTCGCATTGCCTTTTTTTGCTAGATCATATCGTTTTTGCTTCAAAATAATACATCAGTTCCATCGTTCCTGTAAGGAACATAGGGCGAGTTACAATCTTTTTTGTACGCTGCAAATTGCGTAATCTCGTTCCACGATTTGTTTATTTTTAAAACGTCTTTTTTCAGTTGTCACCACCTTTAGCTGCCTTGGGGATCCCAGTAAATTGTAGTTCCAGTTATGTCGGATTTTAATCTACGCAGAGCATGCCCAACTCACCTTAACTTCCGCCTATGTATTTCGGTCTAAATCGATTTCCGCCTGGTTTATGACCATGTTTGAGCACTGCTGATGAGGGTAGGCCAGATAATCCTTTGAATTTATCTAAGGCGTCAGTTAACGAACGCTTCGATTGGCATTCCACAATTCGCGTACGTAAATGACAACTGACACAGCTGTTGAAAATGTTTAGTATTGTGCGCCGTGAGCTGTAGTGTGATTTACAAACTTGATGTAGTCGGCCGTAAGCTCGTCAGGCCCTTATAATATGGTTTACAATGCTCTATTTGGAGGCACTGCTTCTCAAATAGTAAAATGACTAGACGTCTTCAATCTGCTGTGTAAAGCTATTAGTGCTTGGAGCGTCAGTTCTTTTAGTTTGGTCTTGGGAATGTTTAGGCGCCAATTTCCCTTGATATTACTTTCACCATGATGCGAAATTTATCGTTCATACTAATTGAACCAATTTTTTTTAACCCCGTGTACAATCCGACAGGATACGTTTCTCTACGGGGAAACTATGCGGAATATTAATTCGTTTAGTAACCTTTTGCGGAAAATTGGGTTCCATATGGCACAGCGGCTTAGTGTGTAAGACACTTCTTCACTATCGACGAATATCAGATATTGTCGAGATCTTCACTTAACCAAAATTTTTGAATAATATTCGCTGTAAACGTCTTATCATTTTTAAAGTAACCATAGCCTTCCTCACTACAAATTTTACTGAAAAATTAATTCGTTTTTGATGGTTCTGGTGTCTGTAACTTGTGTATTAAGGTGGAACTATATTCCATTCACAGGCTACCAAGCAAATAATCAACGAGCTTCGGCTTCTGTAAGATAACTAGCCATCTGGTGACAAGAAATATATTAATCTAGGTTGCGTTGGCTAGTCGTTGACGCCGCAACTGACGGCTTGAGTTGAATAAACATAGTGATAAAAGTTTCAGAAGTTTCAATTAACGTAGCAAATCAATAAGAGTGTCAAGTAGTTGCCTGAGGGAATTACCACATAACTAGCTTAGTTATTGTGTGCTTAAACCAAAAATCGAAGACACTATGGCAGCGGTTAAAAGAGCTGAACAACTACATAGGAAGTGTTCGAATGTCTATACCTCTTCCACATTTATTTGGCTACCGCATCGATTGTTATGTTGTATTACCATCTGGCAGGCATAGTCGCTAATCGAGCAGTACGCAGTAAGTACAGCCACCAATCTGGATACATTCGTCCTACCGATATGGGGCTTCTGATGTTATATCCGAATCGACTCTGTCTTGAGATCCGATTGGAATCAATTGCCTTCTATCTAAAATTTGCTTTTTCCAAGATCGGCCAAGACAAATTCTGCACGAGTCAATTCGTCCGCCTGTTCAATCGGCTGGGATCCAATCAAGGGTAGTCATAGCCTCAAAGCTAAGGGTATTCAATGCAATATTGTATTTGTGACTAATTGAGAGATAGTAATTGTTTAGATTTAATGGCAGAGTGCACTGCTTGGTATTCAACTCAGATGCACAAGGTCTGTCAGAAGCTGTAAGAAGATGATTCATATTACATTTAGAAGAGAGAAAACAACAACAGAGTTAATCTTAGATCCATCATTACGAACCCTGATGTCGAAACTGTGTACAAAGTCACCCCGAATCCTTTCCGATTTTAAAAGGATTTTTACCTCGAATCTCCTGTCAAAGACAAGATCGTGGTTCCATTTGGGAGCTTTTCAAGAATCCGAGCATGACAAATATGCTCTACTTTTCCATACTTTCGGGGTTCAAAGAAGATAAGTAATATTTGACAGAATAAGTAGATATTTAACGATATTCGATTTTTTGAACATAAAAAAGAATAAAGAAGATAAAGCAGATGGACGAGAGTAAAGTTGACATACCTTTACTCTCTAAATAAAGTGAATGCAAAAATTAATCTTTGAATTAGGAACTGAACTGAACTAAACCCACTTACTAATCGAAGTTTTATTAGAATTCATATTGTTCTTCTGTTTATCTAAACAATACTTGTCATATACGAAAATCATCTCTTTTCGTTTGTCCACTTTGTCACGGTGTCTTTTCACACGCATCACCAGATCATATATTCTCCATCTGTAAAGACTCAAAAATTGACCAGTGTTCGAAATGGAAAAAATCTTTATATATTTCAGCTTTGTTATACTATAAGATCCGCATCGATGGCGGTTCTGGTATGGGATATATAAATCTTCCAACCAAATTTTAATTTTTTCTTAGCTATCAGCTAACTTATTCCTTACAATGACCCTATGCCCTTGCTAAGGTCGAGTTCGAATAAGAGATCGTAGTAAGTCATGCATAATATTTCTTGGTCCAGCGCAATAGTGATAAACACCTACGCAGGAAACCTTATCATTAGATTCCTGTAAAATGTCATACGATCGTTTAGGATCCTGAAACACACCAGGGTTGGCAACCCACTGGGTAACCGAATTAAGTCTACCCGGGTTTTATTGGGTATTATATTAAAAAAAAAACAACAAAAATAGATGTAATTTAGGTATTGGCACTACAAATTTATTTGGTCTGTTTTTGATCTCAAACAGATAATGAAATAACAAATTTATTAAATCACTGCTTTCCCCTTCTGCGCCATTTTCCGAACTTGTCCCAGAAAAACTTCTCGTCTTTGATGTAAAGAAAGCCTGTATAAAGAGGTGTGAATATATTGTATCCGTCGCAACAGCTGACGGAGCAATGTTCAGAGAATACGGCGGATGTGTCATTTGATCGTTTCTAATAATTGTTTTAAAACTTTTGCGACATGAGATCGGGTGTTATTATGCAAAAGAATAACTTTATCATGTCTGTCTTTATATTTCGGCCGTTTTCTCTTAACGCACGATTCAAATAAAGTAATTTCAGCCTGCTTCGATCTGCCAGTTTTAGCAGCTCACACTACACAATAACGCCTTGGTCCCACCAAGTGTGCAAAGTTGCATTACATATACTAAAAAACGTGATTTTATAAACAAATAAAAAATATTGTCGACTTGAACTAAATTTGGAGGCAGTTATAAAACTCAATAAAACTCATAAAAAACATAATAAATCCCGGTGGAAGGGGTTTTTTAAAAAAAAATACGGGATTTTGGCAGCTCTGATTCCAACCCCATACTATTAAATATTAAAAACCAGCCTCTAACCCTATTATACTACTATTTACAGTCAACTGTGTAATAAATGGTAGAGGTGCGTTAGCGGAAGAGGCAATTATCAAACTTAAAAATGCATTCTTTTAGATACTTGTCCTTAAAATAATGTTGTTTCTCTCCCAATTTAAAAGAAAAAAAACTATAAAAAATGTAGAAATACATGTGTAACATACGCATGCTCGATTAATCAGCAAATAATCGCAGCATGTCAACATGAAAACGCTGCAACAGCAAAGCTATTGACTACACAAGATTGGGTGCGAAAAGAAAACGAAAATTTTGAGTACACGGCATAAGAAATAGGCAGGCGTTTCACTGGTCAGACAGACATTCAAGCAAACAGTCAGTCAGTCAACTAAACATAGAAGGTAAAGCAATGTAATTGAAAAAAACGATTGAAAAGCAAAGCAATTGACTGTGACAGTGGCAGTAAAAGGCGTTACAATATCGGCCTCTAAGCTAAGACTTCCACAAACTAATGCAACTACTGTTGCTGATAATGCAGTTGGTATTTCTAAACAAATGCGCTTATAAATAAACTTGGGTTGGCTGCACTTGGTTTCAGTCAGTTTCATACGTATTTAACGACGACGTTAGGTTGTGCTGCCTTGTATTCGCACTTGAATAGAAAAATGTCTAAACGATTGATTTTATTTGATTTTTTTACCTTTTCTTTCCAAGTTTATAAAACTTGGCTTCAAATATTTAATTTGCATTTATTAGAAAAGTAAATTGAATGTTGTTGGTGGTGGTGGTGATGGTGGCGGCAGCAAATACTACTGGTGTTTGCTAATATTCATGGTAGTTGGTGTTGCTGTCGTAGCTGTTTTTGTTGATTTTCATGTACTTCCGCATACTTTATAAAAAAAAATTTCCAAACAAAACTCACGGATTTATTTGGAAAATTTTTGTAACAAGTTTAGAGTGGTTTTTATCGTACTGGCGATAATGCACTCGTAACAAGCATCTTGATATGGGTTATTTGAAATATTTTTTTTATAATGGCATATTTGTATGGGGATTATTAAATGTTAAGGAAATGTTACAATTAAACATTGGATGATGAATTTTTGATTAAATAAATAATTGCTGTACAAACCAGGCAAGATATATGGCGCCAAATAGGTTTTAAACATTCACTTTTTTTAAATTGATGTTAAAAGCCAATTGTCGACAGTATTGGCTTTTTTGCTAAGAGCAACATCACTTGACCAAATAAGTATAAGAGCGAATCAATAAGTCTATGACTTTTTGAATGAACTTTATTCACATAACATTTAATGGTAGAACAAGGGGACTTCTTTCAGCCAATGTGCAGTATCTGATTTTGTTTTTAGACTCATTGAGGCTACAAATAGCATCACACCGGCAAATGCGTTACAGAAGTCTTCCATAGTAGTAATACTCATATCTAGTCACTAGCTAATGTTATGAAGCCCGTCTGGTCGGGCCTGGTATTAAACCGAGGATCTTTTGGTTTACAGCCATATGTTTTACCTACCATACCGCAGCGGCATACAATATTTGAATTATTTAAGCGAACTACCCTATTTACATTATACCTTTGTAATTTTACTTTTTTTTCTTTTTGATTGCCAGTAACTTGTTTCTTCACAAATTAAAAAAAAGCAAATTAGACAAATTTAGGCTTTTTGGTAACCCACCGAGTAATTTAAACTCATTTTTGCTTTGTAAATACCAACAGACTATTTTTAACTGAATTAATTCCATTTTGGGTGATTCACTACTTTAAACTATGAATAAAGCTGTGAATTACAAAAAAACATTTTCGTGTTAACATGGTATAATACTTATAGTTGGTGGTTTTTCTTTTTGGGCAAAATAAATACAAATTATTAGCTTACTTCGAAAAGATACAAAATTTCTCACACAAGCCCGAAAGATTTTAAACTCATCAGCCTGTCTGGATTTCTCTTGACAACACTGGAAAGGTTAATCGACTTGCATTTTAGCAGTACGATAGAATCTGTTCTATTATATCCATCCCAATCTATATTGGGGGCAGATCTGTTGAAAATGCGCGTCACTCGTTTGTGGTGTATGTTGAAAACGCTCTCGAGCACAGCCTTTTAAAGAGGTAAAAAACAATACAAGTAAATAAATTTCATACGAAAAGCGATATATGTACATGTGCTTTCATCATAAGCTATCACACAACTTAATGAAATTGTTGTTCATTTGTTATTCTCTATTAAATATTTTCGTTTTCAAGCATACGTATATGAAGCCGATTAAACTTGTGCATTTAAGTGCTTCTCTGGCCATGTATGCTCTTGATCTACAGAGTCATTGTCTTTACTATGTGGTCTACCACTATCTATAGGGAGGCAAACCTTTTGCTTATTAAGCTTAAATCTAAGAGGCTTAAGACTGCAACGTATGCGGATGACGTTGCTGTTGCTATGCCGGGTCAATATCTTCATACAATATCTCAGCGTCTTCAGTCGTCTCTAAGTCTCTCTCAGCACCGGCAGTGACCTGAATTTAAATGTAGGGAAGACCAAATTGTTCATTATTGCGTATAGACGTGGTGAAACTGAGGTGGGAAACATCCTGAATTTCAAGCTCTCTCGGCTCCGGGTTGGTGTAACAAGACCGTTGGAATGTCTAGTGGTCTTAATCCTAATCCTTAATTCCAAGTGGATTTTCGATAAGGTGGTAAAGCTTATACTTACGTATGTATGGTACGATAATCTGGTGGAAGCCTATTCTGCGCATATTTGCAATAATAATTACGGGTGCTCTTAAGTCTACCGCTTTGAAAGCCTTGTTTGTATTGCTGAATTGGCTTACAGTGAATCTAATGGTCACAAAAATGGTTATTACAACTGCAATTATGTTGTGGATGGCACAAGCATGGTTTGATAGGTGTCATGAGGATGCAATATTGAGCTGGTCCCTGACACCCAAACACTTTCTGAACAGAGACTTCCTGTGAGCACTTAATTAAACGCATATGTAAAGAGAATTTCCTTTGTGTGTAGTTCCGGACCAATGTAATATCTTAGAGGCAAAAATATCGGCGATTCATAAGACAATGGACTGGCTGATATACTACAGGATATTCAATGCTAATTTCCGAACCTATACGTCCAGTCAGACTGCTGTACTAAGCACGCTCTCGATAAGTTCCTTCGTTATGAGGAATCTTTGCGGTTATATGCGATATGTAGTTAAATTTCTTTAAATTGGCCACGTAGACAAATCGATCGATTGGAAAAGGGAATTTAGGAAGATCAATATATTCTCAATGATTCCTTAAAACATTAAAATATGCTTGGCGCAATTCGAATACATATCTTGTATATGCAAATTAATATTTGTTTGTTCGTTCCGTAGAGACGATTAAATGCCTGAACCGATTTCCTTGAAATTTTTACAGTATTTCTGGAAGAAACTATAGACTATATAAATTTCAAAAATTCCAACTAGTCGGTGCCGCGCCCATATAATAATTCCCATACCATTCTATGAAGGAACGCGGGGACTTCTATTGGTCAATGAGCTACACCCGATTGTATTTTTAGACTCATTGAAATGAATCTACAATTTAACACCGGCTGCGAACGGCAAATGCATTTAAAGAAGTTTTCAATAGTAGTATTACCCATAACCAGTTACTACCTAACGTTATGAGGTGATACCGCTGTTGAAAAAACTTTTTCTTTCTCAGATGTTCTGGTGTGGTATTGAACCGAGGACCTACTGGCTGGTATGCGGGTGTCTTACCTATTATACCACAGCAGCACACGCCCATTTAAAGTGTATACTTATTTGTCTACGGTAAAATGGTAACAGAAATGATCATAGCCAATGAAAATAATCAGTCAAAAAGTGGAAGGAATTAGAAGAGTAGGCGTGGTATCTCCCATACAAAGTAAATATAATTTTTTTGTATCTTGGAAACAGCAAAAGTAGAAGATTCTAAGTTAGGTTAAAACAACGTCATGAAATATGCAGATCATATGCTAGTAACTGAGCGAGATTGAATAAGTAGGCGTGGCACCTTTCACCCGTATTAAATATTGCGTTTTATATATGTGGAGAAAGACAGCGATTTAAGCTGCATTATCTATCCAACCTGCCAAAAAGCGGAAATTGCAGAAATCTCACTGGTTGTAAGCTGTCTATATACGTGTACTAAAGGGTCCGACAAATAAATTTGTTTTTTTTTTGAAAATGCTATAAAAAAAGTACAATCCTTCCGGTTAATAATAGAAAATAATCTCATCAAATTGCTTCCTCGGCTGGCCATGCAGTAGCCTGCACGATCGGTCCAATTTGTAAGCACATTATCCATTGTATTTCACCAATGGCTTCACGAATATTGTCCTTTAAAGCGTCAATTATCTCTGGCTTGTTGGCGTAACACTTATCTTTGACGGCACCCCACAAATAATTGTCCAACGGTGTCAAATCGCAGCTCCAAGGTGGCCAAACGACATCAGCTCTGCGGCTAATAATACGATCTTCAAAAACAGGACGCAAAACATCGAGTGTAGCTTCGGGTGTGTGGACGTAGTGCCGTCCTGTAGAAACCAAATGTTGCTAATATCCTCCTCTTCAATTTTTTGAACAAAAATTCGTTCAAAATGGCCCGATAACGATCGCCATTGACTGTAACGGCCACTCCTTACTCATTTTCGAAGAAAAATGGCCCAATTATGCATCTGTACCAAAATCCGCACCAAACAGTGACTCGTATTGGGTGTATCGGCTTTTCAATGTATGCGTGCGGATTTTTTGTACCCCAAATGCGACAATTTTGCTTGTTTACATACCCGCCAAGGTGAAAATGAGCTTCATCTAAAAATATGATTTTTTTTTTTGGCAAAATCGGCATCTTCTCTAAGTCGATCGCAGGCCTACTGAGCGAAGCGAAGTTCAAGCGTATACACAACCATATTTATTCAGCGGGAGGATAAAACTAATTATTTGTCAAATCAGACATGAGCTAAGTGTTACCATTCACGAAATAAGATTTCGGCCGGGCGAAATGGGGAAAAATGTGAAAAAAATGTAACTAAGATAGCATTTAATAAGATACTTATTAAGATGTGGGTAACGAACAACGTGGGTTTTAGCTGGTCTTATATAAAAAAATGAATATGTGTTTGAAGACTGTATACGGCTGAAAAAAATAACGTATTTGTGATTATGGAAGATTAGTATTTTGAAGATTAGCATCTATAGAGTATGTCAAATGATTTGATTTGGACCTGAAGGAGACGAAATGGAAAAAAATGGTAAAGAATATAATTAAGATAGCATTTAAGATAACAATTAAGAGAGAGGTAGCGAAGCACGCCTAGTTTTGTATAGTATCATAAAGACCTAGAATGAGGTAAGACAATGCAGTGTAACAGAGTTTTGATCCAAATTCCCGTTTTAATAAAGTTTGTATAGAATTTGTATAAACGCTTGACATCTATAGATACCTAAATTATTGGTAAACAATTATTAGGGAAGTACACATGCATGTTATCATCAATAAAAAATAACCAAAAAAAAATATATATATAAAAAAATAACGCAAAAACTTTAGATAAAATTTTAATTAATTTAAAAGAAATGGCAAACAGTTTTATGTGCTTTGAAATATAAAGTGGAAGTTGAAACAACCCTAATGTTTTTATATATTTAAAAAGCATTTGTAAATACAATATCATGATGCCAATTATTGTTAACATACTTATGTTGTTATATTGGATGTTGCTGAATATTTATTCTCCCTGCAATCATTACCATTAAAATGCCACTTGAAATATAAATTGAACGAATGTATCAATACGTATATAAATATATATTTATGTATGTATGTAAGTATATTAATCTATGAACTGAATGTGTGAATTTAACTTTTGCTAATGACTACATACGCCATTACAGGTTTACAAATCAAGTCTACTCTCTAGTTAATATAAATAGAATTGAACTCTACAGAATAGCTTCAATTATGAAAAGATTTATTAAAATCTCTTGTAGGGTTGTCTACGTCTGTATAAAAGACCTCTTTTAAGTGTCTGTTTAATAAAGTTCAATATTAAATTAAATGCAATTTTATTATAATTATTGTTACTCTTGTACAAGGGGACTTATTATGACTACTATGGTTACAAATAGTTATTACACAAAAACATAACTTGGTACACATATACGAGGTTTGCTTACAAAAACTAAGGTGAAGTGATGAAGTATTTTAGGTGGTGGGATATTTTTAGTTATAAAACAAAAGAAATAATAGCGTTTACATACATAGAAATTTTGTTAAAAAAAGCGTAATAAAATGATTTAAAGTACTAAATTGTTTGTAATAGTTTCCGAAAAATTTACTCTGAGTAAGGCTATGAAGTGATGACAAAAGGCCGTACAAACTATTGAGAAATTGTTAATGATGATTTATGATCCACCATCAGGAACTCTTAGCCAATGCCAATCATAATGATATTTTGATTTAAAATTTTACAGCTGATAACGGTTAATTTGACCCTAAAATGCAAGCCACAGAAAAGCACTTAAGTGTCAAGAATTTCCTCATTATTCATTTCCTTTAAACTAATTCCTTTTTTCTCCGTCACTCCTCTACAAAACATTCATTGCCTTGTTTTAGTTTCATTAAACAAGTTGCTTTTTAATCTAAGTAGATGATTAATCCACTGTAGCTCCTCTACATACGATTGTGCAGGGGTGGAGATCCTTGGTAAGTGGTGGTGGCGATCTTTACTTAGCTTTATAGTTTTTTTATAATGTTGAAACGGACAACATTTTTCGCCAAAGAGTCTCGAAATGCGTAGGATAGTCTGTGCATTCTATATAAGATAGTCGAGGAACTATCCTCGGTGTTGGATGTTATGGCTTTGGATCTGTGCTTTGGCAGAAGTTTCATGATTGAGTTCTCGACCCGGAATTGTTGGTCTAATTTGGCTTTTGGTCAGAGTGAGTTTGATCTAAACTGGTTTTCCTATGGCTCAAACTTAAATGACTCTGTCGGTGATTCTGACCGTGATTTGTCGATCCCTCTGGGAAGATCACTGAATGTGTTTCTGAAATCATAACCATTGATATATGTGCGGAGATCAATCGGTAGCGCTCCGATAAGTTGAAAAAGCTTTTGCTTGGATGTAAGGTGCAGTTGTTTTGGGTACCTGGACAATGTGGAATAAGTGGTAAAATAGCGGATCATTGGCAAAGGGTTTCATGACTTCCTACATCGGTCCGAAACCTCGTTGTGCAGCACCAATCACTACCATCCTCAATTTAATCAAGGATTGTGAAATTGTCAGATGCTCGGAACACTCTAATCAAAGGGAACTTTGACACTCTAGTGCGGCGATCAGTCCGCAATTTGGGCGGACTTGAAACTCCTTACAGATTTTCTTACAAGCCAATGTAGACTAAGAGCGCATCCGAAGAGGTTATGCATTATGCCCGTAAGAAACCCGATCGACCACTTTTCCTGAAATTTTTAGGTAGACATATAGTCTCACTGGGTGACATATCCACAATTATAGTTTCAGATCTGAAAAAACTATAGATCGGAAGGGGCACTTTAGATCATATGGGTTGCAATAGTGCTTGGTCGATATGATAATAATAATAGGGCACTAATCGATTGGTTTTGATATGGAAGGGAAAGAGAGAGTCAAACACTGTAGAATTCTTCGGCAGGACTTTTCAAAGATATCATACATCTTCAGATAGCTCAATTTGGCGAACTGAATATGAGGGATTCCTAATGACATGTGGTTACAAGTGATGTGGTACTTCTTAAAACGGTGACGGTTCTGGCGTGACGACAACTAGTAGACTACCTGATATCTTGGCCAGCATTGACATTGATAGTGAGGTGTTCCCATTATTTTTATCAAATTAATTTTCGTTTTCCATGATGGTTTTGTTTAAGGATATTTCATTTGCTTACCACAAATGTTTCAGAATGCTTCAAAAGCATTATAAGTGAGAAATAAAAAATTTTGTTTATTTCTTTGACAAACCTCGTATATTGTTAGCATCTATATGAGAACATATAACAAGAATAAATTCCGCTTTTAGCGATAACTAATTTACAAATATAATCTTCCAGTCATTCATTTGAAATCAATGCATAAAGGTATTGTAAGAATGAGTAAATGAATGATGACACGTTTTAGACATCAATACTTGAATGATGGTTATCATCATGGCAACTATAATAACTATTGAAACACAATCATTCATATAAAGCGCAAAATCTTTCTTAATGTTATTCAAATGTTAGTTAGAAATATATGTTATTGCCCAATTGGAAAAGTTTTATTATTTTTCTAATATTTTATTTAATTTCATAAGAAGTTTCTCCTAAAGACACTGTTAATAATTCTTGAAAATCAAGACCCAATACTCAACCAAGAGCATAACTTACTCCATTCTATGCTATTTAAAATACTTCCTTTAATTTTACTTGAAGTTTTCCATCATTCCATTCAATTTTCTTTACTTACAATTAATTTCAATTCAATTCAGCTGCATAGTATGTGCGTTTCTTGTTTAATTTGTTTTGTGGCATTCAATTTAGAGTAGTAATGTTGCCAATTTTTAAATCTTTTACGGTTCGTTTTGAGGTGGCATTTATTAGTGGTTGTTGGTTAATTTTAGTTTCCTGTTGTGTTGACGATTGGTTGTTAGGTTAGCTGCTTAGTTGACTGTTCAACAATAGATGTTTGACAAGATTAGCCGTTTTCTTTGCAAAGTTTTGTGAGGTGCAGCTTTAGATTTCTTCATTGTTGCAAGCAGTTATAGAAACTTTAAAAAGACTTATAACTTAAGGTATAAGAGAATAATATTTTAGTGTTAGAACAGGTGCTTAAAAGAGTGTGATGGTCTTTAGAAAAGTATCCTTACCTAAAAGAAGAAGTCGTTTTTTGTAAGATGTTGATCCAAGGCAACATCTAAAACTGTTTGATATTTTGCCAAATTTATTTTTGTGTTGTAAATTACTGTTGTTGAAATGAAATATTATTTCATTCATATGGCTGTCGCGGCTGGCCTTACAGTACCCCATTCGATCGGATCAATATTCGATAACTTTTTCGACAACGGCATCACGAATGTTGGCCTTTGTCTCTGGTTTGTCGGCATAACACTTTTTTTAATGGAGGCCTACAAAAAATAGTTTAACGGCGTCAAATCACAGCTTCTTAGCGGCCAACTGTCATCAGCATTTCGGCTAATAAACGACATGTAACAAGTTGCACCATCCTAGTGAAACCAAACATCGTTCACATAAATCCCATAAAGAGCGGGCACAAAAAAATCGGTTATCATGTTGCGATAGGTATCTCCGTTGTGCCGCCCTCATTTATATATATGAGGGCCAAGCCGCACAGTCAGTCAGTCGTAATGGGTGCATTTATTTGCCAATAAATCCCAACGTTGCTCAAGCGTAAATCGACTCATTACGTTCAGTAGAGATAATATACTGAATTTTGTGACATAATAGAATGATAAAAGTGTTGTTAGATTCGAAATAACCACTGGTTCAAATTTAAACCAATAGATGACCCACCCGTTGTATATACTTTTTTAATGTTTTTTTTTTTTTTGGGATAAACATAGCAACGAATGTGTGAAGTTTTGTTTTATTTGATTGTGTATTAAAACTTTTTTATAAGCTTTTCATTTCAACTGTAAAACATGCACTTAGTTTTGCTTCCCACTATACGTATATACAATTAATTATAATTTGTATATAAAATATACAGAACGTGAAAGGTGGTATGGTGTAGTATTTAAAATGCTCGCATACAGCACAAGCAGGCCGAGTTTAAGCCTCAGTAAGGATAAATCAAATTTTTTATCTCGATTTTAAATATTTAATGGCACTGCTGTGATAATTGGATCGTTATGCATCCATTTCATTGGACTGATGAATTTCGATGTTATGCTGCATGTTCAATAATTATCGCGTCAATATTTTCATAATTTTGTGATAAGCGGTTCGGTTGCTTATTAAAATATGCCACGAGAAATCTATATAAAAAAGCAAGTTTAAAAACGAGTTCCCACGAGTTGTATTTTATATTCTCTTAAAATTCGGCTCTCAAGAAGAATTGCTTATGAACAACAGTTAACATTCTCTACACAAGCAAAATTCCATATTTCGTATGAAATGAAAGTATCACGACCACTTTTCCACGTGTTTTGTCCAAGAAGTTGTTTAAATAAAATTTATAAACTTCTATTATTGCCGTTCTCAAGTTATACAAAAATTAATAGTAATAATTTCTATATGTGGCAGATGCTACGCACACTCAAAAATTTACGCCTAATTTTAAGCTGAAAATTTGTATTTACTGCCAAATCATTTAAACTGAACACAAAACTTCTGCTTTTTGTGTTAACTATGAAGTCATTTAGACCAAATTCAGTAACTTCTACTCTAATCGTTCTCAAGATATAAAAAATCAATAGTTATATTGTGTTGGAGGTACCATGTTCACTTGTACAATTTCGATCATTTTTTAATTCATGATTCGTATCAAGTCTATCAAGTCATTTAGGCCAAGTTCGGAAACTGCTATTTTAACCACTCTTAAGGTATGCAAAAATCAACATTTTCTTTGTATAGGAGGTAACATGCCTACTTAATCGATAGATCTCACTTTTTAACTGAAGATTTGTATTGACTACAAATCCATTTGGGCCAAATTTAGGACTCTTACTGTTACCGTTATGAAAATTTAGATTAATAAATATATGTATGGGCGTGGCACAGCCTTTTCTAAAAACAGACAATCAATGAATGTACACCTTTCCTACGCATTTACTGATATGTAAGTCGGTTGAGTAGTTCTCAAGTTATTATAAGACGAACATATGGCAACTTATTTATATATATATACGAGTAGATCCGCACTGCATGACATTTTGCGTCCATAATTTTGTTTATTTCCTTTCTTTAGTTTAACCTCAATCAGTTAATTGTTAAATTGTCGACGGTAGACCTGTTTAAAAAATTGTAATAATTTTGGATGCTATTTTTGCTTTGTCGGAATAATCTTTGCTTGCACTAAGAGGCGGGTCCTTGAGAGAAACCCTTGACCCACATCCAAAGGGTGAAAAAAAATGGAATATAAACTACAAGATATCATTGCAATGGTCAAGCAACTCCATCTCTTAAAGAAAAAGTGAAACTAAAGAAGGGTGTGAGTTTACGATCAGCAACAGCAGAACCAAGAACAATACAGAAGACACTGTTTTTAGGCAACGACATAGACACCTGCTACTATAGGCCTAAAAAACGGAGACAAGGTAAAGATATTTGTGGAAGTCATATTCTCCCAACAGGAGATACGAAAGAAAAAATACGAAATATGGTTTCATTCTTTTAAGCTTCTGTTCAAATCAATTCAAAATTCATGTTTTAAAATACAATACAATTCAAATATTTTTGAATACAACATATGTGCATTCATATTGGCAATGTATTAATAACAGCAAAACAAAAGCTTTTTACAATATTGCCCTGATGTTGTCGCTTTAGTATTGCATTGTAACAAACGAAACAAATGTTGCTATAGGTGCTTCTATGCGTTGTCAATATTTCTACTGTTGCTACTACAAATCTGTTGTTCGTACGTTCACAATAATGTTGTTCAGTGGTTACAATTGTCATTCTAGTCGGTTTAATACAATTCAATTCAATATAATACATTTAAAGGTGTTATGGGCCACATTGGTGTTGTTGTTATTGTTGCTGCCATTGCTGATACTTGTGGTGATGCTGGCTGGTAGTTGTTAGGGTGATCAGATCGGTTGACCGATTTGGTAACATTTGACTATTTGCTTAGCTGAGTGTATGGTGATTTTCTTTTTTTCGTTTTGTTTAACGGCCTGTTTTTCAAATTGACTTACGGAAATTGCTCGAGTGATACATTGATTTACACATGCTTTAAAGGTCTTTCTACACTCTCGTTGTCCTCGCTGTTGTTGCAAAATGTTTTTTCTTGTGTAAGTTTAGATTATTGTTGCATTGCATTGCAATTGGTTTACATTGTTGTCAATTGACAATTGTCTTGTTAGAATAAAAAGAAATAAAATATGGATTTGTAGGTGTGTAATGATTGTCTGTCTGCATATGAGTGCCTCTAAATCTATTTATGTGACATCAGGTTAATTGAAATCTATTTGTTAAACTAATTGAACAATACAATACTGGAGATTTTATAAAATATGGAAAGATTCAGATATAAACATATAACGAATTTTTAGCATATTGGCATGACATTGCGAAGTGTAAAAGAGGTTTATGTGGGCTAAGAATTATTGGATATATGCAAAGATTAGCAACAATATTTAAGAAAGCCAACTGCTCTTTTTCAAGCTTTTTATTTGTTTGTTACTCGTATTTCTCTATTTTCCAAAAATTTTAGATATTATTTCATTTCAAAAACGCAGAAAACCTAATAATCAACACTTTTTAATTGTTTTTCATTTGGGACGTTTTGAACACACTTTATATTTATATAAGGCAACGTGAATGAGAGATATAATTTTTTTTCTTCATTATGTGACAACGTCCATCGCGCTTTAGTTTGTGGTTAAACTCCGAAATATTCAATCTTCCATGAATCTGGCTTATAAATCAGGCTGAATTAAACCGATGGCATGTGCTTATTCAGTTAGACTTGCAGTTTCAATAATCCTCTAAAAAAGGATTTAATGGGACCAAATACCATGATTAACATCAAAGTTAGATGATCGTTTTTTTAAATCAACCGTTCAAAATAGCCAGCGTAGTATGAGCTGAGTGGCATATGTCGTTTGTTCTCATATCACCCAATTGGTGCTAAAGAAGTTCCTAATCGAGCGACATTGTCACTCATTGTATATTTTTATAGTTGAATCATTGTCGGAATTTATATGAAATTATCGTAAATTATAAATTTCATTGATGCATCCTCGTGACAATAAAACAAAGCGAATTATGTATGACAAATTCGTTATAAAGCAGATTTCGGCAAAGAGCTGCTCTTCTCTTGTGTTTTCACACTTACGTACTCACACGCCTAGGCAAAAATAATCAAAAACTAAACAAAGAGAAATAAAAAAGAAAACAAGTGGAAAAATACAGTACAAACTGGACTGATTGAGATACTCTCAATTACTACCACAACTATAAAATGCATTAATATTAGTTTGCGAAAGTCTTAGTTAATCATCGTGACAAGCGTTGAAAATAGTTAAACATCGATGACTGACGATGTGTTTACTTTGGTGTCATATATGACTTTTTAAAGTAATTGTCCAAATTGTCATAGATGACAGAAGTTAATTTTGTCTTGCAGGCTACCGTTTATAAGTAAGTCCTTACACACAACATCGAGAATCATTTGTGTGTAAGCAGGTGTAGATCCTTTTCAATGAGTTTAAAAATAGAATCGGGTGCAGCTCATTGACTAAGAGAAGTCCTCATGTTCCTTCATGGAATTTTATGAGAATTAATAATAAAAAATCTATTTTAGGAAAATTTTGGCCGAAAAATTTTAATTAAAATATTATATATTACAAACTCATTTAAAATTTTATGAATATGGGGGTTAAATTACAAAGTTATATATTTGATTAGTCTTTATGTTTCTAATAATGTATCGGGTGTCCTTTTTAGAGGTTCATAGCTACGAGTTCGCAACAACCTGTTTAACAGCTGATAGTTGATTTTTGTTTAGTTTGCTTTGAAATTTCATTATGGATAGATAGACTTACACTAGATCAGCGCTTGCAAATTGTTGAAATTTTTTATCAAAATAATGATTCTGTTACTCTAAGTTCAAAATTCAAAATTTTGTTTTCCCACGAAGCTCATATTTGGGGCTTTTTGTCGAAATATCATTACATCTACAGAAAACTTTTGTTTGGTGGGCTTTATAGACTGGTGTAGCCATTGGCGCATGATGATGATGGTCAGGATGTTACTGTCAATGTTATTGTCAATAATCTTGCTGACATGTGCTACAATTGATTTAGACAAAGAAGCTTTTAAAGAAGGAGTCATTTCACGTAATGGTACTATTAATTGGTCACCTATATCATGTGATTTAAACCAATTAAATTGTTTCCATCGGTCAGTTCATCAGTCAGTTGTCTACGTCAATTAACCATTGACAATTGAACATCTGACACCTACGTTCGAAAAGTTTGTGTTTTAGATTGCCACTGCTGTCATAAAATTTTCTATCCAACAAAGCCCGTTTCATTGATATTAAAAATATATTTCTTTATTTTATTATCATTTAAACTTCTATAACTGTAATAAAAAAACACCCATTATATCGAAATTCCCAATTTTGAATCGCCTATCTAGATAACCATTCAATTAAATTTCCATAAACATGAAAACGGTTTTCTTCTTTTTTAGTATGAAATTAAATTCACGATCCTGCAAATGGAAGCTTGAAGTCATTGAACGGCTATCCAGTATAGTCCCAGTATAAAATCCACTTTTTGTAAAAACACTTTATTTTTGTTACCAAAATCATAATTATTGGCAATTTTTGGTATAAATTTGTAGAGTATTTTTACTTAAAAATTTCAAACGAAAAAAAGTATTTCATTTATTTATCATTTCTTACTTAATTTCGTTGCAACATGAAGAGGAACTAAAAAAAAATCCAAAATTAAGAAGTTGAAATAAAGCAAAATCAGCAGCGGCATTTACACTTTGCAGCAGCCATTTGCAATCCTGTCTGAAGTGTATTTATTTGTTGCCCCGCTTTTGTTGGTTTTGCTGGGGTGTTCTTTTGCACACTTGAAATGCATGCGACTTAACAATAACCAGCTTTAAATAATATTGAAGTGAATTTGGTGAATTTATTTTTAATTCTTTTTCCTTTATTTTCTTTTCTTCCGCTTTTGTAGCGATACCCGTTGGCAATTGGACACCACCCGACATCGATTACAATGAACGCTTCACTTGGGAGGGTGCCACCGATATGAGTAGCAATTATCATGATGCATTGAAGCGTGGCTTACCATTTCCCATCTTAACTGTGGCTGAGTACTTTAGTCTTGGCCGTGAAGGATTTTCATGGGGTGGCCAATACCGTGCCGCTGGTTATTTTGCCAGTATAATGCTGTGGGCATCGTTAGCCTCTTGGCTGCTAATGAATTTGTTACTTATCGCTGTGCCACGTTATGGTGCATATATGAAGGCATTAACAGGTGCCCTGTTGATTGGCACAAATGTGGGTTACTATTGTCAATTGCCGAAGAGGCCATTAACGATATACATGGAAGGTGGTCGTTTGGAATTTCATTTGGGTTGGTGTTATTGGCTTTTGTTGGTAGCAGGTACGTATGCATTTAAGATTTTCTTCATATTAAAAAAATACTTCATTGTACTCGTATTGTTTTCTTTTTCATTGTTTGTAGGAATATTATGCTTTATAGCTGGTGTTTTAATATCCATCATTGATTTGGTATGGCCTCATACGTTCTCCACCGTTTTAGAGGTTTACTATGGCACTCCCTATGATAGACATGTTATTTTGGAAGAGTCCAGTGATGTGCGTTATCGCAAACGTACCAGTCGCAGCATAGAAGATCCTCCCGGTTTGGGTTCACGTATATTACGCCGCCTTTCGTCTAAGGCACGCGATAATTCACATCTGCAACAGAATCGCAGCAGTTCGAGCAGTAATAATATGCCAGTCCATATGTCTAGCCATGTACATCCACATCCTCATATGAACGCGGGGGTTGAGAATAAAGCTTTCCAAAGTGATGTGCCTAAAAGTCCTTGGCGATATCCCTTTAGACGTGCTCAACAGATTCAGACACATCCTATGCATATGCAAAGAACTTTGTCACAAGATTCAGGTTCATCGATGGGTTCAGCGGCCATACAAATATCACCGTTACACAAGCATGCCTTGTCGAGAATGTTACCGTAAGTATTTAATTTTTTACGTTTTTCAGCTTATTTTATGAGAATAAAGATAATAATGAGTTGAAAATGAAGAAAATTTGCTTATATTGGATCAAAGATAGCCTATATACGTTTTTATAAACTACTTAGCACACGAAATTATTGCAAAAAAACTATTCCAAAAAAAGTTTTTGAAACTGCAGTAAACTATTGTACTTGGATCTAATTTTATGTGTCCGTAATTGCCCTCTACTGGTAAATTATTCTAGAAAAAACATGTCGCTGTGTGGTATATTATGATATTAGTTTGAGATTTTGATAAAAGGAGTGTTTATTGGAACAAAAATAAATTTAAATTTAGTTAGCGCCTATTAGTCTGATGACTGGTAAGGCTCGATCTGTTCTAGGTTTTGTGTAAAGAGATTGTCCAAAGAATTCTCTACAAGATAGTTAAACATTTCAATCAGTAGACCGATTTAGGAGTCCTAGTCCCTTCACTTCTAGCTATCGTCCTCTTGCATTGGATTTTTATTGTATCAATTATGCATTCCCTTTCTGTGTATTATGCAATGATTTTAACCTTCATATCATTATCATTTATTTTTCTAACTCCTTGAAGAGCATAGGGCTTCTGAGAAATATCTAAATCATATTCGGTTCTGCGCCGACCATTCATCTTACTCCAAGGGTGTTCAGATTGTTCCACTATCTCAATCACAGTTCTCTGCCATGTTGCCTTCGGCCTTTCTCTTTTGCTTGAATCATATGTATTATTCCACTTGATTATAATCCAACAGATTTCATTTTGCCGCGTTCTTAGGTTATAGTATATCCAGCCGTATTTGCGATTTGCAATCATATTAAACACTGGTTGCATTTTATATCTTAGGACCAACATGAGGCTACATTGCTAATGACAATTTTAAAATGTGGCGACGGCTACGGTTAACAAACATTTAAAGTTTCTCAAAAGAGCATCTGTAGTCTCCAGGAAGGGCTCTCGGCAAATTTCTCCAAAACGATTGTTGTACCTTTTAAAAGGAGATACAAGTTATTATGTTGCCGTATAGATACCACCATAAACTTAATTATACAGGTGTCATTCTGGATAGCAGGCTCAGTTGGAACTACTACACTGGTGTCGTCCAGAATAAGATGATAATGGACCTCTGGGCAAGCGATTTCTTTTCAGTAAGACATGAGATATTTTGTCTATAATGACACTCTGTATGTATACCGCTATTATTCGACCATGTATCACTTATGCGGCAATAGCTTGGTGGAGGAAACTATCACCATTAATTATTTTATTTAGCAAGGTACAGAGACTCAGCATAACTGAGGTAATGAACATGTCCAAGGGCGGCAGTAGAAGTCTTGATTGGAATAACACCGCTTTACACCGTTGTAGAAAGGGTGTCGGCATGCTCGCCAGCATAGACTTCCCGAAATGCGTCGGGAAGTGCATTAGTGCCTTTGTTTCACACTTTGGCAGGAGATTCATGATTGAATTCCCGGATCGAGATTGCTAGTCTAATTAAGCCTTAGTTCCAAGTGAGTTTAATCTAAACTGGTGTACCGATAGCTATAAAATAGTTGACTCTGTTGGTATTGGTGTTCATGGACCAAAACGAGACTTCTCATTCCACTGCAAAGATAACTCAGTGTCTTCTAGGCTGAGATCACGGCCAGTGCTATATGTGGGGTGATCAATCTGGATAGTGGACTCTAGAGTTAGACCATTAATATATCATCTGAGAGCCTAGCTGCCTTATAGGCATTTGGCTCGAATCGTATGACATCTAGACTGATCAAATACTGCTACGACACGTTGCCTAACCTTTCGCTGGGAAATAAGATTCATTTGTTTTGAATACCTGGACACAGTAGAACAGATGGTAATGAAATAGCGGAAGTATTGACCAGAAAGGATTCCTTGCCACATTATATCGGTCCGGAACCTTTCTGTGAAGCATCACTTACTACCATCTTCAATCTTATCAAGGATTGGGAAATTGCTGGATGCTTGGAGCAATAGATTGCTGAAAGGGGGCTTCGCCACTCCAGGGCGGCTACAAATCCACAATTTGAATGTCGCTCTGAGGTTTTCAATTATATCAGGCCGTACTTAAAACTCTTTACAGAGTTACTTACAAGGCATTGTGGACTGATGTGCATCTGAAGCGGATGGCGATCACAGAGTTGGATGATTGTAGACTGTGCCAACAGGCATCAGAGACAGTGGAATACATACTGTCTGAATGTGGGATTCTTGATAGGTTTAGATGGAAATGTTTAGGGAAACATATCCACCATTATGGTTTGAGATCTGCTAGTACTTATTAAGAAGGCAGTAGATCTGCTGAACAAATTATAGAATGGAATGTGTCGCAGTCTCTGGCAATAGTGTTTGGTCTAAATAATACTAATCTGTAGTCTGGTACATCTCACTTCTATACAGCATGAGATCACGTTTGACAGCAATATTTGTAATCTTTTTTGACTGCCGAGTTTGTCCAAGTTTGGAACAACTACTATTGTATTCTTAGTTATTCTCGCGTCTACATCAGCCACCTTCGGATTTAATAATACTGCCATGGTATATATGTAAATGAATCCTCAGATTAAATGGGACTTCATTAATGGAAAAATTCATGGAGTTGTTTCATGCTGATGGCCTCTATCCTATCCATGATAACTATCAAACTATGTTTCTCTGCTTCTTTTACCAGATAATAGAGACTTAAGCTGCTCAATAAATGTTAATGAAATGCTCCTGCTTCCTCCATTAATAGACTTCTTGATCGAGTCATCTATGAGCATTAAAAAAGACACAATTTGTGTCAATCGGATCGGTTTCTATTTCTTTTATTCTCTTCTCTGTACTGTTAAGATCGTTCATTGATTGAAAGTTAATGAAACTGATTTTATTTCTGTGTTTCTTTGCACGTCTTTTCAGCTCTATTACCTCCTAAATTTTATTTTTTTTCTCCGTCACTCCTCTAGGCAGAACTTATTTCAGTTTCATTAATCAAGCTGAGTTCTTTCAAGCTAAGTAGATGATTAAGCCACTGTAGCTGCCCTCCATATGAATGCGTAGTGGTGGAGATCCTTGCTAAGTGGTGTTTTCTCCTGATCATTTGTCTGATGCCAGAGATCTTCGCCAGAGATAAGCAGGAAGTTTATGGGGCGAATTTTTTTATTTTTTAGGTGGAGTTGCCTGAAGGGAAGTGAAAGTCTCTTTATTAAATGCTCGAAATCACAACTAAATTTTTTTATCATGTTCTCTGCAGGGCGACTTGTGTTGTTATGCGTGTACTGTAAACACTACACCACGCCACCATCCTAAATATATATTATTACTCAGTCAGTTCTTTCTAACTTAAGTTTGGAACCAAGAATATTACTGTTGCATTTGTTTCTTTGTGCCCGTTAAAATCTACTGAGTTTAGTTGCGGCTGTGCTATATACCAAAACTTTCTAAAATTCTCGGCTAACGATTAAATGAATATGAATGCCAAAGGTTGCTATCCCCTGCGAAGGAGAAAAAGATTTAAATATAAGAAAGATAAGATCAACAGAATATATTAGAAATAAAGAAAAAGTTTGTACTAAAGATAACCCGTTGAGTGTATTGGGACTTAACTCGATAATTTCTTAAATTAGTAATCGCTTAAGATAAAAATATTGTTAAATTATTATCTTATGCATACGGGCGAAATATTGAAATACAATAGCTCTGTTTGGTGTAACAAAATACAATTTTTAGTTGGAAATCGAACTCAATTACTAGTATTTAACAAAATAGCACTTTTATACTTTATAACATACATATTTGATGTTGATGTATTAACTTTTTCTTTATTTTTTGTCTAGAAATCCTCCTATTAATCGTATAAGAGACATGGATCACTGGTGATGATCTTCACATAGTTACATATGCTACTTCTTTGAATATCAGGGAATCGATTACAAAATTATGTTTTAAAAAAGCGTTTAATTGTTATCTTTTCCTTGTATATATGTATGTGTTATACATTTTTATTATTTTTAATTTAATTTAATTATTTAACGGACGTAACTTATTTGTGATAAAATTTATAATTTTTTTTGTTCTTATAAAAAACTTGACCCTCCATAATGATGTAATGGAACAGAATATTGAAACAACATTGAAAAACTGACGAGCGAATTAGTTTTAATTTGAAAAATGTTAAGTTTAAAATAAGTACAACAAAAACAGCCATTTTAAAGCTAGAAAATATATAAAAATAATCATAAAAGAAAACTATAAATTATTTAAAAAAATGCAATAAAATAAAAAATAAATCATGAAAATATCTATAATAAAATTATTAAGTGATGATGTCATTGTGATAATCCCTTTAAAATAAATAACAAAAAACACTTTTCTAAATATTTATATAAATTATTACAAATAAAAAACATTTTTATTCATTGAATAAAATTATGTATTTAAATTTAAAAAAAGAATTATTTACCTAAGCACCAGCTTCGGTGTGTTTAAATTTTGTTTTTAAACTTTAAAATATATTTTTATTTTAAATATTATTAATCAAATTTAATAAAAACAATGTTTTTTTGATATAAGAATGTTTAGATTTTCTAAATTATGTAATAATTACTTTTAAATTATTATTTAACGTTAAACAAATTGGCTTTTAGTTTAAGGTCTAGCAAAAATTTTAACAAAATTATTTATTTGACTTATTTTTATAATATCGTGTTAAGCTTTCTTTTAATTTCTATACTTAGTTGTCAACAAAAATCACTTAATTTATTTATTTTATCCTTAATTATTATATTTTTTAAGAGTCTTAGTGGAGCGTATCTTGAGCAGCGAAAATATTGTATCGAGAATTAAGAATTCTTTAAAACTGATTATAAAAAATATACAACGAAGTTGAACACAAATTTATAGAAATGAAAATTTTTATTTTTAAGGAACAAATTTATATGATAGAAATAAAAAATAAAAAAATAAAAAATAAAAAATAAAAAGTACATAAAATTTTATGTTAAAAATGTTCACATTATTTTTTAATTGTGTCTGACCACGTTGTTCTGCTTCTGTTTGACTCTTCCGGCCTAGAGTTCTAACAGACTCTTTTTGGCATTCGTGAGTCTGTCATCCTGGCAAAGTGTCCATACAGTTTCATTTTTCAACAACTAACTTTCGCTTGTAAGGGTCTTTTAAATAGGTGGCTTTTGATTGTGTCATTCCTAACTTTGCCTCCTCTGGTCTTTTCGGTCACTCTTCTTAGATAAAAACCGCTTGACCACGACATTCCGTAATAACATCCCCTTCGAATGTTTGGCAAACATTTAAAAAACGATTATAAGAAGCGAAACGAAAAAGAACTCGTAGAAGTTCACTCAGCTTGTGGCAGCAAATCTTTCGATCGCAAATGTTTGCCTTTTTGTATATTTATACATAAAGCGAATAACTTCAACGACAGCCCAAAATATACGCAGAGCTGACATGGCAGGCAGAAACTGGCTGCCAAGGAAAGCAGTCCTGATATCCGAAAGATTTGGACACTGGCATATTCTCTTCCTCATCCTGATAGCCTCTAACAGTAGTCAATGAACGGTAGACGCACCAGCGTACGCACCAGCTACCCATAGCCCCAGTAATGACAGCCATCGGGATTAGTAGTCTATGTCGAGGCATCTCCATAATAGACTCTGTGCGAGCCCGATCGTACAAGGGCCAGATTTGTCTTAAAACAGAGCACATGATTTCATAATCGCACCGTAATTGTGTACTGCCCAGCATATACCGCAGAACCAGAAGTCTGCAAGAGGAAAATGGCATCTCAACCAAGTCGTCAATATCTTCGTTATCGAGAGTCCATCCTCGCCAGTTCATCTATTACACAACTACCGGGTGTCAGAGTGATCCCTTACGCCATCTCGTTCAGAGATGCCCAGCATTCACATACCAGTCACAATGTCGAATAGACATCGGAGAGTGCCCTAATCGAAGCCTGACTGTTCGTACAGATTCGGATATCACAATCATATACTCTACTATAATATAAATCCATCAGTCCGCTGCCCTCTTTATCGCCGAGACCTTTACCTGTAAGATACTGCAATGGTCCGGCAGTTTAAAGGATACTCTCACCCTGTATGCAGGAATAAAAATAACGCCCCCACCCATTCCGAGGATATCTATCCATCCGTGTATACCTCAACAGAACCAGGTCCAATTATCAGCTCTGGTGAGATGCACACGGAGAACATTTTATTCAGGAAGGGTTGCTTCCCATCAGGGATCGTATTCAAATACTTAAAGATGGCCGCATGCCCGTAAACCCTGTCAAACCATGCTCCCGCCATGCTCAACTTTATTATGCCTGCGATAAATCTGTCTAGCTATCAGGGCCACTGGAAGCCAGTTTAGTGGTACAAACAAGGCCTTCGACCTGTATTCAACAGTGTCGCAATTCGCAAAACCTTGTTAAAGATCCTGCTATATGTAGATATCTCAAGAGACCTCCACCACACAATCACACATAACATATGTATGTTAAAAAAATTCAATTGGAATTCCTAGGATTTAGACTCCAGGACTTTCCAACGGCCTATTACAAGAGTACAGCGCAATGTTCACCCTCTGGAGTCAGGATAGCTTGTAGTCCAGGATTACCCCCATATACTTCGCATTATCCGACAGCCACAGCTCAACCCCGTGAAGAGGCGGTATGGTAAACGACCTGCCTGTAAACAGTATCAATTCCGTCTTATACGGCTTAACGCTCAGCCCACTGTCAGTGCTGGCATTTAGGTTCTTGTCCAATTTTCCATTCTCACATATAAGTCGTACGTGTTACAATACTGGTTTAATGGCCGTTATAGCCATCGTTTAATTTGTCCCACTATGCAACATAACCGTATTTAACTTTATTTATAATAAAACTTTATTTCGAAATTCTTAAATCTTTATGCGGCATACTTTAAGGCACTAATCAAATCATATAACGAACGTTATGAATAGGAAATCAAATTTAAATAGTGATGAGATATGCATACCAAACATGACTATGTAATGTTTGGTATGTTTATATGGATACACTCAATTTTGCTTTTACACGGTTTTGAAATAACACGGTCTAGAAAGAATCTGATTCTGTTTTTACACGTTTTTTTTTTTTTAATAACACGAACTAGAAAAAATTGGATACTTTATTTTATTTTATTCAGTACGGTTCGAGAAAAAATATATATATTTATTAACCGTAATTTTAAAACTACTCACCTTGGCGGCTTCTAAATTTTTGTTTTGTTTTCTTGTTCGAGTTTTCAGTTTCTAGACCGCGTTTATGAATTATTATTAATTTTAAATAAAACAAATTAATTTTAAATAAAACAAAAAAATCTCAGAGAATTATTTTAATATATTTTTTATGAGAGAAACAGCTATGGCAATTACCATATCATTTTTTGTTTCCTTCGTCACTCCTCTAGGGAGCATATTGGCTTTCCACAAAACACCCATTTTTTATTTCAGTTTCTTTAAGCAATTTGATCTTTCAATCTAAGTAGATGTTTAATCCACTGTAGCTTCCTCAATTTGATTTTTTTTGTTTAGTGGTGATAATCCTTGCTAATTTGTTGTGATCTTTGCTTTAGCATTGTAATTTTTTTCAGTCATTCGTCTGATGTTTGTCATCATCGCCAGAGGTATGCGGGAAGGTCAAGGGGGCTTCTTCTTTGAAGCCTCTTTTATTAAACAATCAAATCCACAATTACATTTTTTTCGTTATGTCGTCTGCTGAGCCTCGAATCTGGGTCGTTTGTGTTGTTATGCGTGGGTTCTAACCACTACACTACGCCACATTCCGTATGAAAATTATATGTGAAAAAAATGTCGACCAAATGCTTGCTACGGTTTCGGTGGCATGCCCCTATCCGTCGGTCCATATTTTCAGTGACTCTTTAACATAAATGAGGTTCAATGTCGTTAATGTGTGGAGTTATGTCATCCTTTTGCTCTTAAATTGTTCTTGGCTTACTAATGTACGCTCGTTCTTTTAAATATCCACAAGGAAAAAAATCCAACGGTATCAAATCACGTGATCGTGGCGGCCAATTAACATGAAATAATACGGCCATTGCATTTCTCGCGTAAAAAAGCTATTGTTTCATTAGCTGTGTGGTAAGTGGCACCACCCTGTTGCAACCACATATTGTTCAGATCCTTATCCTCAATTTATGGCCACAAGAAGTCCGTTATCATCTCGCGATAGCGAACACCATGCGCAGTAACTGCTTGGTTGACCTCATATTCGAAGAAGTAGGGCCGATAACGCCGCTAGCACATAACGAACTGGGCAAGCATGCACAGGTATTTCCACATTTCCTACAGACCCGGTTTGCTGAAATTTGAGTAAAATTTTCCGATTGTCGACACATTTGATCAATTATGCTGACCAAAAACATCATGAAGTGCATTTTGATTTTAAAGCTCATTTTCGTAAAAGGCTTTAAAAATCTTAACATGCTGCTCAATTGTGTACCTCCTCATCGTTGAATTTGTCACATACTGAAACAAAGGAATGTCAAATTAAGTTGGACAAAAAACTTGTTAAGGTGTGACTCACAATAAATAGATTATGCATTAATTGCACATATAAATTTAACCCTTTAACAGGCCAATTTTATTTTGAGCTAAAAAAATTATACTTGAAAAACAAAACTTTAAAGTAAAAAGCTGAAAAGCCTGTAAGCTTTGGTTTTGACGGCTTGCCACAGGTTTTTTGACCGAAGTACATGTGACACTACGGACGTCTGGTAATTTTAAATTAAAGATATCGTTGCAATCAATTCCATGAATGCGCTTAAAAACGATATATGAATTTAAAAATGGCATATCAATTAGGTGATAAAATTAAGGTAAAGTTCATTTTCACCAATATGGTGTCGTCCTAGTAAGCTGTTCATTATATCATCGCCACCCATATGACAATTGTATTATTTGATTATATTGTGGTCTACTTCAACATAGGATCTATTTTTCCTATCAAATCGCCAAGTTTGTAACGATTGTTCGTCGCTTATATCGGTTTTAAATGGCTTAATACCAGCATAAGTTAACAATAACTGCATACATTTTGTGTCCTGCCACTGTTCAATGCCTAAAGGGCAGACAACAAGCTCCGTGGACCATTTTAAAGACAATTATATTTGAAACTGCTAAATTCATATTAAAATATAAAAAAGGTCTATCAAAAGAGAAAACAATATTTAGGGAAAACAAACTAGCAGCCGGCAGATCCGCCTTTAGGCGAAGTCCATGTTTTAACAATAAAAACCTAAGCTTTACTAAAAAGTTGGATAAACTAAATGCAAAACAAAGATACCTACAAATATAGGAATAAGTTTATCTTTCTAAATTGTTACTGATAAATATTGTTAATATTTTTTAAGTTTCACTTAAATCACAAATAATTTTTTTACACACTTTATCTAGATATTTGACTTAACAGATCGAAGTATTAAAACCAGGAGACAAATGCATGGTATTATTTGTCATAATCAGTAAATGGTGTATTTCTCTGCACATATTTACCGTTATAGTGGAACTATTCAAAAAAAATCAGCATAATAACACAAAAAATATACCCCGCTTAAAGGCAGGTTTGCCGGTTAGAGGGGTGATTTGGATTTTATAACAACTCTCATAAAAGTAATTTTTTTTTAAATGAGTTATTTGGTCTGAAGTACATATTTTATAAAGAGTTGAAGGATATGGAATTAATCCACTACTCTCTATGTAGCTTATGTCCTTTTTTTTACGGTTTTCACGGAAACTTATCTACCGTGGAATAACAGAATTGGATGTATTTAACATTGATTATATTTTTCTTAGGTGATTGTTTCACTGATGATTCATTTTTTCAGAAATTTTCTTCAGAAATTTTTTTCTTAAAAAAATAATTTAATATTTTTGTGTGCAAAAATTAATGATTTTTTCAACTTATTTTATTTATTTACTTTTTTCCATTATATGATGTCAACAAATTTTTCGAGATAAAAACATTCCTTTTTGTAACCTTAATCAATAAAACTAATAAAAAAAAAACATTTAAAATAAAACCTTTAATAAAAATAAACAATTTATTTCACAATAATGGCACCACATTAGCAAAATATTCTTATTAAAAATTTCTATGAATCTTAAGCAAGAAGACATAAAATATTTCGTTTGAAATTTATTTGTAATAAATTTTCATGAATGCGTAAGAATAGGAATCTATGAGAATTGGAATCTATTGAATGTTAAATATTTTAAATAAAACAACCATTTCCGTTTCCAATTCGTTTATTATTAATCATTTGATTATACTCGTATTGATGCGAATACAGTAAATGTACGAATGTATTGCAAAAGTATCGTATCGATATGAATGAATAAATAAATTTTGATTGTAAAAAACATACACACACACACACACACACTTTTATTGTAATTTGATGACGAGTTACATGAGGCACATCCATCACTCACTCATTCATTCATTCACTGTTTTATTTTATTTTTATTTTTCATTTTTGTGTTGTTACAGCAGCAGAAGTTTATTTTATTAAATACTGACTGACTGCACATTTTATATCAATAAATCTTAAATAAAATCTAAAAAAAAAATTATAAGAAAAAAACTGACGAAAAATATCGAAATGCTTCGATATGTGATTGTAGTTTATGTACTACTCGTCGTAAATACATATATCGTATATTGAGTGCCAGCAATGTGCAACAGAATCTATAGAAAATTTTGTTGCTGCTGGGTTATACGGTGTTTAACTGCATATTGCTGTACGTCAACAATGATGTACGACTTCATGAAGGAATTCAACAATATGTAGTGTATTGTTGTTGTTGTTGGTTACTAAGTTTTGCTGGCATATTGTTATTGTTGCTGATGATGTATCTTCAAGCTTATGTGACACAAGAAACAAAAATGGTCTTATTTTCCTCTATTTTTCTGTTTTATAAACTAATAAAAATAATACACAATCAAATCAAAAGTAGAAATAGAAAAAATTGCAGAAAAAAAAAAAACCCGAGAAATTGAAAATAATATCTTCCCGCTTAAGTGAATAGAGTTTGTATACAAGTCTTGGTTAAAAACTCTACTGAGTGAAAACAACAGAATGTAACGAAAATTAAAGTAACGGTGCTTATCCGTTGTTTATATATAAATATTTACAAGAAAACAAACAATATACAAAACGTCTTTCCTAGCAGTACGCGACATTCAATGTGTTTTATGTCGCGTAATTATAGATAAGAGAAATAAAATTTTATTAAATATAACAATTGTCAGCATATTTTTTAATCGGCTAAGCACAATTCAAGTAACTGATTTTAGCAAACAATCAAAAAACTGTGTAAGTTTTGCGTAAGGCTTATTAGTCTGTATAGTCAGTTGAAGCCACCAGAAACCTACATATATGTATAGAGTATATGACATTTCTCGCTTTGCTCGTAAATTTAAGAAAAAAACTTCTTTTTGTTTCTCTGTCACTCTTCTAGGGAGCCTATTGGCATTCAACAAAGCACCTATTGCTTTGTTTCAGCTTCATTAATCAAGTAGATTATTAATCTAATATAGCTCGTCTCCATATGATTGCGTATAGTAAATATTCTTGCTAAGTGGTGGTGATCTTTACTTAGCGTTGTAATTTTTCCCAGTAGGTGAAGCATTCTCCTAAACATTCGTCTGATGTTTGTCATTAACATGCTTCAAAACACGTCTCAGTTGCGTTGTTTTGTCTTGAAGAATTCGGTGGTACAAACAATGTTTTTGGCACATTGTGTAAAGAGCCAGTCGATGCAAATTTATCGACTAAAGGACGAGTATGTTAAAATATTACCTACATCCACAATTTTAAAAGCGGTTTACAAATTTTCGAATTCAAAATTAAATTAAATGAAACGCAAATAAAACTAAGATTTCGATAAATCTCTTTTTTTTGTTTGAGACTAGCACTCAGGGGTAACCCCTCCTCATGCAGTGCATTGTGCTGGTGCTAGGAAAATAGATTAGGGGAACGAGAATAGAGTGAGTAGTGTTTATGGACGTTCGATTTGAATTTGATCATGTCGTAAATGACAGGGAAGACATTCGCAGGAAGATTGTTCCATAAACGAACAATGCGAACAAAGAACGAATTCTCGCTATAATGCGCTGTGCGATTCACTGGAAAATCAACTACAAAGGGATACACTCTACTAGAAATACGAGTACTACGTAAGAATATATGATTACTAGGAATTAGTTCCTTAATTTCGTCAGAACATATTCCGTTATAGTACCGATAGAACAATGACACACACGCCACATTGCGACGATAATCTAATGAATCGATAGAGCTGGCTAGCCTACCGTCATTAATAAGAATCTTCGCCCTCTCCTGTACGCGGTCGAGAAGCTCCAAAATAAACTTTGAAGCACCGGCCCATACATGAGAGCTGTATTCCAATTTGGGTCGGATATATGAGTAGGTCTTGTCAACATTAAGGAGATCAGATGGAGTGAAGTAATTCTTACACCGTCTTAAAAAGCCGAAGCACTTAAATGCTTCTTTCGTTCCAACGAACGTCACGGTTAATTGTCATGCCCAGAACATCAAGACCATCTGATTCCTGAATATCTACATTATCCATAGATACAGATGACAACACACCACCACGTCTGTGTGTCAGAAAACAACATTGTGTCTTGCGCGCGTTAAAGTCGACCCTGTTTGCGCGACCCCACTCAGAGATTTTCACCAGGTTGCTTGTAAGCGTCTCGTTCATATTCTGCCTTTTCGCCCCAATCTCCAAAAGGCTCGGCCTACGATCAAAAGACTATGAACGACAAATGTTGCTGTCATCTGCAAAAGAGTAGATAGGATCAGAAAAGGGAGAAAAAAAGAGTTGGAGAAAGAACAGAGCCTCCTGAATTTATCTTGAACTCGTCGGATGAGATCCCATCTATAACCACTCTTATAGTGCGATTTCTGAGAAAGCTCGATATGAATTGAGAGAAGTGACTACCGACACCCTTACGGAAACCGTATTGACGATCGCTCACCAAATTGTTGGACTCTAAATACTTCACAAGGTGAAGATTAATGATACTCTCCAAAACTTTGAAAAGTGCCGAACAAACTGCTATTGTGCGGTAGTTTTCAGGGTTACTAGCCCCACCCTTTTAAGGGATTGGCGTTATATTAGCAATCTTCCAGCAAGATGGAAAAACACCCGCACGATAAGATGCACTGAAAAGATTAGCCAATGGACGCGCAAGCGTCGAGGAGCGCTGCTTCAGGATCAGCGGTGGAATGCCATCCAGCCCAGAAAACTTATTAATGTCGAGATTTGCAAGAAACTTTTATACTATTGTTACGCAAATAAAAATGCCTAAAAAAAAGATACATCACATCAAAGCCTTTAAAACTGCATTATGAGATTTTGGTCTATTGTTTTCTGTTGTTGATGTGTCACCCTGGCAATACCGTACTTATTTGTGTATTTGGCAATATTGTCAATTCGACTTTCCATGGATAACACGATTTTACATTTTTGAAATTAATGGACGAATTAGAAGATTTGAGAGTTTTTAAGACTCTTCCAGAACTTTCAAAACTGTAAGCATTTAAGGGACGCTGGTTTGCCTATATCAGTTCAATTATAGTTAGACAGTCATTATTTGAAGTTATGAAAAAGTAAAGTGGTGTTTAGGTGTAAATAAAAAAGTTGAGAAATTTTGGGAATTTAGTAGGAGTCGCTGTATCAAATAAAAGTGTACTAATAAAAAAAATCGGGTTCTTTGTTTCATTTAATGTAATTTGAAGGAACTGAAACGTTTTAAAAAGGTTAAAACGTAAGATTATTATAATGATTCGACCTTGGAATTCTTAACGAAATATGTGATTTAAAAAAGGCCTCTGGGCTGGTTGCAGAAGACGATTGAGGTAGTGTTTGACCACTTTTTTGTACACTTCGGGCGCTAGCTCGGCTATAATTTAGGTTTAAAATGCGATAACGTCCGGATATTATCCGTGTAGACGTAATCTGTTCTATACTCCGTTACTTTTCTAGGAAGCGTATTGGCTTTCGGGCAAAGCATCTATTTCCGTATCTTCGTTTCATTAATCAAGCTAAGTAGATAATAAGTCTACTGTAGCTCATCTCCATATGATTGTGTAGTGGTGAATATACTTGCTAAGTGGTAGTGGTGATCCAATACAAGTAAGTCACTTTTGAAATGGATGAAATGGCTTGTTAACAATTACTTCTGGTTTCTCCGTGCCCTAATTTTGTTTGTAGACGTCACCACCGAGAAAGATATGAGCTTTATTGCTAAAGAAAATTTAGTTTGAAAAATCTGCATTAAAATCCGCTCGCTCTAGCGCCCAATCTACACTGTCTGAAATGTTGTGGACAGACAACCGATTTTAATTGTTGCGTGAGTTAAACTCTGTATGAATGGGGGCGCAATGGAAAAAGAAAAAAGAAGAATGCCGTGGAATCGACAAATTCAGATTATCCGCCACACTTTAACTAACAGAAACGCAGTGTGTATATTGCAATAATGTACATCGCTGACTACATCTGCCAATTTTTGCATTGCAAGTTGCTTATGAAGACCATAATAAACCAGTAATGCTCTAAAAGTGGTCACGCTTAAATCAAAATTTTTGTAGTAAATTTTGACTATTTCTATTCGTTTTCGGTTGTTAAACGATCCATAGTCGTAAATAGTAAACCTTTAACTAAATAAATGACACTTCAAATAACAATTACTTCACAGCTGACATCCTTGCAAGACCGGCAGTTTTGAAACCACTTAGTGGATAACCCAATATTTTCATTCAATGTAATTAACGAGGGTTTTCCTATATAAAAAAAAACTTTATTACTTTATTCAATTAGGCGGGTAAATCAGTTAAACGGGACTCATATAAGTGGAAGCTACTGTAATTAGAAAATTAGAAAAGAGATTTGTATAGAAAATCCTCGATTCCAAGATGAGATCTGGTGGTGGAACTGAAGCTTTTTCATTAATGGATTAGTCTGCCTAATTGCTTAGGTGAGATATTGTCTAAAGACATGGCCATCGGATGGTCATCCTTGCTTTTAAATCACGTAGATAATTCATGGACTTATTGATCACCCTCAGCCTTTCATTTGAGACGACATCCGCTTGGGTTCCAGACTTCTACAGAAATGTGTGGGCAGGAGAGGTTGAACGTAATGACATCATCATTATGGTTGCTTAAAAAGGTTATTCTTGACTTTTCCTTGGATCGGGCTGATTTCATGTGGAATGCTGTTTGGTCCTGCAAGAGAATGGTGAAGACTTGGCCTGGATGATATAACTGCTACTGTCATAGCTGTGGCGACTTGTGAATGACCCCGAAAAACCTTAGGCGTTGGTCTTTCATAGAATGGTTTATACATGAAATTTTTGGTATATCCTGTATTAGAGCGGGTGATCTTCTTAGATATTTCAATCTGACGAAGTGTGTGTGAGTTGTTTGGAGTTCAAGGATACTACTTAATACTTGCCCTAGCTGTGAATCAGTCCAAGTAGAGAGTTTTTTAAGGCCCTATTTCTGAGCATAAATTTATATCTTCCTTAACTCTACGATTTGGTCGATCTTGGTTTTGGCACAATAAGTGAAATTTTAATTAAACAAAGTGTACAGTGAGAAGTATGACCAGTAAAACCCCCGATCCAAGTAAATGTAAAAAATAATTTTAAGCATGGGGGAAGCAACGTTATGGTGTGGGTTTGCTTTTTTTGCTTTCACAAAATGGATATAATTTTCGCACAAAAACAGTTTAGAAACGAAAGTGATTCCATGTGCTGAGTGGAATATGTCACTTTGATGGGTTTTTCAATGCGACAATATCCCGAAACACAGATCGAGGTTAGTCAAACAGCCCATAGAAGAGAATAGGGTTCAAGTCCTTGATTGGCAGGCACAATCGCCCGACTTAAACCTCTTGAAGAAGATATTGAAGAGGAACATTTTAAGAAAACGATTCAAAAAACAAAACGAGTTTTTTGAAAATCTAGAATCTGAATGGAAACGTATCGCGAAATCTGTACTTAATAGCCGCCCAATGTGAGCGAAATATCTGAAGACCTTGATTGTTTTTGCTGATTTTTGCAGAAACGTTGACATAAAGAAAATAATTTTTTTTATGTTAATCTTAGGTTACATATGTAAATATAAGTAAATTACCAAAAGTCTTTTCTCTAAATGAAATCCTTTGAGATATAAACAATTTAATATGGTTTAATATGGTTTGCTGCTTTTGTTTTGCTCTACACTTTATATCAGTTTATTCTTCTGCCAGTTTTTTAGCCGGCTTATTAACCAATCATGTTGGTATAAAAGGTGTTGAAAATTTTTTTTGGTAATATTTCAATTTCATTTCATGATTCATGACATTTCATGACATGATGTTAAATACGTTAATACGCACATGCGTCACTGTGCGTTGACATGCGTATCTATTCGTCAAACCAAAATCTTAATGGCTGCAGCTCTATAAGCATCAAGAGCATATATTTTTTTGTATCATGGAATTAAGTTATCAGTTATTAAGTAGTCCCTGTCTTCTTTGAAAACTCAAACTCTTGGTGAGATCGCCAACCTAGAATATTTGAATACATTCCTGAAGTACAAGAAAAGGGAAACGATGATGACTTCCGTAATTTTCTAAAGTTTATATATAAATGAAAACGGAGTAAGCTATTCATTTTGTCAGGTTTTACTCTTTACACAATTTTACGTATTGATGGCAATACAACTATGTATCTAAACAATAGCTCTTGAGTTCAAATACCTATCACAGAAACGAATAAAACTTTTACGGCCATTGGCATACATGTGTTATGTGCAGAGTTAGCCGAAATCCGGGTTTTTTTAAAACCCATACCCACTAGGTTTAATTGGGTTTCTTGATGGGTTTTTTAGGGGGTTTTATTGGGTTTTATAACTGCTGCCCAATTTCGTTCAATTCGACAATATTTTTTATTTGTTAGTGAAACTACGTTGTTTTAGTATTTATAGTGCAATTTTGCAATCATGTAAAATCGGCTTCAAAGTTGGATTGCCTCAAAATATTGGTAATTTTTCTGAATCGAGATTCGGGAATTGACTTAAAGGTGGCGAAAGGCTACAGGCAGTGATATGACATATTTTTATTTTGATTTATTTGTTACTTCATTGTCATTTTTGAGCTAAGCATAACGGAAAAATTATTTTGTACTCCAAATAAGCAAATTAAATTTATTTTTGTTGTCAATAAAATCCGAAAATCTTTAAATAAAAAGTTCACCCGTTTTTTTTTAATATACGAGGAGGGATTGATATTGAAGCTACCTAAGTAGGAAAAAAACATTTTTTTTTTCAAAAACCATTCATTTCTCAACGTAGTCTCCTTTTAACTCAATACACTTGGTAAGACGATTTTCCAACTTTTTTATACCATCTGAATAATACGATTTTGGGAACTCCTCAAAATACGCATTAGTTTCGGTAATCCCTTCTTCGTTTGAGATGAATCTTTTTCCTGAGAGCCATTTTTGCAGGTTTGGAAACAGGAAAAAGTCACTAGGGGCTAAATCTGGACTATAAGGTGGATGACCAACCAATTCGAAGTGGACTTCTCGTAGTTTTAGCATATTATCTAATGCTGTGTGAACCGGTGCGTTGTCTTGAAGAAAGAGCACTTTTTTCTTGTTTAAATGTGGTCGTTTTTCCTTGATTGCATCAACCAATTGATCCATTAATGCACGATAATACTCTCCTGTGATTGTGAATCTCTCTTCAAGATAATCGATGAACAATATTCCGTGTGCATCCCAAAATACAGTGGCCATAACCTTGCCAGTCGATTTCGCTGTCTTCGCCTTCTTCGGAGCACTTCCACCAGCTTCCACCCATTGCTTCGATTGATTTTTGGTTTCCACGTTTCATCACCAGTTAGTAATCTACGCCAAAAATCAGCAGGATTATGCTTTATCATGTTCAAACACCGCTGTGAAGTGATCTGTCGAACTCGTTTTTTGTTCAACACTGAGCAAACGCGGCACCCATCTTGCCGATAGCTTTTTCATATGCAAGAGTTCATGCAAAATGTTGAACACACGTTTTGACCCGGCGATCATTCATAACGATATCGAGGATTTTCTTGATATTTTCTTCAGTAACCACATCTTTTGGCCTTCCTGTTGATGGTATTGTTGCAGTGTTTGTTCGGCCCCGTTTAAATTCAGCAATCCAATATTTTACCGTAATGTTTATCAAGCTTTTTTTTGTCTCTTTCGCCGTTTTGTCTTTCAAATAATAGTGTTTAATCACTACACGAAATTCACTTTTTTCCATTTTCCAAGAATACCAAAATTGCTTACTTCAAACGACTACAACAAATAAACTAATCGATGAATTTGGCTAAAATTTTAACAGCTGACGTTAGACAGATCGTAATTTATAAGAAAGAAAAAGTTTTTGTGTTTGTGCTGCCATCTAGCGCTAGGTAGCTTCAATGTTAATCCGTCCTCGTAATACCCAATAAAACCCGGGTGAACTTAATTGGGTTACTCGGTGGGTTTCCAACTCTGCCTATGAGTGTTAGGCTAGAATTTGAAAGTTATGGCTTTCCCATTCGAATAATAGACTATTTAGTGGGGTGCATTAGCCATGGCATTACGCGAATAATTACCAACTGACAAATACCACACATGGAAATTAGCAACATCACAGACACCACTGAAGACATCGAAGTATAGCGTAAAACTCATACAGAAAATACATTGAACATAGCATGTAGCCCTTCCAGAATAAAATAAAAGAATTAGTAATAAAATTGAAGAATAATGAAGCAGTAGGCGAATGTGGTTTACGGACAGAAACCTAACCAGCTGTCATCCGAACCACAACTAAATTACTACGCCATAACATCACATCAGCATGGGAGGAAAATAGGCTGCCATCAACTTGGAAGAAAGGCATCATTGTGAAATATTGCAATAACTAAAGATAAATAACTCTGCTTAACGCCATATACAAGATACTAACAGTTATAATACAGGGAAACACATACACTTTACGCATTATAACAGTTTAGTCTCTAGAATGACGTAGCCATCTGTAGCTACTGTTCGTCGACTTCAAGAAAGCCATCAAACGGACTGTGATAATGAAAGTATTGATAAGAAAAGGAGAACCATATAAAATAGTCCGAATAAAAACTCTCTGTTCTTCCATTCCATACTAACGCTGGAGTAAAGCAAGGATGTCCACTATCACTTCTACAATTCACCATCATGCTGGATGAGATCATGAGAGTTCATGGCGTCTCTTAAGACAATTCAAGCACCAGAATTATGCATATGATATTTGTCTACTCTAACTCACCATCCCCAAAATGCATTCAAAATTAAAAGACCTTGAAAGACTGACTTGTGCCATGTTGAACTTGAGATAGATATTAAGAAAAACAGAGCCATGAGAATTAACAACAATAGCACAGAAGACATCATGCTACAGGACCAATACTGAAGCAGATTAGGCAAAGGAAGTGAAAATGGATCGAACATACCTTAAGGAAAAATCACTATTGTATTACAAGGATGACACTTGAGTGGAATTCTCATGGACAGAAGAAACAGCGGTAGACCAAGAATTAAGCCCAAACAATCTTACATGGGAAGAGGAAAAGACAATGCAGCAAATCGTTCAAGATGGAAAGGGTTTACTGAAGCCCAAGAGAATACCGAAATAAAAAATTTGAACTTGATGTGAAGGAATGCTGTAATTTTTTGGGTATGGTATCGTAACATATTGAAACAAAAGTACATTAAATATCGTTATAATTAACTCAGATTTTTTTTCTTTTTGTCTATAGCCTTGAGTTACTTTCATGGTGGTCCATGAACCTTTTTTTTAAATTTTATACCAATAACTGCAATATAGCGTAGGATATAATATAGTCGAATTCCATTGTCTTAATCTTTCTTATTGTAGTTGTCTTTCTTTTTCAATTTTTTTTTCCATTCATACTTTGGCTAAGTATATTCAGTAGTGTACCAATAAACATTTACTCGTTTTCAGATTGTATTATTTACAAGAATCTCATCCATTTTCGTTTATTTAGTTTGTTGTTTTTGTTGTGTAACATTTTTGTTTTTTATATTTTATTTTTAGTTTCTTGTTATCTTTAGCATTTATTGTCTTCAGTTTAAGATGTCGTTTGGCTTGTTATTGTTGTATTGCTATTAAATTGAAATCTTTTTAGTTGTGATATTGATCGATGCAAATTGATAGCACGTTTTAAACCAACAAAAAAAAAAAGAAAATCTAAACACACTGTGGTCCATTACGATAGAACCAACAAACTTTTAAACAATAATAACACAATTACTGTTTTTTTTAATTTTTTTTTGTGTTATTGTGTATTAAACCGGTATTAAACCGAGGACCTTCTGGTTGGTAGACGGCACACTGGGCCACCATATTTGCATTATATTTCTTAAGTTCCGACTTACGAAGAATTTAAATTTCGTTTCCATTTGCACTATTATGACATAAGTTTCTGAATTATATAAAAGAACAGATGCGTTTAATATTTTGATTTCTGTATTTGTTCGAATGTCGTGTGCACGCCATATATTTCGCAGACTTGCAAAGTTTTCTCTGGGTTGTTGAACTCTGTTCTGCATCCCCATCCAGGAAGAACACTTCTAATGTACGTAAAGCTCTTGACGTCCTTTACATCTGCATTCCTTATAACAAACGGTGTTGCGTTTGAGGCTTGCGTTAAGCGTCCAGTTAAGCCTTCTGTTTTGCGTAATAAAATTTTTAAGAACCCAGTCCGAAACAACGCTAAACAGGAGCGATGACCGGATGCAGCTTTGTTTTATACCTGTTGTGGATTTAAACAAGTTTCCTAATATTCCATATATTGCATCATTACATTTTGACTATTTGTCACTCTTTCTAATTATATTTATGATATTTTCTATTACGCCTTTCCTTTTATAGAGTTAGACGTTCTCGTAGTTGACGAAAACAGCATATATATGTAGTTCTGTTGAATTCAATGCATTGCTCTATTATTACTCGGATACTATTAATGTCGTCAGTGCATGAGCGAAATGGTCGAAAGACAAATTGTTGTTTGTGTAGTTAGTTATGCGTTTGTGGGATCTAATATACGATTTAGTATGACTTTGTTAAAAACTGTTCTCACCACCGACAATAGTGTCCTTTAACGTTAGTTGGCTCTAATCGCATAAATCATAGTGTATAATAGAACAAAGTTTAGGAAAAAAAATCAAAATCACAGAATGCATTTTGATGATGAAAAGAAAAAATAGAAAAAAGTATCGTTTCGTTTGTTAGTATATCGTATACCTATAACAACATCAATTTAATTTTGTAAAACAATGAATAGAATTTATAAATGTGATAAAAATAAAAAATAAATAAAAAGAAATATGTGTTCTATGTAAAATGGAAGATGAAATACATGTACGAGTAAAATAGAACGAGGCAGACAAAATGGAAAATAAATGGAAATAAATGGTTAAAAACTGAGTGTTGTTTGAAGTTTATTTAATAAAATGATAAAATGATGATGGCAGGTATTCTTTTATTTTCACTTATTTCTTTATGCATTTATACTCTTCTTCTTTACCATCTTGAAAATTCGAAATAATAGTCCAACACTTCCATACATATGTATGTGTGTTTAATTAGAAAAAAAGTCTCGGAAAGAGAAATTTAATATAAAGGTTACAGTTTTAAATACATTTACAGTTTCAATAATAAAGTCTGAAATTTTGTATGAAATCAGTGTATTTACTAGGTCAATAGTCCGCTTCTCTTTGTTATTAAGCTAGACGAATTACCTATTCTGCTAGACAGGATATATTGATTAATCCGTCTGATTAATGGAAAAGCCCGAGGCAATCTATACCTTTAGGAACGGCAGGGCTCAATAATATAGAAAGTTAGCTGAAGCTCAATAGGAAGGTCAATACCAAGCCAGACCATCTGAAAAAAGAGAATTTTTTTTCAACAGCGGTATCACTTCATAACATTAGCCAGTAACTGGTTATGAGTATTACTTAGAGAGGACGATTATTCAACTTTTTTCAAAAACGGAATTTAGAATAATTCGAAAAAAATCAATTTTAAGAAAACCGGTTTTCGGTTATAATTATTCAAATAACCGATTAAGCGGTTCTTTTATTTAAATAAAATTGTTTTTAATTCTTGAAGAACAGAGCTGGACCACATCGTCTTAAAAGTAAGCAGAAGCTGACGAAGAGCTTAAAATTAGAGTGGCAATCAATACTAACAATACTTCTAACACATCTTATAAAAATTATGCCAAAACGGTGTGCGGAGACCATAAAAAATAAAGGCTATCACACAAAGTGCGAAAAGTTGCTTAAGTTTCGAACAGCTACTCATGGACCAAATTTCGATTTTGTTGTTGTATTACTTGGTAGATGGAGAATGACGGAGAATGTTTCGTCTAAGGCGGTCGGTTTTACAAATTTCTCCGAACAATTTCGGCAAGCAAATGGTCATGTACCACTCAGAATTGACCGTTCTACTTTGCTCAAGCGGAACAGTGACACTACATGACCTATTCAGCCAAAGAAAAAGGCGACCATTTGCTTCGCTGTGCTCTTTTTACGAATAACTTAGAGTACTCATACAATCGATTGCAGTTTTCTTTCCGGCTCATACGCACATATCCATGATTCGTCACATGTCACGATTTTATACACGTCTTTTGCGGTTCCACGGTCGAACTTTTCAATCATTTCCTTCCACCAGCTTTTTTTTAGCGAAAAAAAAAATTGCTTTCCAACGAAAACAAATTTTTATTACAACTAATTGTTCATGAAAAATCGTATGTATTGAAGTGGAACTAATGTGCAAGGATGCCTCTATCTTACAATATGTCGCATGATGATCAAGCATTATAAATTCACTCACTGCATCGATGTCCTATGACACAACAACCGATTTTGGACGACCTTTACGGAATACGACGGCGACGGAAACACGACCGCGAACACATTTACTATGCCAGCGATATATTGCGGTTTTTTATGGTGCTTTATCGCCATGCAAAGAACTGAGTTCATCGACACATTCTTGTTGCGATAATCCACGTCGAAAGTTGTGAAAACAAAAATTCAACGAAAACCTTCTCGTGAAATTTCAATTTTTTGGTAAAATTTTTAACTCATTTCGTGCGTTACAACGTTGTGAGTACTTTTATATTAAAAAATTTCAAATTTTATTATGCTGTTGTCAGAGTTTAGCTACTGACATTAGTGTGCCAATTCCCGAAATATAAATAGTACCCCCGTATATGTATATACGACACCTCTTGTTGTAATAAAAATATGGCTAAAGGTGATGGCTGAGTATTACGATATCAGGCTCATTTGGGTACCGGGGCACAGCAAAGAGAATAACAGTCTTTCGATACCCAAGAGTGTCGATATGTCGACCTCTTCCTACTGTCTTCCTGCGCATAGGTCTATTAGTCGATAATATCTTCAACCAAAAGTGAAGACTCCTACCGACTTGTAGGCAAGATATAAAGGTTCTACGGCCGAGGTTGGACACAAATAAATATAGGCAGCTACTTAAGCTTAAGTTTGCAAAGAAACTATCGATACTATCGATACTATCGGATTCTTTCAAGTACTATTAGTGGCAACAATATTAGAATTTAAGGAAAATAATAATAATAAATATACAGTGTTGAAACAAAAAATAGGGACACTTTATTTATTTCCATGATGTAATAAAATGTTATGTATTAAAGTTTTTTGAAGGAAGATTAATCCTCACATAGAGTGAAAATTGTTCAGATCATGAAGTGTACCAAAATTAAAGTAATAAATAAGATACACTGAAAAAAAAAACTGCAGAGACTACGGGAAGAAAGCGTAGAACAGCTGTCAGCTTTTAATTCAAGTCATCAAAAAGCCTCAAAAATGAACTTATTCTCCTGATTCAAGTCGCGCAATAAGAAAAAAACGTACATAAGCTATATTTATAGTAAGAGACCTCGAAATGTATTATTTCTCAGCAAACGGAAGCAACACCCGCACCATAATAATAAGAACAACATTACATGGTTTGACGAAACACAGATTAATTTGCTTGGGTCAAATACAAAATCGTATGTACGAACTTATTTTAGTTACAATTCATACTTTATTTGAGTTTAATAAATAGAAATTTAAGGAAATGTTAAACTGTATCCATGTATAACTTTAAAAGTTTAAAGACGACTAACAACCTGCGTCGAACAAATTTTTCAAATGTACTTTGACAACATTTAGTGGCCTCCGTTTTTACCTTTAGAATTTGACGATAATATCGATAGTGAAAAAAACTATCGATTTTCAGCCAAAAACAAAACTATCGATACTTCGATAGTACTATCGATTGTTTTGCAGCTCTAACAGGATGTCAGCAGTGATAGCATCAATGACGGAATATTTTCTGGTTGGGAAACATGCCCTTAGATTAGGCCATAGGAACACCACTCGATTTAAATGCTGCATGGGAGAGGATGAGGAGACTACGATAAAGCCTTTTATGGCGTTGTATAGATTGAAAATTAGGGTATTCGTTTGAAGCTATGTTGTGCTAAGGTTCTGCAGGAAAATCCTGTAGGGCTGATCAGCAAATTAATAGTAGAGGCGAACTGGCTGGATAACTAGACAGTGGCGGCCATACTGGACGTTGTCCGGCAGCTTAACATATCTAAATAGTATAACATAAGTGTAGTAGTGTAATACATAGTTGGTTAAGACTAACCATAGTTTTCTTGATTTGTTATCACTTGTAAAGTACGAAGTAGATTTTCAGTGTCCTTTTAAATAAAATGAAACAAGAATTTTACTTGTTATTCAATTGAATATTTCTTTTCTGTTTCATTTTTTACTTTTTATTTTTATTTAAAAAAAATATATTCAACTTGTTGTTGTTATTTTATCATTTCATATTTTCTGTTTTTTTAAATACTGTCTCTTAGTTTTTTGTTAAAGGTTTTTTTCTAAAGAAAAAAAAATTTATTTCAATTTATTTATTTTTTATTTGAAGTGGTTTTTTTTCACTGTTATTGTTTTGAATTTTTATTTTATTGTTATTGTTAATGCTGGTGTTGTTTTTGCTACCAACGATTGTTTCATAAGTAAAATATAGACATTTTTATTCAATTGTTTTTAAAAAGTAAAATATACAGATGTTCGCTCGTACAGAATTCTTCACTCCATACACGTTACATGTGAGTTTCGTTTCGTTTGCTGAGATATTGAAATACTTTTTTTTTAGAAACAATTTCATTCTGTTTTGTTTTAATATAAAAATATAAAAAAAACGAAAAAAAATTCAAGTTTTTATTTTACGTTAAACAATATATTTTTTTGGTATTTATTTTAAACTTCCCTTTTTCTTTATTTTTTGTGTCCGAAATTATTTTTTTTATTTTATTTTATTTTTTTTAAATAAACAATTGCAAAAGGGTTTTATTTGTCGACTACGAGGATTATTAAAAAAGTTTGAGATGTTCTGTTGCATTTTTTTTTCTTATTTTCATTTTCTTTCTTTTTGTTGCTTATTTCAAAGATCATTTTTAATAAAACGAATTAAGTTTTAAGTTTAAAAGTTTATTGCATTTGATATTGCAAATATTAAAGAAATTGTTAAAAAAACTATTTGACACAATTTTTGTGAGGTGTATGACAAATTGATAAAAAATTTCTAAGACATTTACTAAAAAAAGGAAAACACTATTGTTGTATCAGGTTTACGTAGCAATTCAATTAAGAACAATTTTGTAAGTAAAGTAAGAAAGGGAAGTTTAAAACTGTTTATTTCACTTTTATAAATATGTTTATATGTTTATATGTGTGTGTGATTTCCAATGATTTGCTTATTCAATGACAGTTGCAGCCACATGTCGCACATAAGCATTTTAGTGTGATCTTTTATACTTAAAGTAGTTGGTAGCGTGGTTGGATCATTCAAAAGTTTTTGTATGTAGAGCCGCCTTCGCCTTAAATCTTGATTTCACAAGTGATGAGAGCTCATGGTCACTGCCGATGTCAGCTTTTCTCCTATTTCAGATCTCCGATAAAGTGCTTTTCCACCTTACGCATGTGTGGTCTATCTGATTGCGTGCATTGCCGCTCGGGGATGTCCAGGTATATTTGTGTATTTCCTTATGCGGGAAGATGGACCCATCTATGACTAGTTGAAATGTCTGACACAATTCCATTAGTCGTTTTCTCCATTTTTATTGCTGACATCACAACCATGTGTTCCCATAGTGGACCGGATGTTAGTATTGTCGCTACCTATCTTCGCGTTAAAGTCGCCCATGAGTATGATGATATACCTCTTCGAATTTCCGTGAGCGTGGATGTTACCTGTGTGTAGAACTCATCTTTTTTAGATTTTTCAGCGTCTTCCGTTGCACAACGGTAACATATATCATCCTGTTCTACCCTTGAAGTGGGCAATTATCACACAAACCGATACTGGTTTCGATGTTTAAGGGTAGTTCTTTATTCTCTTTGATATTATTAATCCAACTTCACTTTTGGCGCCATTTGTTCTTCCGCTGTAGAGTACAGTATTACCATTTGACGTGATAAATTCGCCATTGCCATTCCACCTCATTTCGCTTATACCTATGACTTCGATTTTATACGCCAACATTTGATCTTCAAGTTGTGCAAGCCTTGATGCTTCACGAAGAGTTCGTACATTCCGTTGCGCAACGCGTGTCCTGTTTCGTGTGCCGAAGGTCGTTGTCGTATTTTCCTCTCCATTATTATTATTATTTTGACTTGTTTCAGTTTCGCTAATTATTTTAGTTAGAAGCTAAGCAAATGATTGGTCTACTGTCGCCCGTTCCAGGATGATGGGGCTGCCCTCTTATCGCCGCCTAGGAACGACGCCTCCATTGTAGTATGTTAATCGTGAGGATACTTGCTAAGACTGTTGGTGGTTGATGATTCTTACTTAGCATTGCCGTTTTTTCCCAGTGGATGGCGTTGTTCCTGATCATTATTTTGATGACTGTCATCGTCGCCAGAGGTAAAGCTGCAAAGTCTGGGAGGCTTCGTTTGAGTGTTTTGGTCCGGAGGGGTTGAAGTCTCTTAAGTCTCTTTTCTCCTTTAAATCCTCTGCTGGGGCTCGAAACCGAATTGTTTTCTTTGTCTGCCGGCATTTTAACCACTACACCACTGCCTCCGACATTACTTTGTAAAACTGGTTTATTTAGCAAAAGTTATAAAACTTTTTTAAAATTTAACGTATGAAAAAATCATACGATTTGTACCAAACTGTAAACTTTTTTAAAAAGTACTTAAACTTTTTCAAAGTGGTAAAAAAGTTGCCAGTTATGTTTCTCTAATAAATAGCTTCTTACACGCTCCATCAATTTTCAACCGTTTTTAATTAAACATAGTTAATTTACTTAATGCACAAATAGTACGGTTCCCAAATAAATTAGTGCGTAAAATTGTATATAAACTTGAAAAATGTGAAAACAGTTTGATGCAAAATGTGTTGGTTTGAGGTATACATACAGACTCCTTCATGCTACTTAAATAATATACACTCATGTGAAATAGTTAGAAATCCAACTCTGTTTTTATATTCAAACATTTATCAAAAAGATCTTATAAATTGTCTGCTGTAATATCGACGGCGTAAGAACCGTTATTCAAAAAACAAAATTTGTACCGTTTCTCAGTTGTAGCTCATTTTTCTCTTAAGCTTTTGGAGAAAATCGTAATGTGTCCCTATTATTTATCACATGACTATATGTGCATTTCATTTAAAATGTCGGTTTCTTTTTTTTCAAATCCTTTTCTTGGATCAGTTTTTTTTTCTCCGCCACTCCTCTAGGAAGTATATTGGCTTTCCACAAAGCATTTACTGCTTTATTTTAAATTCATTAATCATGTTGAGTTTTCAAGCTAAGTAGAAGATTAATCCTATAGATTAATCCTACCATATAGATTGTGTACTAGTGGTGGTGAATATCCTTGCTAATTGGTGGTACTTACTCATACTTATTTACTTTAGCATTGTAGTCTTTCTCAGTACGTGGCTTTTTTGCGGATCATTCGTCTGATGTTTGTCATTATCGTCGGAGGAAAGCTGGAAGGGCGCTTCTTCTTTGTTTTGTAGATGAAGTTCTCTGTAGGGAAAGTTGAAGCCTCTTTATTAAACAATCGAAACGAAACTATAATTAAATAATTTCATCATGGCCTCTGCTGGGCTCGAACCACTACACCACGCCACCCAGTTAATAGATCAGTTAATATATTATAAGCGCATTAAAGTTCTAAAAACCGGTTGTTTAGATAAATAAAATTTGTAGGGTGTTTCGAATATTTTAAAAACAGATTATTTTTGTACTCGATAGCGGCTATCAGAAAAAAACGGTCATTTCAAAGATTTTTTTGTTATTTATTTTATTTGAGAAGAAGACATAAATGCTGCATTTTCTAATCAAAAATGTTGTTATCAACAAGAAGGCAATAAATGTGTGCAGCTTTTTCTTAGTTTTTTAACTAAAAACTAATTTTGTTATGACTCAAATAAGATTTTTAGATGACTGGTATAATTATTATTAAGTGTTAATTCGACTGGACTGTCATAATGTTAAATACATTTTTATATTTCAAAGCTTAGAAATTCCCAGTATTTTTTAACAGTGTAAATTGATAACATTTTGCACAACAGCCATTAAATCTGTTAAAAATACATTATGGAAAAATAGCACAATAAAATGTTATTTGTTTCTTATTAAAAGCAATTTATAAGCTTGAGAGTATAACAGTCTTTAATAATGACCAGAAAAAAAGTTTAAAAAAAAATAATTATTTTGGTATTTAAATACAATTTTTGGAGCATAACCTCTATAGAATCTGTAAATTGATTAGTTATTTAGTCTTATTATTATGTCTTATTATCTGATCATTCTTATCACTATTATTTATCAGTTTTTTCCTGTCTTTAATGTTTGTTATTTTCCAGTGATCCTAACAGTTTAAATATAATAATATATATAATATATATAACTTTTTTGATTGTTATTATAGATTTAGAGTTTTTTTTTAAATTTTGCAATATGTACACATGTAGACTAGGGTAAGTAAATTTGTTCAGTTGAGAAAAAACGTGATAGACATATAGCAAAATCGAAATCTACACAAATTTTGAAGAAAATTATCTGAAGAAAGTATAGGTCTAAAACTAAAACTTAACTCCGGCCAAGAGACATAAGAATTTTCGTTGAAGGTATTTTAAAAAGCTGCTTAGAAAAACACATGTTATCAATGGAACAAATATAATATATCGGCTGTTTCAATTCAAAATTTCAAAATTCAAAACTTTGTTCTCTAATGAAGCCCATTTTTTGTGTACGTGAATAAGCAGAATTATCGCATTTGAGGTGATGATAATCCACAAGCTTTTGTCAAAACAACACTACATATACGCAAATTTATTGTTTGGTGCGCTTTATGTCTTAAAAAGCGATGATGGTCAGAATGTTACTGTCGATGGTGAAAGGACGTGATTAAAAATTTTTTGTACCTCATTTACTTGGCATGTCAGATTCCAGATGGACGGAGCAATATATCAATAAATGCGTCGTGCAACTGATTTACTCAACGAAACTTTTGGTGAAAGAGTAAATTCATATAATGGCTCAATTAATAGGCCACTGAAATCATATGATTTAACCCTATTGGACTATTTTCTTTCTATGCCGGGAGGGCCATCCATCAGTTTAAATTTGAACCAGCGGGTACTTCGAATTTGGCAATACTTATGTCATTCTATTCTGTCATAGAATTTTCCACTGAACGAAATAAATCGATTTAGCCCTGAGCAATACTGGGATTTATTGGAAATTTATTTCCAAAACAAAAAAAATTGATTGGAAATCGCAAAAAAAATATCATCTATTCACAAGGGACCCTGACCAGTCTGGAACTAAAGGTCGAAAGAAATATCTGATCGCCGCCTGGCAATTAGAAAAGATAAAAATGTCATATATAGAAGCCCCATTATTCTGGATCCTCTCCATAGCATGATAAAAGGTCACTATTTTGGCCTGAAGCGGAAAGATCTCCTGAGCCTGAGCTCCTGACAAAATTTTCACTGCCCTCCTTGTTCTCAAGCTTAGAATCATCCATATAGAGCTCCAGCGAATAACTGGAGATAATCTAGCGAGAGACCCAATCATCCCTACTAGGAATCACGTTATGGATTCCGCTATACAGTTTAGGTCTAGATGAGGCGTAGTCGATATCGCCCAGTACCCGGGGTTCCGAAGACAAAATAGAGAAATATGAGACAGGGCGAGACAGAACGTTCAATCTCACCGCCGCGAGTTTAGGGTGTTGCCAGGCGAGTAAACTGGATAGAAGCCAGCCAAGCATATCAAAAAAAGTGGTACGTAACGCAGCTGTGACCTTAATTGTAGCAGACCTCCTAACCTTATCAATAAGTCTGACATTGCAATCTTTATATAAGGCGCTCCACCAGAAAAGCACTCCATGTAGTAGGTGGCACAAGCCGTCTGCTAACTCTCACAGCCAAGTTGGCCTTCGAACATAAGTTCGGGTCGATAATAAGGTCTAGATGTTTGACTGTAGCCCGGTCGCTTTTACACTAGGTAACGTAAATTGAGGTAGCTTGTAACTCCTTTTGAAGAATATTGTATCGTTCTTACAAGGATACAAGCTAAGTTCAAACTGCCTGCAACAGTTGCACCATCAGATATAATCCACAGAGAAATGCTGAGCTAAGCCGACAGTTTTTATAGACAAGTACCGGCTACTGCAGTGGCGATATCATTTGCTTAAGTGATGATCTAACACTAGAGGAGTCAAGCCGAGTAAGGAGTGTTCTAACCGCGAGATTCCTGAGAAGCGGAGATAGGTGCAGTATTTAGCTGTGAAATCCAAATATGGTGATGTTATAAAATCGATGTAATTGAAGTCATACAAAGGTTTAATAACAAGGTGTTAAGGACCATGTTAAAAATAGCTTGATGACTAAAAATCCCTGATATTTACAGACACATTTGCGGAAACACTATTACAGAGGAGATTATGTACGCCAAAATGAAAAACCACACGTTTAAATAACTATAAACCACAAGACTTATGCTGTGTATAGACGAATGTCAGATCTAACGATATTGAAAAACTTGACAATTTACGGACAATAACCACACAATTAGGAAATTTTCATCACAATTATCAATTCACATGATTGCAAGACATTTGTCAAAAAATCTGGCAATCCTAGTATACATATGTTTTTTCTGATGATAAAAGTTCGTCCATCTGACAATCTATTATACGACAATACTAAAACACAAAAATTGTAAGTTCATATGGTTGTAAGAAATTTTCTGTACATATCTCTGAAAATATTATTACAACTAACGCCACATGCCGTTTAACTGCCCTCAAAAATGGTTTCATCTTTATTCGTAGCAGCTGCGTGTTTGCAATTTAACTTGGGCGACTTCCTACAATGAGTACGTCTGGTTAATTCTCCAATATTTTCTGTATACCTCGTTGCCCTCTATTCGTGCGATATGCTCAACCCACCGAAGCCTTTGCATCTTTATTTTTCTAGCATATAGCTAGTGGTACTTGTTGTCACATACTGCCTATGCGTGTAGTCTTATTTTTTTTATGCGCATAAACAAAATGTTGGTCAAACACGTTTTACCGTAAATTGTTTATTTTACGTATGCATTTGGTATATAAAAAAGTATTTTGTTACGTTTAAACCTCTTTAAAACGTTTGAGTTCGTTTAAATTGCGTTAAAATAAAATTTACACCACTTTATTTTGTTGTTGTACAGTTTTTATTTTACTACACAATAACTTTTGTACACTTATAACACTTAATATTCAGTTATACAACACTTTTATTTCCGCTTTAACACGTCTTTATCTTACGACAGCCAAACGATAACTAACGTGTAGGTAAAACAGCCGTTTATATAATTAATTGCCTACATTTTGGAAGGTTCAGGATATATCGACCATCGTCTATTTCCCATATCTGTTAATTCAAATATAACGTAATGATGGCCAATGTGGTAGTGCTGCTAAATTGACATACTACTTTTATTTTCTTAACAATATTATCCATTTTGTTTGAAAAATGTATATATATATATATGGAGCATTTTACTTAATACTAATTTTTTGTTTTAAATTGCAGCACACTATATGGGGCGTATTAAATTTTTAAGTGGTGCGTATAAGTGATTTTATGTGTCACTTGAAATATAATGAATAATACGTCCTGTAGGTGCTGTTATTAACCCAAATAGAATATTTTCTTTGTACATGTCAAAACATTTAAGCCTTTACTACTATTGACTAATTTAAATGTAAATTTCTATTTATTTTTTATTAAGAAGCAAAACAATAAAAAAAGAAATCAGACAAGGAACAAAAAGTGTTTAAAACAATTACCATAATTATAAACAAACTTTTGTAGACTTTAACCCTTTTACCGCCTAATTCTTTATTTAGTTTTTATTTTTTTGGTTGTACTACTGGCCATAATTATGAACTAGCGTAACACGCAACAAATTATTTTAAGTTGTAATATAAAAACAAATATTACTTGACCAACATACGAGCATTATTTTTGTTGAACAAAATAATTGTACAAATACATTACGAAGCAAACGAAAAAGTAAAACTATAATTATAAAAAGAATTTTTTAGACAAACTATACCAAAACAACTACAAATAAGTCTGGATAACTTAAATTTAAATTAAAAAAAAGATAATAATTTAAAAGAAAAACATAAGTAAGCAAGGAGGTTTACCAAATCGTTGTCTGTTATTAAAATGTGAGTAAAAACCCTTTAAGGGAATTTTGTAAAGAAAATAAATAAAAAATACCCCCAGGAATATTAAATTAATGTTTAATAATTTTGTTAAGCAGAGAACAATAATAACAAGAACCATTTCATTGTTGTCGGTTTTCTTCCTGATTTCAAAGCACATACAAAAACAAAAGATAAACAAAAATAATGAAAATATATAAATGAATGACATTTAATTTAAGAGTAAATTATGAAAAGCTGTTGGAAGAAACAAGAAAAAAAGAGAATTTAAAACTTATAAAAACACTTTTCTCGCAAGAGAAAAAAATATGTTTTAAAGAGTACTGTTGCATTAAAATGTAAACAATAGAGTGCGTATAGCTAAATACTGTTGCATTTTTATAGAAGTTTGATCTAAAACTGTTGGAAAATAAGTGTAAACTTTTATTTGCATTTCTTTAAGAACAAAAAAAAATAAATAAATAAAAAAATAAAAAATAAAATATAGTTCTGAGAAGAAAGTACAATCCTTCCGGCTAATAATGGAAAATAATTTCATTTAAATGGCTGCCTCGGCTGGCCATGCATTAGCCTACACGATCGGTCCAATTTTTAAGCACATGATCGAATGTGTGCAGCTGTATTTCACCAATGGCTTCACGAATATTGTCCTTTAAAGCGTCAATTGTCTCTGGCTTGTTGGCGTACCACTTATATTTGACGGCACCCCACATATAATAGTCGAACGGTGTCAACTCGCAGCTCCGAGGTGGCCAAACGACATCAGTTCTGCGGCTAATAATGGGATCTTCAAAAACAGGGCGCTAAACATCGAGTGTAGCTTCGGCTGTGTGGCACGTAGCACCGTCCTGTTGAAACCAAATGTTGCTAATATACTCCTTTTCAATTTTTGTGAACAAAAATTCATTCAACATAGCCCGATAACGATCGCCATTGACTGTAACGACCACTCCTTGCTCACTTTCGAAGAAAAATGGCCCAATAATGCTTCTGAACCAAAGTCCGCACCAAACAGTGACTCGTCTTGGGTGTACCGGCTTTTCATGTATGCGTGTGGGTTTTCTGTGCCCCAAATGCGACAATTTTGCTTGTTTACATACCCGCCAAGATCAAAATGAGCTTCTTCTGAAAAGATGATTTTTGATTCTGGAACATCACCATGATTTTCAAAGTAATGTCGCAATATTTCCCAGCGTTGTTCAAACGTATACACAACAATATTCGTTCAGCGGAAGGATAAAGCTAATTATCTGTCAAATCAGACATGAACTAAATGTTACCATTTCACTACATTTTCTTGTGTTATACTCTCAAAGATCTCTGAATATTTTTGAAGGATTTTTGCGCTTCTTAAGAAAAAGAACCAACAGGTTATTTTGATTTACTACCAAAATGTGATTCAAAAAATTGTACAGCATTGGTGATATGTAATACAATTATATTTTTTTTAATTGCACTGTTTTTAAAGAAATGATTTGCATTTTTTTAATCAATTCATTATTTACTTGATAACCAATTTTTTAGTAGGTTGACATTTTACCCTGAAATATTTGCTGAAAGCTTTTAGTGCCTTTGGCTAATCTCGCTTGAGAAATACACACATATATATATCAAGGCTACTTCAACGATATATAGGGTAGACGATTTAAAAATCCACTTCCTGTACTCACATTTAGACTTTTTTTCACAAAATTACAAAATCTTGGTGATCACAATACCGGACAATGGAAGAGTGGTATCACAGAAAATAAGACTCCCATATAATGAAACGTTACTGCTGGAGTTTGCAACGAGATCTACCTTAACTCATATAAAAGATAATTTGATATTGTTAGATAGCAATTTTATTAACATAAGTATTAATTTTTTGTATAGGGTGGGCCAATTAAAATTTTTAAACTTCAAAATGCTACAAAACAAAAACGGTTGCAATTTTGTCAAATTTATTTTCTTGTTGTGAAGTACAAATGCTCCGGTTAGAAATGAAATATTATTTCATTCATATGGCTGCCGTGGCTCGCCTCACAGTACCACAAATCAATTTTCGAGAACTTTTTCGGCTGTATGGGGTCGTATCTCGGCAATGATATTGTGAATATTGGCCTTTGTGGGCATAACACTTATCTGTTACGGCGCCCCACAGAAAATAGTCCAACGTCGTAGCGGCTTGGCGTACAAGTGCCATCAAATGTTACACGGAATAAATTCATTGTTGCAATTTGCACCATATTTAAACACCGTTCACATCAATACCATGAAGAGCGAGCACAGAAGAACCGGTTGTCATGTTGCGCCGTCCTCATTTTCAAAAAATATGAGCCAATGATGTCTCCGCTCCACAAGTCACACTAAACGGTCACCCGTAATGGGTGCATTGGCTTTTATAACAACATGTTTGAGTTTTTTGAGCCACAAATACGGCAAATTTACTTATCAATGTACCCACCAAAAGGAAAATAAGCTTTTTTTGCTGTCTTTGTTTTGAAATAAAATTTCCAATATATCCCATCGGTGCTTAAACGTAAATCGATTCATTTTTTTCAATGCATATAATATACTGAATTTTGTGACAGAATAGAATGACATATACGCTGGTTCAGAGTTAAACCGATATATGTCAATTGAAAGGTATGTTTATTTTCTTTATAAGTCCGCAGGAAAGCTTCACATTGGACAATATTTAACATTAATCAAGTCAGGAAAACCTTATAACATATACAGTCAAAATGTGTCTCAGATGCCCATTCAAAGAACTTTCACAATATATTTGTAAATAAAATTTTTTTTATTATCATTATTTTTCCTTTAAAATTACATCAAATCAAATATTATTTATTTTCACATTTAAAACATACAAGGACTTTTGAACAATGCTCGTTGCAAGTGTTTTTGAGTCGAAGACTGCTTACACACTCTGCATATGTGGCACATATAGCATATACGTTGTTTATTTATCTGCTGTGATGAAATCGGTGGATTGGATAAGTCGTCTTCAAATAGTATAGAATTAGTATTGGAAACATTGCTTTTATTTAATTTTAAAAGTCTATGACGTTTTATATTTGAATTAAACAGTACCTTTTAGAAACAATTTTCGTCGTAGTTACCTTTGACTTCCGTTCGATTCAGAAAATTTATTTATCCAAATAACAAAAGCAGTAATTCCTGAAGTGACAATTAGATTAAAAAGTGCACGGGTGGCTAACGATTTTTTTTCATTTTAAGGAATAGCTGTGTGCAATTTGGTCAAGCGTATCTAAACAACCTTTGGTGTTTATTATTGTCAATAATAATTTCAGGCTTATTTTTAGGACGTGTCATTGCATCGTGATATAATGATGACAATAATAAAATCGCCTTATACTTCTTTGGAACGTAACTTACAAGTGTAATATTTTTTCGGAAGCTAAATAATAAATTTTCTTTTTGTTTTGATTTGCATGGTAGAAAATTCGATGGAATACATCCTTTTTGGTTTTTTCTTAGTGTGCCAATACATGTTAAATCTTTAAAAGCAACCGTTCAACCAATTCAAGCGACGTGAAAAATTTATCGAATGTGATGTTTCAATTTGCTTTCTCAAATGGTTTGCACAGTTCATCAACAATTATCTCTGCGATATTTTTCTTTTTTTAGGACCTTCCTGTCCGAGATAAGAAGCTCCATGGAATGGGTATCGAGTTTCCGCATCACAAATCTAAAAAATTTTGAGAACGTCCCCTGAACGGCACCAATTCCTCCTCAATTTTTAAGTAAGCGCCAGGTATATACGACTTAAGCAAGTTTCTATTAATGCGTTCCCATATATCGCGAAGTAGAGCAAACTTGACCATTGCTTTATGTAGTGACCGACTAGATTTGTCATCAAAACGTATGTGGCGCAGTATTGTTAAAAATCTATATTTCGGCATATAGGCTCGGAATATATGGCAACCAAATAATGGGTCTCAGAATTCTTCGTTGTTTATTTATGCCAGCGTTCAATAATAGTTCGATGGAAGCTTTTACTTCCATTTTGTTACATATCGCACTTGATCAACAAGAGGGTATTAACTTAAAGTTTTTAATATTTCACTATTTGTAAGAAATCAACTAACAACTTCTATATCTATCTACTGTAAAAATTTCAACGTATTCCGATTACTCTTTCATCTTAAAAACCACATTTGAGACCATTTTCGTAATAGTGTAGTGACTACCTTCGTTTATATCATCAAAAAGATATTACTTTGAGTTAATACAGAAATATAAATATAAATGTATCGTATATTTTCATAAAAAGGGTATTATTTATTTGCTTACTATGATGTATTCGGATTTTCAAATTCTCCTAAAATGTAACCACAAACAGTTTTTCATTTCTACTAAAAATTTTAAAATTTTAACTGTTGATCCAGTCCGATGTGTATTATTTCCATGAGTATTGGTGTGTACAACAAACATATTGATAACATCGGCGTCAAGTATGCGATAAAATGTAACGTAAACAAAACTAATAACCTTTCCAGGTGGTTAAACTATTTAATTTATTGGTCCTCGTCTAATATTTTCCGAGTTTTGTGCGTATTGGCAATGAGTTCCATTTAGAGTTCCGTCTTTTCCGATATAAATATTGGTAGTTCTTGGTTTTGGCTCCCTATTGATATTATCATCACTTTCTGATACTGCAGAACTTATTTTAAATTTTTGATCTACATTATCTCAAAACAGAATCATTGTGCTGCCGCAAAAAATTGTGCTGCCCTAAAAAAATCCTTTAATAGTACTATGTAACTTCCTGGTCCAAGCCGCCATCGGGTATGAAACGACCAATTTACCTATCGGTACTTACTTCATTTTCCAAGCAATAACTGCACAACTTTGATCCACTATACCCAACACGGATTGCTAAAGTAAAGGAAAAGGCCACAGATATTTTGCCTGCTTACAGGAAGAAGTCTATCTTTATTTTCTGTAGAAGAAGACAAGTAGATATAGGCAAAATAACACTTTTGTGACAAAAGAACTACCGACTGAGTGGCCTGTCTATCTGGTTTATCTGCACACAGTTTTCCGGAATATCAATATATTACCTTGATCAAAAAAATTCCGGAGTGACCCCCGTGTGGCGGTCCCTTCGTTCTGATCTGAGTTATTTTTTAAGTACATTTGTTGTAATCCCGCTAAATATTAGTTTGGTAGCTTGAGATTTGCAAAAGCTAAGTAGCCAAGATCATTACTGGAGACGAGATTTGGGTTTATAAGTACGACACGCAGTTCAGATATCAGGCAAGTGAATGGCGTTCACCAAATGTTTTCAGTCGAAAAAGAAGGCAATGCTCAAGTTTTTCGTGGATTACAAGGGTGTAGTGCACCATGAATTTTTTCCCAGAAGGACAGACAGTAAACAATAAGTATTATTTGGGCGTTATGAGACGTATACGTGAAGCAGTTCGTCGAAAGAGACCAGAATTATGAGCAGAAAACTCGTGGATTTTGCACCATGATAATTCGAAGTCGCACAGTGTCATCATTATTCGATATTTTTTGACGAAAAATGCAACAAATACCATCCAAAAGCCACCGAATTCACCTCATTTAGCTCTCTGTGACTTTTTTCTCTTCAATCGAGTTTAAAAGCCATTACTTGGAATGCGTTTCAGCAGGAGGAAGTGATGGAAAAATCGCAGGAAACACTGATGGACATACCGAAAACCGAATAAAAAATGCAAATGCCAAGCTATGACACTGAGATTTAGAGGGAATATTAACAACTTAACAAAAAAAAAAAACTCAAATGACGGGAACGCCACACTGTCGTTTTTCCAGAAACCTTTTCTTCAAGGTAGTATGTCGCCATCAACATTAAAGATTTGTGGCATTCCCTCACCGTCAGCGAATAACCAAATGTAGATACTTGTTTACCGCTTGACCATCAGTAAAAATGCCTAGATTTACACTGCTTGAAAGACGTTGCAATGATTAAACAGTTTATTCAAGATCCTAATAGCGAAGATTCGTTAACTCGTCGTGCCTATTTCCAGTGAATTCTGTCGAAAATACTTTTTGAGAATATGCATCGTGTATTTAGACACTGGCAGTGGAGATAAAGTGTAATAATTAATTTTGTTGAAGTTGCATCGATTAGCCTCAAAATATCGGCATAATTCGTGTAGTGAGCGATTTTAAATGACCCTGTTCTTTTACCCTTAGTAAGGCATCATAGAATAAATATATCACCGTAATACTAAGCAGCCAGATATATATATATATATATATATATATATATATATCAGCAGGGAGCAGAGTGATTCAGTGATTATTGTTCGCACTGCCTCAGAGACTCCAACTAGGGTTGGACCTTTTTAACGAGCTCCACCATAGAATGACTCCGTATAAGTTAAATCCACATCATAGATGAGAGTATAAGAGGACATCCACCACTTGCCAACTGCCCTTTTGCTGGTAGAGTGCAATAATTGATTTTTCGGCTCTTCAATGTTGGGCCTACAAGCAAGCTGGCTGTCTAACATAATTTCCTGATAATTGGCCTCTTCACCAAATTTCACTGCAGCTTTATTGAGCACAGTCGGCCCTAAATTCTGATATTTTATGCTCCATAATAAAAGCACCAGTTTCATTTAATGGGATTCAAATAGGGCTCATTTCGATACTAAGCCAAGGTGTTCAGTTCAGAAATAAAACTCATATATTTACTCGTAGTAATAATGGCATGATAATTTGCATACGCAACAATCTGACATCCCTCCGAGGTCCAGTACTACCAGAAACGTGTTAATTGTTACATGTCATAGTAAAGTGTATCAGCTACTACTTTAAATGAAGTACGATACAGATATTTCTTGTTCTATGTACTGTAGTATTGTATGTTATCTTATAGTCGGTATTGAATGTCATAATTTTTTGCAAATTTTCTGACAAGAAATACATTTTTTTTAAATTGTTATAAATTTATAAAATCGTTAGAAAATTGTTTGAAAAATGTACTAAAAAAAGTACCAAAATAACTTCTTACAAATAACCCTCTTATTGCTTTTATAATATAAGAGACAGCACTATATACGAAGTAAATTCAGCCATTCAATACGATTTTTTATTACAAAACCTAAGAGAGACTACATTTGTCGATTTAGCATAAATTTTGTTGTGCAAAAACATAAAAAGCTTTTTTCGTCGTCTTGTAAGTGTGTTTGTGTTATATCTGCTCTTTTCATGGAGTGGAGACTTTGTGTTGAGTTTTATTGTTCTCTAACAGTGTTTATATTGCCAAATGAGCACGAGGGTGTGTTGAATTTCTCGGCTATAACAAATACATGTGTGTGCGTATAAGTTATGTTTTTGAAAAATACACACGATGTCCTTTGCGTTATTCAAAAGTTTTACCTAAAAATTCAGTTTTAGCTCATCCGTCGGAGTGTTAATTTATATAAAATATTGACGGTGTATTTGTTGACGTGCGCACCAGTGTTGCCATGTTGTTTATAACAGAGAAACAAAAAATTAAAAGAAAAATAATTAAAGAAAATTAAAGAAGAAAAACGAAAACCGTAAATTGTTTAAAGAAAAATAGAAAAAAAATTAAGCTAATTTTGTGTAGAACAGAAAGTATTCATCAAACAAAAAATACCGACAAAAAGGAAGAGAAGTAAAGAAATAAAATTTATTTTGCTGCTTTCGTTTATGCTCGTTAACATAAAATAATAATCGCGTGCGTTTGGTATTTTCTTTCTTTAATTTGTTATCATTGTTAAGCTGTTTTTCCTTCAACTTTTACTTCTACTGCTGCAAATATAGTGAAATTCTCGAGTTATTTTTTTGTTCTTACGTTTTTTTTTTTCGTTGCTAAAGTTGATTCCGTGTTTAATGTGCCGGACATACAGTTGTTTAAAGCGTATGTGTAATTGAGAAAGAGCAAGAGGATGAGTGTGTATATGTAAAATTGTTTTGTTGTTGTTTTTTTTGATACGCAAATGAAAACAGTGCTTCAAACAATTGTTGTTGTTGTTGCGTTTTCATGTTCTTGGTCTTTTTCTTGTTCTAGTGCTGGATTATTGTGTTTCACAGAACTGGTGTTTAAAGCCCTATGCTCGCTGTTGTTAACGTCAAGGATTACTTGAGGATATTTAACTCTCGTTCATATACACACACAAACATATGCAATAAACATACAAGCCGATACAGTGTCACACAGCCAAAGCAAGGAGGCAACAAGAAAATAAACATTGTTGATACAGACACAAACAGCATAAGAAAATAAAAATAAAATACAACAATAACTACAACGAAAGCAATTACCGAAGCGACACAATTGTACATTTCAGTGCTTTTATTACAATTTGGTTTTTTATTTGCTGTTTTTCGCAAATATTTCGCTGCCTATTTGCCATATCGTTTAAAGCGAAAAAAATGAGGCAGCAGCAGGCCTCTGTAGCTTAAATAAAAACGAAAAATTAAAACAAAAACAAAATTAAATAAAAAATACTCATCTGACGTCACAGCACCAACAATAATAATAACAACTGCTGTATAGCAAGAAGAAATCCTGCTATAATTAAAAGCAAGAAAAAAAGTTTAAAAACCCACTGAAAATTCATGAAATCGCTATTCTATAGCTGAAAAAAAAAGAAAATATTAAAAATAAAATTTGCATTTAAATGGAAAATGATAAAAATTATCACAAAAGCATGATTTTATTTTAAATGAATTTTATATAAACGTGTATTAAACGCATATCTTAAAAAAATAATATCATAATAAATGAAATATCAAAAAAAAAAAAATTATCACAAAATTATCATAATAAATTATAAAAAATATCTATTAAGAGAAAAATTATATTAAAAATATATAAATATATTCCTATATAGTAATTAGTGCTAAAATATTTAAATTTAGTGTTAATTTATAAAGAATATTTTTTTGTTTTTTAATATTAATATAAAATAGTGTTATAAATTGTGTCATAATATAATTATCAAGGGAATATGGACAATTTGTTTACCATGCAAAAATATTAAGGTAAGTGTTTAAAATTATATTTTTTTTTTTTTTTTAACAATTTAAATATTCTCTTGACAATGTAAATCATGGTTATATGTTTCATTTTAAGGTTGAATGATTTTCAATATAAATTTTTTGACCTGAAGAGTATACTTTTTATATTGAAATTAAATAGCTGAGTTTATCTAGAACTGTTTTGGAACATTTATGATATGAATTAATTGAATTTAAATTTTATTTAATTTTAAATTAATTCTCTATAGGTTACAAAGGGTCCGCCAAATAATTTTTTTTTTTTTTTGTAAATCCTATAAAAAAACTACTGAATATTTTGTAAAATTTCTTTTTTTATTTGAAAGTACAATCCTTCCGGTTAATAATGGAAAATAAGTTCATTAAAATGGCAGCCTCGGCTGGCCATGCAGTAGCCTACACGATCGGTCCAATTTTTAAGCACATTATCGATTGTGTGCAGCTGTATTTCACCAATGGCTTCACGAATATTGTCCTTTAAAGCTTCAATTGTCTCTGGCTTGTTGGCGTAACACTTATCTTTGACGGCACTCCACAATTAATAGTCTAACGGTATCGCAGCTCCGAGGTGGCCATCATCTCTGCGGCTGATAATGCGATCTTCAAAAACAGGGCGCAAAACATCGAATGTAGCTTGACTGTGTGGCACGTAGCGCCGTCCTGTTGAAACCAAATGTTGTTAATACCCTCCTCTTCTATTTTTGTGAACAAAATTTGTTTAACATGGCCCCATAACGATCGCTATTGACAGTAACGGCCACTCCTTGCTCATTTTCGAAGAAAAATGGCCCAATTATGCCTCTGGACCAAAATCCGCACCAAACAGTGCCTCGTCTTGGGTATATCGGCTTTTCGATGTATGCGTGCGGGTGTTCTGTGCCCCAAATGTGACAATTTCGCTTGTTTACAAACCCGCCAAGATCGAAATGAGCTTCGTCTGAAAAGATGATGAGTCGATCGCAGGCCCACTTAGCGAAGTTGTTCAAGCGTATACACAGCCATATTCGCTCAGCGAAAGGATAAAAATAATTATCTGTCAAATCAGACATGAGCTAAGTGTTACCATTCACGAAATAAGCACAAGTTAAAAAAAAAACGTTAGATGACGGTCCCTTTAAATTGTGTCCAAAATTGAAGTATCATTTTAATTTCAACAAAAAAAAGAAAAATAGCTTGGTTCTTTTGCAAAATTTGGTCTAATACTGGAAATATTTGTTCTTTTCAGTGTGAACGTTGCCACGAATCTACCTATAGAATTCAGCAAAGTTATGCTCCTCCCAACTTCATATATAGTTAGATCTCTCTTTTTAGAAAAGGTGATAACTATGGCTTATATTCTGATGGAATCACTCCTTTTAACCAGACTCTTTCTGAACACGGTGCATATACACTGTGTTTAAGTAATTCAGCTGGGATGTTGTCGGGCCCTAGAGCTATGCCATTCTTCATCTTTCATAGAGCTTATTCCACTTCAGATAGCGTAGGCAGAGCTGACGAAATGTCCCAACTGCAACCGTTCTGCAAGACTCATAATTATGTGAAATATTCACTTCATTTTTCATATGATGGCTCTTGGTTGTTAGTTCAGTGCCATCGCTTGTTATCTCAGTATTGGGGTAACTTTTAAAAAGGGTGTCCAAAATTGATGTATATTTTTATTTTAATAAAAAAATCGTTTTCTATATTAAAATTATTTTTATTTCAATTTATTATAAATAGGTCTTGGCTAAAAATTAAAAATAATGTCATCAAGTAACTCCCCTATTGTCTCGGTAGGCTCTCAATCTTTTACCAAAATTATCAAACACATTTTTCAATAAACTGTTGTCAATTCTTCATATCTGCTCGATAATGTTGGTTTTAAGCTCTTGAACTATTGTGGGATTATTGCTATACACTTTCTATTTAAAAAAAACTGCAGATAAAGAAGTCTAAATCGATATAATGCAAATTTCGAACTTTTTTCAAAAGATCGATTGATTCTCTTGCTGTGGCACAAGTGGCACCATCTTGTTGAAACCTCGTATTCTGTACGTCTAAATCATTAATTATCCGCCACAAAAAGCTTCGTTTTATCTTCCTGAAGCGAGTCCCATTGATCGTAATCCATATTCCATTTTCGTTTCAAAAAGTATGGTCTGATGTTTCCTCCGGACCACAAACCATACCAAACCGTAACTTTTTGCTTATGTTATGGCTGCTCTCGTCCTCTTCGATCCTCTTCACACCGAATGCGGCAATTCTGCACATTAGGCTTCGTCGGTGGAGATAATTTTGTTAAAAAAATTCCTAATTACAACTTGAAAACTTTTGCCGTTTTCATAAAATGTTTTAATAATAAAAACACGTTATTCCTTCGTGCAAAGTTCCATATTAACTAGCCGGAATATGTTCAGTATTTGAAAATAAAAATTTTGAATAAAAATTACAAGTAGAAAAAAATGGCAGCAAAATTAAAATGATACTTAGGGAGATCGATTATTCGACTTTTTTCAAAAACCGGTTTTCAAATAATTCGAAAAGTAGCACTTTAAAAAACCGGTTTTCGGTTAATAATAATTCAAATAATCGGTTAACCGGTTCTTCTATTTAAATAGAATTGTTCCTAACTCTTGAAGCGCAGAGCTGGACCACGTTGTTTTCGAAATTAGCAGAAGCTGATCGTGAGCTTTAAATTAAAGTGGCAATCAATACTAACAATAATTCTAACAAATCTCATAAAAACTATGCCAAAACGGAATACGGAGGCTATAAAAAAAAACTTATTACACAAGTACTGAAAAATTCTTAAGTTTCGATACAGCTACTCAAGGAGCCAATTTCGTTTTTGTTGTATTACTTGGTAGAGAATGGAATTAAGGGTTTGTTATCATAGTTATAATTTAAGTTCCTATGATAACAAAAATTAAATGTTTTACTTTGAATAAATTAATTAGTAATACACCAGTCCTTAATTGCCTCGACAAGAAAATTTGCTTAGATTTCGAGCAGCACTGCATGTAAATTTATGCATCACGTATTTAATTGTGTGTGCCGCTGTGGTATGTTAGACAAGAACCCACATTCCAACCAAGAAGTCGTCGGTTCACTTCCAGGCCACACCATCTGACAATTATCAACAGCGATATCACTTTAAAACATTACTAGCGACTTGTTATGTGTATTTATGCTGTAAAAAACTTGACTAACAAATATATCTGCAGTTCGGAACCAGCGTTTGTGGGTTTGTGGGCTTTCAACGCGTCTAGTTGATCATTCGCCATATATATAAATTAATACTTATTTATAGAAGATGAGAAAAGGTTATATTTGCTCAAGAGTGCATATCATATCATATCATATATACAAAATAATTAAATTTATACAAATAGTTAAACAATGAGTATATTTTCGAAAAAAAAGTGCACAAACGCATAAAAATTATACTTATTTAAATTAACCGGTTATTCGTGTTAAATTAACCGGTTTATTCGGTATTCGAAAAATGACAATGTTGAAAAAACCGTATTCGACAAAATCAAAAAAACTTATAAGAAGAGGTCGAATAATAACCGTCTGATCTCCCTAATAAAACCTCAATTTTGGACACCCACACAAAATCCCCGCTGCATTCGAAGTGAAACAACAAATGAATAAGCTTCTGCCGACTATATATTTGATCTCATTGAAAGGCACCTACAATTTAAAGCCTCGTACAAACTGCAGCTGCCAGCGTTAGAGAAGTTTTTCGTATCATAAATGCAAATAATCAGTCGTCTGCCATGTTATGCTATTGAAAAATATCATTTGTTTTGGCCTAGGATTGAAACAAAATCGCCTTGATCAGTAGGCAGATGTTTTGCCTGTCATACCACAGCGTCCCACATCAATTTTATTATTTGTCATATTCAAAAATTTTAATGTGTAATCACTAAATAGTTTAGGATTAATTTAAAAAAATATATATACTGATTCTTTATTGTTTTTGTCAAGAAGTATATGTTTCCCTCGTTGCCATAAGGAGCATAAAGCTTTGACAAATTATGTTTAATACCATTGCTATATTCTTAATTACACTACAGCTTTTTCTTCTCTAAGCGTGTCAAAATTCACTGCAAGCACCTATTGTATTTACATACACGTAACCCATTAAGTCTGCTTTCACCTTAATTTTTTTATGTATATATATATAATAAGTGTTGAGTTTTAATAAAAACTCTTTAGTATATTGTTACGACAATAAAAATGCCTAAAAAGAAAGTACACCACATCAGTACCTTTCAAACTGTCTTCTGGGATTTTGGTATATTTGGTATTAAGGTGTCATCCTGTCAAAGCCGTACTTATTTGTATATTTGATATCACTGCCAAGTCGACCATCTTTGGGTAAAACAATCTTACATGTTTAAAATTAACGGGTGGATGATATGAGAGCGTTTGACACATTTCTGGAATTTTCTAAGCTTTAGGCAATTATGTACTTAAGGAGGCTTCTTTACCTACGTCAAGTAGTTATCATTTTGCTGTTATAAAGCCATTTTTGGCGTAAATAAAAGTGTTGTATAAACGAATATAGAGTGCAAGAAAAAATAAGTTGCTGTTTTAAGATAAACTATGTAAAAAATAAAGTGAGCAAATAAAAATTGTAAAACAATAACAACATGGTGTTTATTTTATTTTCATGCAATTAAAGAGAACTCAAGCGTTTTAAAAAGGTTAAAACGACAAGTAAATAAAACCACCATAAAGTCTGCGTTCAAATTTAAAATCTGTATATATAACAGAAGACTATAAAATGCGTTGTAATTGATGTTCTCTGAAATGCGTTAACCGATTTGTAAGCCCTTAAACGAAAAGTAAATTCAATACCAAGTTTTTTATGTATATGCGGTTTTTGTATGTCCATGGGTTCGAGAGTTATTGACGTTAATGTGAACCTCTTTGTATTGAATAATTTTTATTTGAAAACGATATTTGTTTCAGTATATAAACTGTTTGTGTATTAGAAAATATTTTTAAAATTTTGTATAAAAAAGCATATGTAGAAAGATTTAATTAAGTGTGTGGCTTCACTAGTAAGAGTCCCTTAATTTGGTCCAAATAACTTTGTGGTCAACACAAATCATCAGTCAATTTTTACCGAATTGTATAAGTGGGAGTTGCACCTCTCATACAAACTAAATATAGATTTTTGTTTATCCTTGGTACGGCAGTAGTGGAAGGTTCTGATCTTATCTAAATAACTTAGTAGTTAAAACACATCATCAATCGAAATGGGTGGTTGAAATTGAAAAAGTGGGTGGGCATCTCCCATACACAATTAATATTATTTTTGTATATCTAGAGAATGAAAGTTCTGAACTTGGTCTAAATGACTTCTTAGATAGTGCAAACCATCAGTTAAAAGGGGGGCGGAATCGGAAAAGTGGGCATAGTACCTCCCATATCTTGATAGTAGTTAGAGTTGAAATTTCTAAATTTGGCCTAAATAACTTGGCAGTCAATACAAACCAAATATGGAATTTTGCATGTTTAGAGAATGGTAACAATTAAAGCTTTTTTGTCTATCCATAGCAGTCAAAAAGCAGGTACAACACAAAGGCTCCCAGTAACGCGAGAGAAATTATTCTAGTAAATTATAAAAGTTCAAAGGAATATAAGAAATGCAAAATGTAGGTCTTCGTTGGACAGCGTGGCTGTTTTAAAACTTCTCTCAGTCTATTTGGCATTAAATTTACTAGCCCCTCTGTTTCATCTGTAGCTATCTTCTCCTATTCTTCCAGCATAACATTTCTTAAAATCTCTTTGCTGGTAATTACATGCTGGCAAATACTTTTCTATAAAAGATCATCAAAAGGTGTTCAATAGGATTAAGTTCAGGCGATTGGGGGTGTTTAAGCTGCTTTGGCACATTATACAAAAATCAAAGTCTAATTATCTCCGCTGTATGGTTTGGAACGTTATCATAAGTTTTGCTACACTTTGTGTCAAATTTCTCTTTAAATATATAGGTCCCCATATATATCCACTGGCGATTCGATAAATTCAAGCAGACCCAACCCTGAAGTCATATCTCCCCACACCATAATTTTACCACTAACTTGCTTTACTGTACCAACTAGAGTTCCTACTTTTCGTCACACAATTTGACGACCTCTTATAACAAATAAGCAGAACATACTCTCGTTTGAAAACAAAACTTGTTTCCAAAGTTCAGGAGATTTATTTATATAATTCTGAGGAAATTAAATGCGCTTTTGTCTATGAAGGGATTACATCGCTCGACTCTGCCATGATATACAGCTTTTCACAAATTTTTTTGTGTCGGTTTTGGCACAAATACTTTTTTAAACCATTGCTGAATACTTTTAATAATTTTTGTAGACATAATGCGAGTATTTAAGTTTGCTATATCAACTATTTTGCACTCTTATCTTACAGATAACTTTCTTGGGCGCCCAGATGTTAAGACTCCAGTTTCTTTGAAGTTGTTGAAAACGTGTTGGATAGACGGATACCTTCTTTAACGTAATTTCTTTAACGTTGTGTTCCACGTTTAGAAAGTTTTAATATAATAATTCCCTTAACATTCCAATAATAAATAATACTCATAACCAGTTACTAGCTAATGCTATGCGGTAAAACCGCTGTTGAAAGAACTTATTCTTTTTCAGATGGTTTAGTCTGATATTGAACCGGGGACCTTCTATTTAGTAGGCGGTTGTCTTACCTACCATACCACAGCTACCATACCACAGAAATTTTTAATACTCTATAATAAAAATGTGGACTTGAACTTGTTTATGTAACGGTACTTTAACAACAAAACAAGTGAATGCAGATTTTTTTTGGTGGCTTCATTTACACCAGGTTTATGGTCTGACATTAAAAAACGAAGGCAAAAATCTAGAATATTTTTGTGATATTTGCACTAAGAAAAAATATATGAAAGAAATTTTTTTTTATTAGGTATATAGGTTGGTATTTTCTAACAGTAATATATACTTATTTCTAATGTGAACAGCAATATATATTTATGGGCTATGTATTTCTGTATAGCCTTAAGATCACGTGGTAAGGCGTTGCAGGTATTGCAGCCAGAAAATAGTATGATTAGACGTTAGAGTTAAAGATTCTAGTTTTAACATATGTTGATATTGAGGTTCGCTAATTATCTAAATGCTATTTTTGTAGACTTTATGCAATTTTCTGTAACCATTGAGGAGCCATATGAGTCGTAGCAGACCTGGTAGCAGAAGTTGTACACGTCTTCTATGTTTAATCTCAATACTTTCGTTATTCGTGTACTTATATTTAATCTTGCTATGGCTGCAGCTTGGATACTGTAATTTGTAAAATTTTTTCAAATACAGTTTAAAAAAAAACCTTATGTGTTACCCAACTTTTGCACATAACTTAAAACATGCATAGGGGTCTTATCTCAAACTTTTAAGATATTTACTAAAACCGAAAAACGTAAAAATATCATCAGCTTAGAACAAAAGTGGCAGGTTTTACTTCTTTATTTTTATATAAATTCGAATTTGTTTATTTTATGACACTCCAAGAGTAATCTAATAGCCAGTATTGCCATTTTGGTTATTTCTAACCAAATTTGGTAATTTTTTCTTCGATGAGTAGATGCGAACTTATTACCATTTTGGTTACTTTCTCTCGAAGAAGAAAAATAGACATAATGATTTAATTTATCTTTTATTACTCAGGTTCTTATTAAACGAAAGAGTAATTTTTTTTTTTTTTGAAAATACTATAAAAAACTACTGAATATTTTCTCAAATTTCTTTTTTTATTTGAAAATACAATCCGGTTAATAATGGAAAATAATTTCATTCAAATGGCTGCCTCGGCTGGCCATGCAGTAGCCTACTCGATCGGTCCAATTTTTAAGCACAATATCGACCGTGTGCAGCTGTATTTCACCAATGGCTTCACGAATATTGTCCTTTAAAGCGTCAATTGTCTCTGGCTTGTTGGCGTAATATTTATCTTTAACGGCACCCCACAAATAATAGTCCTACGGTGTCAAATCGCAGCTCCGAGGTGGCCAAACGACATCAGCTCTGCGGCTGATAATGCGATCTTCAAAAACAGGGCGCAAAACATCGAGTGTAGTCGGCTGTATTGCACGTAGCGCCGTCCTGTTGAAACCAAATGTTGCTAATATCCTCCTCTTCAATTTTTGTTAACAAAAATTCGTTCAACATGGCCCGATAACGATCGCCACCGACTGTAACGGCCACTCCTTGCTCATTTTCGTAGAAAAATGGCCCAATTATGCCTCTGGACCAAGATCCTTACCAAACAGTGACTCGTCTTGGGTGTATCGGCTTTTCAATGTATGCGTGCGGGTTTTATGTGCCCCAAATGCGACAATTTTGCTTGTTTACATACCCGCCAAGATCAAAATGAGCTTCATTTGAAAAGATGATTTTTTTTTTTTGGCAAAATCGGCATCTTCTGCAAGCGTATACACAGCCATATTCGTTCAGCGGAAGGATAAAACTAAATATCTTACAAATCAGACATGAGGTAAGTGTTACCATTCACGAAATAAGCACTAGTTAAAAAAAAGTTAGATGGCGGACCCTTTATAACTTAAAAAAAGGATTTTTGGCAAACTTGGGAACTTTGTTGGCACTATACATGGCCTTTAATTTTATGCCAAGAAGGAATCAAATGGTCGAAACGGCAATATCAGGATTATAAGACGATTAAGACTATTTTCTAGATAATCTTAACTGGTCTTGCAACATCTGAGTGAGCTTTGAGTAAGGGAATATAACGGCATCAAGTTTTTGGAAAAACTTGAAATTTGATTTGTAGTAATAGCTCTAGTTTATCTATTTCTAGTCATCGCCAATAATGATTAAAACTGCAACAAAATTTTTTGTGACTTTCCAGCTTCATTTCTGACATGATATTTCGACTTTTAACATCTCTCAACATTAACTCGAGCGGTACTCAATACCATTGCTTTTTGATGAATCCTGCTGCTGGAAAATGCTTTGCTTCAGTGTTTTTTTTTTAACTTAGAATAATGCTTTTAATTCATCGTCTCCGAATATTTTTGGCTGACACTTCTGAAACGCATAAATCATCTCTGGCCCTTTCACTTCAACGCTACTATTTGATTCGAATACTTTGTGAATTATTAACATATCTGTTAGTAGGGAATATTGAGTCTAAATTATGAATAAATAAATTTTCAACCCTCATTATAAAAATAATACCTCGTTAAAAATTACAGTACAAATAGGACTTGCGCCAAGCTTTTTTGTCGATCCATATATAGCTAATACTGATATACGTTCAATATATGAAATTATATATAATAATTATATTGTTTTTTTGTTTTTGGGTCAAGACTTAAATTTTTGATTACTTTTTATTGAATTTGGTTGTAAAAGTTCGAATTTGTGGCAACACCGCTCCTAGCATACGCTGTTCCCAAAAACCTCGATAGTTTCGCTCAAAGAATTTTAAGTCCATGCTCGTCACAAATATTTCCAAAGTTTTCTGGAAATAAATCAAAATGGGATTGTAAAAAATGAGTTTTAAGGAATATATTAACACCCATTCGTTAAAAATTCTTCAGTAAATCAGCTAATATAACTTTTTCTTATTTACTACATTTCTGCTGTTGCCGATTTAGTTGTTTGTGATCAGCACGTATAGTTGTTTTTGCGGCTTTTGCTTATTATTTTTAGCAATGTAATTAACGCAGGGGTGCCCAACCTGTTTTTTGTAACGTTATATATACAATGACACAAAAAAATTATATTTTAATCCAAACAATTATTTTTATTAAAGATCAATACAGCAGAAAAGTGAACAGTGAAAAAATTCTATATTCTGTGAGTTTGAGTCATGTTCACATATGTGTGTAATTCAAAATTTTGCCAGAAGTAGAGGAAAACTCCTACATGTAGGTTTTGTCGATACTAAAATAGGAGCGTCGGGAAAATTGGACAGATTTTTCCTCAATTCCACATTACTTATAAAATATATTTAAAAAAATATACTTATTTTTAATTATGTCTTTTGTTCAAAACACTTAAAAAGCTTTGTTTTCCCCATAAATGTATAAAATATATTACTTCGGGCAAAGCATTTAACAATGAATGTATGTTATTCTACAGTATGGATAGCTCTACGAAGTTCTCCAAAAAGCGATTCCACATAAGTAGTAACCTTGTCCTACATTGCCTCTAAGCTTATCATTAGATTCATTATACTTTCTACTCCAATTACTAAACCAGTCTTCCTCTAAAGAATAATTCTTAGATCTCAAAATTTTCGGCACTCAAGGGAGCAGATATAATTGTGGTTAAAAAAGTTGGAAGCACCAATATGTACTCGTATGTATCCGCTTTTTCTAAAATATTATTTTCTTTCATTCAAGGACAACACTTTAGGATGACCCCTACTTGTGCAATGCGTTGTACTGGTACCAGAAAAATAGGTTGTGGGAAGGTGAAGAGAGGGAGTAATTAATTAAAAAGTTATTTGAAAATAACAGCGAGCTATTAATGAATACAAACCTTGCTTGAGAATAAATCAAGCTATCTTCTCCAAAACAATAATGGTTTTACGTTAGGGCTTTTTTTGCAAATGCTAGCATCTTGCCAATGTAAGATTTGTCCAATCCAGCCGAATTTTAATTTTCGTATTCATTTCAACTGGTTGACAAACTCTGAATACTGTAATATTCCGTTGATGTGTAAGCCGAAATATACTACTGTGTAGTTTTGAAGATTTACTACAATGCTGTGCAAAATTAAAAATGTATTTGTGTTGGTGAGAAATAAAGAAATGCACTGTAAGAAATTTTTAACGGGTTAAAAGTAGTATTAAGTTCTCTAAGAATTTATTTTTAATTCCATATATAAAAATCTAAATGTTTTTGTAAAATTTAACATGCATTGGGGATTACTAAATGCATTAATAATCATATAATATTCGTTTCACATTGTTAATAATTTTAATCAGCACAGCAAAAAAAAAAAAAAAAAATCACATACAGCCACTCCATATGTTAATTCATCACTGTTTCAGTGACGACTAAAAGCAAATTTCTTCCAGTGCTATTGAAAAAAACACAGACAAAGAGAAGACTAAAACCAAGAGCGTAAGAATACGTGTGACTCGAGCGTAAACAATTGCTCCATGAAATGAACATCATTGAATGCAGTGGCTGAAAATTTGATTTTATTAACAAAATGTGATTTTTTTTTATAACAAAGAAGTGGTTACAACTCGCAAGCTATTATCGATAATGGTTTGTTCTTTTTTTGCTATGTTGGCTCGATTGTTATTTTTAAATAATTGTAGGTCGCTACAGCACTACCATTAACATTAAGTGTGTTCTAAGATATTAACTAAACCCCTATATTTTTGTCAAATATCAAATTTAGTAGATTAGAACTTATAGGGAACAAAAAGGAACAACAAAAGTAAGGCACCCATGGATAGGTGAATGAAATTGTCCCCTTTTACCCTATATATACTTTTGCTGTCGTATTTCGCCGTCGCCGGTATTGAACCGAGGACCTTCTGGTTGGTAGGCGGGTGTCTTACCAACCATACCACATCGGCACACTACTAATATCAAATAGAAATTTAAAAACAAAGAAAGCGAAATAATAGTTAACTTTGTTAATTTATTCTAATTTACAAGCATTAAAAATATTGAAGTGGACAAAGTGATACTAAATAAAGAAATTATTTGAATTTTTATCCTCGAAAACGGTAAATCGAAAAGAGACACATATTTCTGTTTGTAATATGGTAGCGAATCTCTAAAAGGAAAGTAAGTTATTTGAGGAAATTGCTAAGATAACAAAATTCAGTTGTGTTACTGTATAGACGATCATTTGAAATTATAACAATAACCGACAACCGAATATCAACCACGTTCTAGCAGACCTAAGGAGCTTTCGATGCGTGATGTTACCAGTATTGTGAAAATGCCCCAAAATTGGCGGAACACATCGTAAAATGTACCAATTAAGTTGTGGCTCCACGAACAATAATAAAAGTTTTAGATAACAATGGATTTCATGGCAGAATAGCAAGCAACAAGCCACTAATTTCAGTTAATAGTCGTGGACTTCGTTTCGTGTTTGCTAAAGCACATGTAGACGAAGGTATGGATTTTTATAATCATGTTATATTTACCATCGAAAGTACTTATAACATTTTCGGAAGAGTTGGCCGTTCCAAAATTTGAAGAAAACCAAAATTTGCACTTGATCCACGCAAAATATTATACCTTAATCAAATACAGTGGAGACAACGTTGTGGTTTGGGCCGTTATAGCTTCAAATTGGCTTGATGGGCTTTATTCTCTAGTAATATAGACGGCTATCATTATGAATTTATATTCAAAAAATTCTAAGGAATCTCCTAATAGCTTGGGCCGGGCATATCAGTGGATTTTTCAGTAAGATAAAGGATCTAAGCATACTGGCTTCTGTACTATGCTTCAAAATAGCTAAGTTCACCATCGCAGTCACTAAACGTAAACCCAATATAGCATATATGGAATCTTTTTTACGAAAATATAGTATTTGTAAACGTGAAATATTAAAAATTGACCTTATTCGTGCATGAGCCAAAATAACACGCTCTATTACAGAGAATTTTGTAACATTAATGCTCCGTCATCTTTAAGCGGTTATTGATGCCAAAGGTTGATCAACTAAATACTCAAAGTAAAATTTTTATTTTTTATTTATACAATTTTTAAATAATAATTATTTTTTTGCTATAAATTTTTTAAAGTTTTGTTATTGGTGTTTTTATTATCTAAGTGAACTACTTTTTTATTTTATAAATAACTTACGAGTGCTTATTATTATTAATGCCTTAAATATTAATATTAACACTTTTTGTTTTTAATTTTTTTTTCACAAACTCTCTAAAACCTCTAAATCAAAGGGTATATAAAGTTTTTTTGCCTTGAAAGAATCTCTTGTATTTGTACCTGAATTCAGTTAAAATTATCACTTATATTTTACAACTATTGTTTTTCTTACATGTTAGTGACTAAAATGCGTAGGGATTTTTGCATGGGAAATATTTTCAAAGTGTGGGGAAAATTCGGACATTTTTTAGTATACGTAAGAATTTTTTGAAAAATCTACTGGCAGCACTGGGCTTTCGTTTATTTTCCTATTTGCAGTGATTTGAGTGTAAAATTGTGTATTAGATCGGTGATTGTGCCATGCTGAAGGTCATTGCTAAGTGGTGGTGGTGATTTTTAATTATCATTGTAATTTTTACCCAGTAGGTGGCATTATTTTTCTTGATAATTCATCTGATGTTTGTCCCTGTCGTGAGCTCGAACGGTAGGGTGCTCCTTTTTTTTTAATAGAGTTGTCTTATGCGTAGCTAAATCCTCTTTTATTAAACACTTGAAACCGCAATTATTTTTTTTCGTCATGTGATCCTCCTTCACTCTTACAACTACACCACGCCACCCACCATTAAAACGAATAAGTCGTTTCAATTTTAAGTTGAATTTATCTTTAAATTAAATCGCCACTTTGCCTCTTGTAATAGCAGAAGTATGTTGGCACTTAACTTTATTGTAGCCTATCAAACAAGAGGTGTTATTTTTTTGTTTTAAATATTTTCCATTAAAATAATATTTTCTATCATTTCAATCGGTAAACTGGGTCAGTCAATAATATTTGTTTGCATGCTTTCTGGTGCTGGAGTTTTATGTATTAAAAATACATATTGTTAATATATGTATACATACATATACGCATATTAACTATATATTAATACAAATATATTATTAAAAACATTAAAATTCTTAAATTTAATGTAAAATAAATAAAAGCAAACAAAACAGAAAGTATGGTATGGCACTACAAAAAATATATGAGAAATAAACTGTAAAAAAAACTCTATATAAATGATGAATCCAGGAGTAAGGGTGGTGGTGAAGTTAAAAAATTAAACGAAACAAAATAAATGATGTCCTTTAACAACAAAGTACTATGGAAAATAAACAGCCATAATAGCTACAAACTTGAACTATGACAAACGACAAATTTAATAGTAAAAAATTACGACAGCTACCACAACAATAATTATTATGTGCATAGTGAAAAAAAATAATGAAAAAATGGGAAACAAAAGTAGAGGAATAATAATAATCCTTCCTGCAATTAAAGTTATTTGCTGTTTTCTTGTTCTTTTTTGTTGTTGTTGACTATATTGCTGCATTACATATAAAACTGTTTTATTTCATTCGTACACATACCTATACATACACTTATATGAACATTACAATTTTTTTCTCTGTTTATTTTCAAGCACACACAACGAACACAGAGAGTCTTACATGAGTATACCACATAACAATACATATGAATAAAAAATAATAATGTTAACTTTAATTTTAAGTGACATACTCCTCTCATACATGCTATACAAAATAACAAACCTTTATACCCGTACTTATAAATAAAAGAGAGTAAACACATGCATACGCACATAGTCTTAAGCAACCTCACATATACATATGTAAAAAGCAAAAACAAATTCAACAAAAATAAATAAACTCTTATACGATAAAAACTGAGGGTTAGTAGAGGTTTGTAAATAATTGTAGTTGAGTGAGGTGATGGTGGTGGTGGTGGAAGTGGTTTTAGTAAAAGAGATGTTTATTTTTTGGTATTTGTTTTGTTTTACTTGGTGTTGACATTTAGTGTTAAGGGAATATATAACAGCAACAAAAAATTCAATACTTACACACACACATAAACATACTGAAATTTTTCTACACGAGATTCCAGCCGTTCTCTTTCGTTTTTGTATAACCATGTAAACAAATAAAACACATTTTTAGTATGTATAACTACGATTTGTTATTGTTATTCATGCTCACATGTAAATTATAATGCATATGTACATGTATGTATGTACGCTACTTGTAATACTCATGGTAAATGAGAGTAGACTGTATTGTATTGTTGGTAATTTTACTCTATAATTTATAGTTGTTCTCAGGGTTTTGTTAATGTTTCTGTTTTTTCTTTTTTTAAAGTAAAAAATACCATATATTTGTGCAACAAATAATCATTAACTAAAAAGAGGGGAAGGTATAGGTGGAGGATAATAACTGAATGAAGATAAAAAAGCTATTTTTAATGAAATGAACAAGATTTTTTTGTAGACGTGAAAGAAAAATTAAGTCAAGGAGGACGTAAGTTGATAAAATGGAGATTAATAAGAAACCATTACACACTTATTTATTTTATAATAAAATAAAATATATTTGACTTTTTTTTCAATAATTGGTTGATATTTAATTCCCTTTTTATATTTGATACGCTGTTTGCAAAACATACATTCCCTGCCCTCTTACTATCCTCCGGGTTGCTCCTGGCTATATCCCTTTATGCTGTTCGTACTGTAGGGCCGATCCAATTACACCGACGTTCGCTCTTCAATTAACCAATCTAAAGCAGTTTTAATTTTAAAATTGCAATTTGTTCATGATGTCTAGTCCTTTATTTAACGATTGGAACAGGCTAGAAATATGTGAAAAATGTTTTTTATATAAAATACGGCTGGACATATCTGGATATGTAAGGGTTAACTGAAAAATTGCAGCTGCAACCTAATTTATGGAATTCGTTAAGGTGATACCTTCTGAGCTTCTCATTTTTGCGTTAGAAATTACACTCAAATCTCTTCTTATGCGAGTTCCAATTTTCCAGTTCCAGTTCTCAAACTTTCGTTTTTCTTAAGTGGACCCTCTTACATTAATAGAAATGTGGAGAAAATTCCAATTTTCGATTATATTATTATGGATGATTTTGCCATCCATTGCCATCCATGATTTTGAAACCTTAACACTGGTGAGCGACTATCGATGTTATCAGATGAAATTTTAATCTCGGCTCGGCAAATTAAAGACGAGAAATTTCATTCTCTAATAGTTAAGCAGAACTACTTATAGAAGTGCTAATATCCGATGACGTAATTATTAGTTAATCTACGGATTAATTGATGATTGTGCACAAATTCTTGAACCTGTTACTTCAACACAAACTTGCGAAGTTCTTAAAAAAATTATGATTCTTAGAATGAAATTTTTTTTGTAAATCTAATAAAGAAACGAGTATAGCTTCAATATGTTGTTAACGAATTATTTTCTGGATATCAGAAGCTTTATAAACTTTTGAAAAATTCAACGTTACAAAGTCTGATAGCAAATTGTTTTGCACGAAAACAAAAGATGAATCCGCTGAAAATGAGAAATTTTATGGTGATGAAATAATAACACTATGCAACAAATGGAAAACAATTTTCCGACAATACCAGGCTTTAACGGATAATAACTTGTCAAATTTTATTGATTTTTTTAAAGTTTTTAAAAGCTTTGTCTAAAGGTGACATTAAGAATTAATAATTATGAAAATGTCAAATCATTTAATATTATTAAAATTTTACAAATTTGACGAACTTTTTTAATAATATTGAAAGATTGATAAAAAATATATAAGTTGATGGTAATAATAATGACGTCAAATGAACCAATTATATTTTAATATTTTCTTACCTGACAATAATTAACAATTGCGTCAGTGTTAATTATTATTTAAAAAGCAGTTTGTTCTTTTATTAAAATAATTTTATAGGTCAAAATATTGTTAAAGAATCTCAAATTACCTCTTAGTTTATGAAAGAAAAACTATTATTTAATTTCCCTAAAATAACTTGCGTTATTTGGGCTAATTTTGTTTTGTAAATGTCAATGCTGACGAACATCCTTTCAAGGGCGTTAACCTAACAAACGACCCTGATAATTAAAATAATTCATATTTTGTATGCTTTCTTCTCACTTTTATTTGTTATTATATAATGTGTGTAGAAGCAGTAAGATTTGTTTTAGATTTGTTGAAATTTGTTTTATTTGTTATTTATATTCAGTAAATGACGTTAAATTTAATATTTGTGTATGTATGTACTTTTAATTATTGAATCAAAAATAACCTATGGTCGAATAGATTTTGTAAAGTATTTGTTTAGAGGAAGAATTTTTATAAAAATAAAATATTAAAATATTATTTTAGTTTGAATAAATAGTAAGTTTATATAGATAAATAAATGAAATACAGTTTGCAAAAATTAAGAAAGTGTATAAAATCATTTTAATTTGAATTACAGTTTACGAAAATTTGTACTTAATTTATTTAAATTTCTACATAAAGTCTCCTGCGAAATTCTGATTTTAAAGAAACACTAAGGACAAGAAATATTAGCGACCTTGCAATTGTTTTGTGATGATGTTTAAGACTTTGTGACTAACATTTCGTGCTCCATTCTTAATAATGTTGTTGGACTTAAAAATTAATAACTGTCTAGTTTTAAGTCATTAGTAATTCATTTAATTTTAAGATTTTCTGAGGTTTAAGTCTTAGCATTAAGTCTTCAATCGTGGTAATTATAGCCTGTATGGTGGGTCATTTAAAAGCTTTAATATAGAAGTGCACTAAGACAAGAACGGTTTGAAATTTTGCCAAACTTATTTTTTTATTGTGAAGTATAATGGTTCCGGTTCGATTGGACCAATTTTCGATAAATTTTTTGAGTATCACGAATTTTAGCCCCCAAATGCTCAATTATCTCTGGTTTGTTAGTATAATATTGATTTCAATGGCGCCACATAGCAAATAGTCCAACGGTGTCGAAACTTCTTGGCGGCCAACTAACATCACTATTTCATCTAATTTAACGGTCATCAAACGTTGGATGCAATAAATCAATTGTGGAATGAGATGTGTGGCAAGTTGCATCATCCTATTGATACCGAACATCGTTCACATCAATATCATGAAGAGCTGGCACAAAAAAATCGGTTTTCATGGTGCAATAGATGTATTCATTGACAGTAATAGTTGCGAAATATGAAATAAAAAAAAAAAAACGTTTGGGTTCACTGAGCCCCAAATACGGTAATTCCGCTTGTTAACATATCCACTAAGATGAAAATGAGCTTCATTCGAAAAGATGATCTTAAATTATGATACATTTCCAATAAATCTTAATATTGCAAAGGGGAAATCAATGAATTTCGTTCACCTTTTCTAAAGGTTTTAAGCTGAATATTATATAAGATAAGACGGGTGAGCCAAAAATTCCCAGCCACTGCTTTCCAAATAGTTTTTGACCAGTCTTGCAGCATGCTGCCGAGCGTTTTCATGATGGAAGATTACGTCCTTACGCTCTCTTCAAACGAATCAATTGTATTCGGTACAGATCCCCTGTGATCTCCTGAGCCAATTTCAACAGCTCATAATATAAAACACCTTTCTGATCCCACCAAATACGGAGCATTACCTTGAAGTCACGGCTGTTGGCTTCGGCGTTGATTTGGCTGGTTGGTTGGGATTTATATATGAGTCTTTGCACTTGTGGTTATAGTTATGTATCAATTTTTCATAACCAATAACAATACGATGCAAAAACGACTTCTCTTTGCAGCGTTCAAGCATCATTTCTGACATGCAAAATCGCCTTTCAACGTCTATCGGCTTAATTTTACATGGGATTCTATTTCTTTGTTTTTGAATAAATCCCAATACTTTTAAACGTGGGGAAATGGTTTGTTGTGTGACTCCCAATGATAATGAAAGTACTTCTTGCGTTTGACAACAATCTTCGTCGACTTGTGCTTCCAATTCCTCATCTTCAACCTTTTTTGTCTGAACAAGCTCTTCCTTGTCTTCTGTGTCGAAATAACCACTTTGAATAGCGCAAGCCATCGTTCGAAAGTTTTGACAGTTGTGCATGTTGACTTTAAGCTTCTACCTACAATCGACAACTTTCAGCACTCGTTTTCTTCAAATAAAAAGGTTATCAGACTTCACCGCAAAACATTATTATAGCGATTGAAAAAAATATGTGTTTACACTTTGGCGTCTATCGAAAACTGAATTATAATGACAGATGTTTACCCTCTAAAATACTGTTACGAAAATAAAAATACAACACTGTATTGTGGGGTTTTGGTATATTTTGTGTTACCCTGTCACTTCGGCAGCACTGTTGCATCGACCATCTTTACGTTATATTTGAATTAACGGATATGAAAATATAATATGGTCAATATTTCCTGAATTTTCCAAACTGTAGCCAATTTGGTATATAAGGAGACTGCTTTGCCTACGTAGGTAGTTATCGTTTGGCTATCAATAAATAAACTTTTGTAAAAGCGGAAATAAATGTGTTGATTAACCGAATATTAAGTGTCGTATTAAGACAAACTGTATAAAAGTTATTGTGTAGTAAAATAAAATCTGTTAAACATCAAAACAAAGCGTTTTTATTTTATTTTACTGCAATTTAAACGAGCTCAAACGTTTTAAAAAAATTTAAGACGTAAGAATACCATAATGGTTATTATTGACCAAAGCCATATGTGATAGTAATGCCATATGTTGTCAAAATCAACATTATTAACGAAAATTTGCGAAATGGGTACGAAATTCGCGAAATGTCTCATTTGGAGTGAGGCTAATTTAAAAGCTTTTGTTGAAACTTCCTTACATCCATAGGAAATTACTGCTTGATATGCTTTATAGACATTGGTCCATATGGCTCTAAAAACAATGATGATCAAAATATTACTGTCAATGGTTAACTGTAGAGGAATATGATTGGAAATTTTTTCGTATCTAAATTAGCTGACATTAACCATGCTGACATGGAGTTCCAAAATAAACTTTTAATAAAAGTGGAATTTAAAGTAATGGTCCAATTAATTGGCAACCAAGATCGTGTGATTTTACCCATTTGGATTATTTCCTTTGGGGTTATGTCGTTTGACTACGTCGATAGAGACAATTGACCACAAGAACACATCATTCAAAGAGTTATTGGCGTCCGCGTATGATATGTAAAGTTGATGAAAATTGGTGTTCCAAATTGCTCCTTATTTGTGCTATTTGTGGCGGGCATATAGCCGAAGTCATATTTAAACATTATTGTCATAATATTTTCTACCAAAAAATCCAGTTTACTGATATTAAAAATATATTTCCTTATTTTATTGCGATTTAAGCTTGTGTATCTCTAAAAAACAGTCAATATATCTAATTTTAAGAAGAATATATAACCTTTAGAGGTTTCACACTTTGACCAGATTTGCAGAAATTAAAAAATAAGAGTTTTCAGTATTTTTTACATTTATTAGGAAAACTGCTATAAAAATAAGATTTTTAATATAATACCTCTGTAGAGAAGAGGTTGTTGCAGTAACTTCTGGTAGACTTCATTTGGAGAGCATTTAATATAGTAATGATCCAAGGAGCATATGCTAGAATTTGAAGTTATTTGATCGAAAATTTTTGTGTTTAGCTTGCCGTTAATACGCCAGTGAACTTATATTGAAAGGAGTGATTGGCCATGGAAAATTTCAATCATATCTGTTTTTCAAAAGATATAAAGCATGTGCACTCAAGTAGAAAATAGCGTTTATACAACAATGCTAGATGAAAAAAATTCTTTTGAAAGCTGGATGCATGGTTAATGTTTTTCCTGTAATAAATTTTGTGAAAAATTCTACTTTTGTTTTCGTTCCTGGGAAGTAAAACGACAACGTTTTAGTTGGTTGAGGCAGCACTTTAAATATATTAGCATTTTCAAAGCCAACATTTTTTTTCAGAAACGAAAACACTATTAGATTATTTGTCTTCGACAGACATATGTACATATGCATGTATGTATGTGTGAATGTATATGTTCTTTTTTAATAATAAAAATATTGTTTTTATATATTAAACCTCAATTATTTCAATTTCCATTTTCTAAATTGAAATTTAAATCTCTTCGACAGAGACGCAATATCCATAGCAAAAGCAATGACATCTAAGAAACAGACTCGCAAAAGATGAGGGTTAAAGTCATTGAACGGTTGGCTTAACGACATTAGATACCTCAAGAAAAAGACAAAAAAACCGATAGAAAAATATTTGCATATTCTAGAGGAAAATAGATTGATTTTTAATATAAATAAAATGAAAAATAAATATAAATAATAATAAAATGAAATACATATAATTTATATTGTATTATTATTGATTTCTATAATATTTTTCAATATTTATAAATAAATATGTATGTATGTATATATTTCTATTGCGTTGTTAAAAATATAAACGGAAAATATAAGAAATTCCTTTAAATATAAATAAAATATTTTAATGCTACGGGGGCGTATAAGTAATATTTTAATTTCAAAAAGTACTTATTTAATGCATGTTGGAATATTCTTTATGTTTTAGTGTAAGTGTAGTGCTGTATTGAAATATTATATTATTTTTATGGTGCCTGGTATATAGTACATGACGTATGAGTAATATTGAATATTAAAGAAAAATATAAATCATACGCCTACGATGCATTAAATGTCATAAGCAAACATTACAATTGATAATAATACCATATGTGAGACAGTGATAACAAGAGTAAAAATAAATTCCTTTTCATTGTGATTTGTTCTAGAAATTTACAAAGTGGAAAAAAGGAAAACATTTTTTTTTTAATCAGTATAGAAGGAATAAACAATGTATTAATATTGTAGTCATTTTGAATAGAAGAAATCTCTCATTAACTGCTATTGACTACTGGAGTAGTCTAAATGCATATCTAGTTTTCTAAGAACATTGTTAATTTAAATAAATGGCTGATAATTATATAGTAATTTATAGAGTTCCCTAGTTTTCATATCAGCTCAAGTGACGTTACACTCTCAGGTCGTCATTATAAAAAATACTCAAAGAATACGACTTAAGTTGCAGGATTTTCAACTAATTATTATATTCTGTATAGGAGTTTGGTTGTAATTTAAATAAATGGCTGATAATTATATGGTAATTTATAGAGTTCCCTTATTTTCATATCAGCTCAAGTGACATTACGCGTTCAGGTCGTCATTCTTAAAAATAGTCAGAGAATACGGCTTAAGTTGCAGGATTTTCAACTAATTATTATATTCTGCATAGGAGTTTGGTTATTTGAGGAATTAATCACTTCAGTACCTTGAGTACCTTGGCCAGCATTTGCAACGTGTTGTATATTGAAGCAAAACACGCATTAATCACAACAAACTAAAGACCAAAAAATATTGAAACGTGAATTCTTTTCGACAAAGTTGCATCCAAGGGTTAGTTTACCTGTTTACATGGTCATGGCTATGTTTTATTTTGGAGGCCGTTCGTGATGACCTTTAATCAGGCATATTTTTCAATTGTATCAAAAGAATAAACTCTGTTAAGCTTATATTTTTATACAAATTACCATTTTTTTGTGATTTGATGTATTCTGTTTCGAAAACTTATATGAGAAAAGAAAATTATATTTTATAAATTGTTTCAAAGCAAAGAAGTCTGATTTTTGATTTTTAATGCTCAAAGCCATTAACAAAATAGGCAACTGCTCAAAAAAAATGGTTTTGATAATACCGGACTATACAACACCAATGAAGAAAACAGTAATATTATTTCTTTGAAGCAATACAAGGGTGAATACGTATAAAATTGCTATGAAAAAGTGTATAAATTTTACCTGTAGCAACTTGCAACCAAGTTCCTGATATTTTAAAATGAAAACAAGAAAAATCTATTCTTAAAAGAGGTTTTTGTCAGAAGAAGAAGTATTTTAAGTAGTTTAGAAAAGCTAATTATTTAAAAGAGTAAAAAAACTATTGAAATTCTGATGATATAGTTATGGATCACCTTTATGGAGACTTCGTTGGAAAATCAAACGCATTTTATCTATCGAAATGAATGTACCATATTAAACTTCAGTCTAGGATGTCCAATAAACACTTCAACGCTAAGTACACCATTGTGGTCTAGCCACACAGAATGTCGATATCTTAAAAATGCAACCAAAAGTAAAACTAAACAAGTAATTATTAAGTCTTTTATTAGGAAGGTAGTTAAATGAGATTCTAGAATTATTTTACTCGTATATCACAGTCATTGAAAATATACCTATTGGACTGTTTATAAAGTTATAAGGCCGTGTGTTTGCCCCATTTATCGCAGCAAAATCGAGTTTTGCATTTAATTTTACTTGTAAGTCTACACGTGACGCACAACGATGAGGGAAAATCTACTGTTTCCATATTAGTTTTCGATTATTCCGGCTGAGGGTTAGGTAGTGGACCATGAAAAAAATTATTTAAATTAAATTTGTGAAATTTTTTCATTGTTGTATACAAATGTATGATATTTACAAATATTTGTCGTATTGCAAATACGCCAAACTTTGCCCTAGCAATCCTAATATGTGTATAACGTAATATATATAAGCATTAGATGCATGAAATTCCATATGTGCCGTACTAGCTGATTTAATAATTCAATAAGGAAGCGGCGGCGACGGTGCGATTGCTTTTTTCTTACCCTCTCTTCATAAGTAACAAATGCAGCCAGTCCTGATATGTGCAGCATATTGAAAAACATAGCCAAAGGAAAAAGTTTTTTTTCACACTTGCAGATAAGTACGATACCATTTGACCGATTGTATCTACTTCTGGTTTATTTCGATTGTAGTCAATAAGTTGGTTAGATTTTTTGACAATTATTGGTTCGTTGCTCTACCTCTACCTTCATAATTTGTATTCTCATGGGACCTGTTCCAACAAGGGCAGGGGGAACTTCCGTTTATCTAGTACATAGTGTATACTACGTCTCGTATGAACGTACTTTTGAGCCAAGTTCAGCACATCTCTTTCCTTTCTTTTTAACACATCCATTATATTTTTATGCCATTCTTGACTGGTCTTTAACTGAGTATACCGGCAAAACCTACTATGTCAGCCATAAAGAAGAATCTGAACATCTACCATCAAATTTGGGTCTGTAGTATATAATTACTCTCCACTAGTACCGAGCGTTAATTATTTACAATTCTTGGCGCTTTGGACAAGTTTCGCGGGGTAAAATCGTATAAGCCGTAGTAAAATAATTTGTGGTCCAGCCAGACCACAAGGTTGCATTTAGCACACTATATACAAAAAGGAATTTTCAACCCTTTAATGTGTACCGATAGACTTCAAATAAATATCTTTCGATTCAGAACACATCAGTAGTAGAACTCATAGTTTTCTTTTCTTCTAACTTAACTAGAAAAAAAATATTGAGCATTAAAATCAAAAATGGTCTAGCCGGACCAAGTTGGACATCCTAGGGTTAAATTGGCAAGCTGACGTCAGAGGTTTAATATTAACGGACACTTTTTGTTTTTTGTTTTTGTTTTGTTATAGTGAGAGCCTATATCAGTTTCTGTATATTACAATAATGTAATAATAATTATTGCCATCATGACGTATGAATTATAATAATTTACTAAATTAATATCGATCATACTATTACATATGGGCATATGCAATATGAATCTGATATATAGCAGCAATTCACATTTTAGAAACATTATTTGTATTGGATTTTTAAAATAATTTTTTTCTTCTGAGTCCAGCACTCAGGAGATGACCACTACTTATGCAGTGCTTTGTGCTGGTAGTAGGAAAATCAGAGAACAATTACAACTGTTGATAAACCTTTTAAGATTAAAAAAATTGGCAATTAGCAAGGGTCCGCCAAATAATTTTTTTTTTTTTTTTGAAAATGCTATAAAAAAACTACTGAATATTTTCTCAAATTTCCTTTTTTATTTGAAAGTACAATCCTTCCGGTTAATTGAAAATAATTTCATTCAAATGGCTGCCTCGGCTGGCCATGCAGTAGCCTACAAGATCGGTCCAATTTTTAAGCACATTATCGATTGTGTGCAGCTGTATTTCACCAATGGCTTCACGAATATTGTCCTTTAAAGCGTAACACTAATCTTTGACGGCACCGCACAAATAATAATCCAACTGTGTCAAATCGCAGCTCCAAGATGGCCAAACGACATCAGCTCTGCGGCTGATAAAGCGATCTTCAAAAACAGGGCGCAAAACATTGAGTGTAGCTTCGGCTGTGTGGCACGTAGCGCCGTCCTGTTGAAACCAAATGAGGCTAATATCCTCCTTCGTTCAACATGGCCCGATAACTTTTGCTCTTAACTGTAACGGCTACTCCTTGCTCATTTTTGAGGAAAAATGGCCCAATTATTCCTCTGTACTGAAATCCGCACCAAACAGTGACTCGTCTTGAGTGTATCGGCTTTTCAATGTATGCGTGCGGGTTTTATGTGCCCCAAATCCGACAATTTTGCTTGTTTACATATCCGCCAAGATCAAAATGAGCTTCATCTGAAAACAAGCGGAAGGATAAAACTAATTATCTATCAAATCAGACAAGAGTTAAGTGTTACCATTCACGAAATAAGCACTAGTTGAAAAAAAAACGTTAGATGGCGGAACCGTTATTTTTACGTTCCCGGATAAGAGTTATTCCCAAGACAAACTATTTTCCGTTGCTCATAATACAAAAGAAGTTTTTTCGTCGCCTGGCTAGCATTTCATTAGTATAGACATACTTAAAAATGGAAAAGTATATTTTTCTCTTCCCAATATTTCAACAAATCGATTTCTACGTCAAGTCTCGCTGGTAAAAAGCACTCTGTTTCGACTATAGCTGCTAATAACGCTCCCGATGTCTTTTTTTCGTCATCTTTTGAAGATGAATCTACCTAAAGATCTCTAATTGATACACTCAGCAACGATGACGCACTTAGACAAGAACAAGCAGTATGTTATTTATGACCTCTTAGAAGACTATGATCAAAATCAGGCAACGTTAAAACAAACAAAATCGAAAATAAAAGTTAAAGGCAAAGGAAAAAAAACTATTTTTGAAAATAACTCTTATTAGGTAACGTAAAATAAGAAAAATTTTAAGAAAAACTTGTGAGCAAAAAAAAAAAAAAAAAAAAATCTATGATCAATAGCACTTAGAGAAAATCATAACTTATTTTCATTGAAAATTATTATTAGTAGAAGGAAAAAAAATTTATTTACTCATTACCTGCAGCGACTTGCAACCAAGCTCGCAGTGACTTTAGAAAAGCTTAAAAAACTTATTCAAACTCTGAGCTATAATTATCGAACAATTTTATCCGCAAAAAAAGAATAATTCTCACTATAATGCATTGCGCGATTCATTCTATATTTCGAAATTTGGTTATGACTGGGTTTTGTGGTAACCCAATACCTTTATAAATATACTAATTTTTTTTTTACAAACTGGTGTCAATTTACAATCATTTGTTATATAATTTTAATTTTTTATTTGAAGTAAAGTTACTAATTTTTTTTTAAATATATTTAAATTCATATTTTTATCTATTGTGCCTTTAATAAAAAAATTTTGCCAACTCCAGAGTCAGCTATACAACCTCAAACCATTACTCGGCAATCACAGTGCTTGACAGTCGATTTTAAGTGAAATGCAACATTTTTCTGAATGAAAATTATAGACGTTAAGCACTTAAAAGCACTTAAAGCCCAAAATGTTGAGAATAAAATAAGCTTCAAATCATGAAAATCGGTCGGCTATTGCTGATTTTATTTAAAATTAAATGCAGGTACCTAGCATTGACCTAAGGTACCTAACATTGAAATAATGTTTTTTTTTTTTTTTTTAAAATTAGAGGATTTTTACCTTTTATTTACAAAAAGTTATCAAAAAATTTTTAGAGTATAAATTTTATATTTTAAGCATTTTAATGAGAGCTAAATACAGCTTGAAACTAAAGGCAAAATTATAACAAAAAAATAAAGGGTACATTTTTTACATCTATTATAAGAATACGACTTTTAATTTTTGTGGTAAAAAAACCCAGTATAATATACAATCTTAAGAAAGATAACATCATTTTTTTCATTATTCAACACTTGTTTCCAAAGGAAAAAGACAAATCCTATCTGATATTTGATTTTATCAAAACCAAAAGATAATATTAAAAAGTACTCTAAGGACTATTTGCGTTTTATAGATATTTTTTTTATGGTAAGTGTTTCACAAAATTTGTACATAGACTTAGTTTATTTATAATCGATTTTTTTTTTTAGATTTAGATTTGTTTTGCTATATCTGTTGGGAATTAACTATAAAATCACAACGCCATACAATAACTTCCCAACTTATTAATGCTTTGGATTTCCTATCGATGAAAGAAACAAATAATGGCTGCCAATAATTTGTTGTAATAACTGTGTAAGAACTTTAAGAGGCTGTCTTGACGATGAAAGAAAGATCACATCATTTATGAAACCAATGCTATGGAGTGAACTACAAAATCACGAACATGATTGTTATTTCTGCATGACCGATATACGTTGATTTAAAAAGAAAAAATAAGCACAAAATCATATATCCGCACATTTCACCCACCCGACGACCAGTTCTTCAAAACAATGATGTTTCTTTACTTCCAATGCCGCCTAAACGTCACGAAATGGTTAATGAGGAAGATGTTTTTTTCCGTTCGGAGTGAAACCAGTTACGCGTTTGTAAGTCACACTTCATCTGCATATAGAAGTCCATCGAGAAAACCCCATTTTATAAACCAGTCTAGCCTGAATGATTTTGTGCGATTTTGGAACTTTCAAAATCGAAGTCAAAATTTATTGCGTCAAGATTACAACAATGAAATTTGTTAGATAAGTACACGAAAGTTTCATATTTTCGATATAGAAAAGAAGATTTTCTGGCCTATTTTAGCACAGATGGCGATTTAGTATTTGATGTAATGATGCGGAATATTACGAAAACTCGATCAGGTTTTCCTGAAAAGTTTGAGGAATGGCGACTGTTTATTGATTCATCAAAGAAAAAAATACATATATGCGATGTATTGTTTCCTACCAGACATTTCCTTTTATTATGTTTGTATTGCCTGATAATGTATTACAAATTTTTTGTCGAAGTTAGGTACCCCCTTTGTAGGTTAGATATCTGTGCTTAATTTAAATGCCTAAAGGTAAAAATTATATTTTAATAATTTTTATGGAACGTTATGGAAATAAAAGGAAGAAAAATTCCTCTCATTTTGCAAGAAAACATTTTTTTCGCTAATTTTGTTCAAAGTTAGGTACCTGCATTTAATATTGAATAAAATCAGCAATAGCCAACCACTTTTCATGATTTAACGGTTATTTTATTTTCAACATTTTAAGCTTTAATTTTGTTAAATTTGAGTTAAAAAAAAATGATCTCAGTTTACTCGAAAAATAATTTTTTTCGCAGCTAAGTTGTAAATAACTCCGAAACTGTTGAAAACACAAAAAAAAAATGGTGTTCAGGTGTTTTATAGGAAACTTTGTTTCTCAACGTTTCATGATAATTGCATTTAAATCAGTTAAGTTGTTCTCAAGTTATGATGAAATATATTGACAAAACTACCATACGAAAAATTTTGAAAACGGATTTGAATTTAGCGCATCAAAATCATTGTAGTCCATATAGCTTTATTTAAAGGCGTTTTTTGCTGTAGACCAGTGTTATCTTTTGTACTTTAAGTGATAACTCTTAAATTTTAAAAAATGTATATTATTGTGATAATAATTAAAAAAAGTCAAATAATTAATTACAAGCGTAATGACATTAACAATTTGTCAACAATTAGAGTCTTTTCTACATTTGTAAAGAAACGACACTTTTCCAGTTGTTTTATAATGCCTTAACAATTACACTATTTGTTCACCTATTCTTTCAATTTCTTATAGTTTTCAAAGTTTTTAATAATTTAAATATATTTTTCAACCACTGCGTTAGCTAAGCGTTGAAATATTGTCTGTTTAAGTCATAAATTATAAGGCATCATTTGTCATACACAAACCCTAATATTTGCTCTGTGAATATACGCAGAAGTGTGTTAGTATTTTTAAAAATTAGTGTTAAATGTCATACACACCTCCTCTACTCTTCGTCGTCATATTGTTGTTCTTCAACAACAAAATCAAATGTTAATAATTATTATTAATTGTATATTAATTGGCTAACTAACCAACCAACTACGTTGGCAAACTTTGATTTTAAGTAAATGCGCGGCAAAAGTAGGAGGACAACAAAAAACGGAATTTCAAATTAATTACACAAAAAGTCAAATCAACATAAAAGAAAATAAATCACGAAAATATTTGTTTTTTTTTTTGCTGTTCTATTGTAGAAAAATTTGTTTAAACAAATTAGTCAAATTGACGACAACGGCAATGTTGAATAGACGCTTGGTATGTGTTTAGAAGTAAGATTCAAAAAGCGAAGAAAAACCAGCTTTGAATCAAAGATAAATTCAGAGAAATGGTAGAAAAAAATGAAATAATAAGAATTCCTAATAATTGAAAAAATATGTAAAATGTTTGGTAATTGGGCCAACATTGTTACAAAATGTGAACCACTGTGATTAATAGTGTAAATTTGTATTTTATTTTTATTTAATAAAACAAAAAATAGAACGATGGAATGGTTTATTGATTCAAGAAATTTTTTCTTAATGTAAAACTGAAGAACAAATAAGTATATAAAAATATGAAGTATACATATAAATAAAGCCTTTTTTACTTATTTATTTTATTTATTTATTTGTTTTATTTAATTATTTAGTAATTTATTAATCAATTAAAAACAGCACAACAAGATATAATCTTACTTAATAGTACACAGAAAAAAAAAACGTTGTGGAAAACCGAAGAAATATGTAGGTTTTCTGAACCATTATTAAGTTTTCTGCACTCTGAATGGTCGTAGCAAAGAAGTAACTAAATCGTTCAGTTTCCAGTAACATTTATATGTGAAATTTATATATAATTATGTAAAGCTTAGCTTTCCTCAAAGTAAATGAAGGTTCAGATATATAAAGGGTCCTCCAAATAAATTTTTTTTTTTTGAAAATGCTATAAAAAAAACTACTAAATATTTTATAAAATTTCTTCTTTGATTTGAAAGTACAATCGTTCCGGTTAATAATGGAAAATAATTTCATTCAAATGGCTGCCTCGGCTGGCCATGCAATAGCCTACACGATTGGTCCAATTTTTAAGCACATTATCGATTGTGTGCAGCCAATGGCTTCACGAATATTTTCCTTTAAAGCGTCAATGGTCTCTGGCTTGTTGGCGTAACACTTATCTCTGACGGCACCCTACAAATAATAGTCCAACGGTGTCAAATCGCAGCTCCGAGGAGGCCAAACGACATCAGCTCTGCGGCTGATAATGACATCTTCAAAAACAGGGCGAAAACATCGAGTGCAGCTTCGGCTGTATGGCACGTAGCGCCGTCCTGTTGAAACCATATGTTGCTAATATCCTCCTCTTCAATTTTTGTGAGCAAAAATTCGTTCAACATGACCTGATAACGATCGCCACTGACTGTAACGGCCACCTCTTGCTCATTTTCGAAGAAAAATGGCCCAATTATGCCTCTGGACCAAAATTCGCACCAAACAGTGACTCGTCTTGGATGCATCGGCTTTTTAATGTATGCGTGCGGGTTTTCTGTGCCCCAAATGCGACAATATTGCTTGTTTACATAGCCGCCAAGATCAAAATGAGCTTCATCTGAAAAGATGATTTTTGATTCTGCAACATTACTATGATTTTCAAAGTAATGTCGCAATATTTCCCAGCGTTGTTCAAGCGTATACACCATATTCGTTCAGCGGAAGGATAAAACTAATCATCTGTCAAATCAGACATGAGCTAAGTGTTACCATTCGCGAAATAAGCACTAGTTGAAAAAAAACGTTAGATGGTGGACCCTTCACTATGTACGTTCGGATTTAATATTATTAAATGTATATTCAATTAAGAACAATGCGAATTCAATTTATATATATCAAACGTTTATCCTAAAATTACCTATACGCATTCAATATCTTAGATTTTTTTAAACAGATGCGTTTAGCTATTTAATTATACAACTTTTATATAATTTTTATATCGTTTATTAACAAAAATATCTCATATGTATGACATATCCGATAGGAAAAGCAAGAAATTGAGTTGCGCCGACCTCTATCATAAATATATCTCGCAATATAATTATACGTAATCCTTAGCTTATTAAAGTAGGATCTTGTATAAAACGAAAAAATCTCACAGCTGTATAAAAGGATTGTCATTAAGTAAGTTTTGGCAAGCAAAGAAAGAATTATCAGTGGATTTGAATATTTAGCAGCCCAAAGATTCATAAGTATTCCGTAAACACGATGATATGGCTAGACCAGGACAGTTTATCATCAAATATGACGCCAAAATTTTTGCCAGAGCTAACAAACTGATTAATATTATCATCTATTTTTTACCACAACGTCATTATTAAGAATCCTATTGTTTCTATTGAGAAAAATAGACTTCGATTTTCGAGGAGTAGGATTGATGCACAGCCTAGCTGAGTCAGAGTTAATGTTGTCAGCACACTGAGAAACCATCTTCAATTCACAACTTCTATAAATCTGCACATCATCAGCATATATTTGAACTCCACAGTGCTCAATCACATTTGATAAATCATTTATATAGACATAAAGAAGAGCCGTCCCTGAATATTTGCCATTATGTAAAGCTATATGAGATCGTCTTGTAAGATAAGTGCGAATGAGATTACAGGTTGCTGGGGAAAAATAAAATTATTTCTCTAGTTTTTTCGTCGATATTGTCTGGTCTACTGTATCGAATGCCTCGCTGTGATCAAGTAGTATTAAAAACGACATCTTTCCCTTATCAATATTACATCTCAGATTCTCGACTACATCTGTAAGAGCTATAAAGCAAGATCCGAACACATATTCTCATGCAGTGCATTGTGCTGGTACTAGGAAAATAGGTTGTGGGAAGGAGGATAGATAGAGTAGTGTCGGTGGACGTTCGATTTAAATTTGCTCATATCGTAAGTGGCAGGAAAAACATTCGCAGAAAGATTATTCCACAAACGAATAGTGCGACCAAAGAACGAATTCTCTCTATTATGCGTTTTGCGATTCACTGGACAGTCAACTACAAAGGGATGTGCTCTACGAGAAATACAAGTATTACGTATAACATATTCCGTTATAGCACCGATAGAACAATGAAACACACACTACATTGCGACGATGCTCTAATGAATCGATTAAATTGGTTACCCTACCGTCATTAAAAAGAACCTTCGCCCTCTTCTATACGCGGTCTAAAAGTTCCAAAATGGATTTTGAAGCACCAGCCCATACATGAGAATTGTATTCCATATTGGTCTTGTAAATATTAAAGAAATCAGATGGAGTGAAATAATTCTTAAACCGTCTTAAGAAGCCGAGACACTTGAATGCTTCTTTCGACACTCGCAATATGTGCACGTTCAAACGAACGTCACAATGAATTCTCATATCCAGAACATCAAGAGCATCTGATTCCTGAATATCTACATTACCCATAAATACAAATGACAACACAAAACCACGTCTGTGTGTCAGAAAGCAATATTGGGTCTTGCGCGTATTAAAGTCGACTCTGTTCTCGCGAACCCACTCAGAGATTTTCGACAGGTCGTTTTTAAGAGTGTCGTTCACATTCCGCCTTTTCGCCCCAATCTCCAAAAGGCTCGGTCTACGATCAAAAGAGTATGAAGGACAAATATTGCTGTCATTTGCAAAAGAGTAGATAGTATTAAAAGTGAGGAAAAGAAAGTCGTTAAGAAATACTTTAAATAGAGTTGGAGAAAGAACAGAGCCTTGCGGTACCCCTGAATTTAAATCCCGTCCATAACCACTCTCGATATGAATCGAGAGAAATGACTACCGAAACCAAAGGCAATAAGTTTGGATATGAGAGCCTCGTGCCAGACTTTGTCAAATGCCTTAGAAATATCCATGGCCACAACCTTACTCTGACCAAATCCATAAGAGAGAGAGTAACGCCAGTAGTTCAACAGTAAAGCGACCTTTATGGAAACCATATTGGCGATCGCTTTACAAATTTTTGGACTCTAAATATTTCACAAGGTGATGATTAATCATACTCTTCATAATTTTGGAAAGTACCGAACAAACTGCTATTGGACGGTAGCTTTCAGAATTACTAGTCTCACTCTTTTTAGGGATTGGTGTTACATTGGTAATCTTCCAGCATGATGGGAAAATACCCGCTCGATAAAACGCACTGAAAGAAAAATATAATTCAATTCATCAATATTAATATAAACATTTATTGCATTTTTAAATTTAAACTTTTAAATGGTCCACCATATACTTCATTCCCTAGCATAGAGTAAAATAGAAATCAACTTCTTTGTAAAATATAGATAAATTTGAACCATCTATTGATGTTCATCATAAAAAAAGCATAAAATTCCATCAATTAATTAAAAGCTCTGTGACGTTCTAAGTTTTTGAAAATGTGCTTCATTTAAAATTTGAATAAATAAAATACTTTTTTTGTTTTTTATTTTAAGCAATTAAATTTTTAAATTTCATTTAAGCACTTGTATATATTTTGACTGGTTTTTTCTATTTATATTTTTAATATATTCTTTCTTTTTATTTATTTTACAAAGCGACTGTAACACAGCCAGTTATTAAGGGTTTTACAAACACCAATCAAACTTGACACGTTAAAAAATAGGAACTGAGAAGAGAAGACTAAAAGTAGAAAAAAATTATTCCACAAAATATTCAACTAGAAATAGCAGTGTGAAAAAATATAACATTTAATAAACCACAAATTAAACAAAAAGAAATATTTTTTTGAAGAGGAATAAAACAAAATAATATATACAAAACAAACTGTAACTGCCATAAAAGCAGACAAATAGACAGATCGACCAAACCAACAACTAACCAACCGACAAACAGCCTGACAATCAACACCACCGCAACTATTAAAGCAGCAAAAACACAAAAAGTCCTATCGTTAATGCTCCTATTCAACAGTTTGTTGTATAAAAAAAAGATAGAAAAAAAGGTTGGCTGGGTGTTTAAAAGCCTGGTTACTGAAGTGTCGTTTGTAGAGCACCCTGCGAGAAAAATAAGGACACAGAGACTGAAAGTAAATAGAAAAAAGAAAAAAAAAAAAATAAAATAAAGAAGTAAATTACGTTACTTTTTTCCAATGAATAAGATATGAAGAGGGAGGAAGTAGAAATAAAAAGCAAAATGAAAATAAATCTTATATTTCTATATGACTTATAACAGCGACTATACATTGAATGGCTTTGTGTGTGTGTGTTGAGAAAGCAGCTTGTCAAACACAAGGGAAAGGTTTTGAATTGATTGAGAATATTTGCGATGATTGAAATAAAGTATGCGAGGGAATGAATAAATCTCTGGCAATCACAAACATAAAAACACTAACAATTCAATAATGAAATAAAATACAAGCAATACAACAAACCCTTCCATGTACACAAAGCCAAACACATACACTTGCACTTACATATGTAATAAAACACTGTGTGTTTGTGATTTTCTTTTCATTTCATTTCTCTCATTCTCTCTCTCTCTCTCTCTTAGTCTCTCTTTGTTCCATTCATTTCTTTGGCATCACACAAATACCATCAATGTAATATGAGTTAATGTATGTCATGTCTTCTCCATTGTGGTATAAGTGGTTAAATAGAAGAAAGTGTGAAAAAAATAACGAAGAAAAGGGAGTTTAAAACTCAACTGCATATCAGAGTGTTAGAGAATCGAGTGAGAAATTGTAGGAAAAGTCGGTTAAGGTTGATTGCTTCTGCTGCCGCTGTTGCAGCTATTGTTATGGGAAAGAATATGTGTTGAGAGTGGAAAGAGTGTTAATGATGTTTGACAGTTGTTTTGTAAGAAAAAAAAATTGTAATTTCTTGTATTGTGTTTGCTATGAAGAAACAGTAAAGTGAGTAGCAATAATGAAAATATTTTCTTTCCTTCTAAAATTTAACCCTAAAAAGTTTGCCTTATCCATTTGCCAGCTAATATTTACCAGAGTTGCTTCAGATTCAAATTATTTTTAAAGGTTATTGCAAATAAAAATTATCGGAGCTTAAAACAAACTGTCCCATTAGTTTTTTTTTAATCCTGTAGTTAAGGAACATTTTTGTCCATATTGTTTTTGTAAACAATAAATTTAAATGTATTCTCCCCGTTTGCAGGGTTTTATTGAGTTCTACTTTTGTAATTTCGCTAATTTAGTTTCTCATATCATTTGTACAATGTAACTCCAATATATCAAGTTATAGGACTTGGAATGAAAATAGTGAATGTGAAGTCAGTGCGACAAATTTTATTCTAAATAAACGAAGAAGATAATGCATCATTCAATGGTATGGCTTTAGAAATGGAACCAATTTCATCTCTTTTACACCATGTCGTAAGAATTTCAGGCGAGAGTAACAAATCCACCCATCCAGGGGCCAACACAATATGTTATTTTTTTCCCCCAAAACTAGAGAGAAGAATTCGACCAAAAGTGCAAATATGTAGTAACTTTTACTTTGCACTCATACATTTTTTTTACTAAGTTTTACAGCTGTTTATCGTGCAAAATGGTTTGTTCGATTCACGTTTTAGTTACCCTATTTTCCGAGAAATAATAAGCGATGATAACTTTAACACTGATTTCAAGTGCTACTGGCTTTGACGATACTACATTCCGAAGGCAGAGATAAAATAGTAATATATTAACACCTTTTTCAGATATTTAGTATCACTGGGAAGTAAATATTCCAATGTTTTAAAACTCTTACGAAGATTTAACTCTTGATGAACCGTTGGTGGCTTTTCGAGATCGTTGTCTTTTTAGATAATAAATCCCCTCAAAACATGCGAAGTATGGCTTAAAATTTTGACGGGCCTTCGATCTTAAATTAGGAGAAGCGTGAACACTCCAACCATACCTTTAAGAATTAATAAATTAACAGTCTGAACAAAATCACCATTCAGCAAGATAACGCAGCAATTCATGTCGGCAAGTCGACCAGACAATGGTTTGAAGAGCACAATATTAAAGCACTTAATTGGCCAGAAAGTTCACCCGACTTAAACCCCATGGAAAATTTGTGGGAACAGCTTGTGCGTAATGTTTATGCAGACAACAAACAGTAGCGAACAAAATATAAAATAAAAGTGGCAATCTGCAACAGCTGGCGCGAAATCCGCTCCAACGTTCTGTACAATTTAGTAACTGCGATGCCACTCCGTATTTTTAAGACAATAGAAGGAAATGGGAACTGCATAAATTAAAAATAATTGATTAATGCTTAGCTTAAATAAAAGTTTGGATAAATGAATTTCTGACCTTATCATTTTAACGCATTAAATTTTGCACTTATTTACACATATTCCAATAAACATACTACAATGGTACATCTCTAAAAGGAAAACCGGCTTATTATTCACTTATTTTAACGTAGAAATTTTTTTTGAATAAGGTGACCATACATAACATTTTATAGTTTCAATGAATTGAGCAAATATTAAGGTGACCTTTTCATTTTGAAACACATCTTATTAAGACAAAGATTTAATTTAATTTCATAAAATTTTTAATTTTATTAAATATTTTGAAAAAGAGAAAATTAAAATTGTTGCATCAGTTTTAAATATCACAAAAGTTATTAACATTCTCAACCATATCATAAAGAAATAAAAAAATCATGTTAACAATTTTGTTATAAAATCAAATTCGTTTATTGACATTTATTAAATACATTTAATAAAAAGAAAAAAATATCTAGGTATACATAAATATACAACAAAATACAAAAAAATATTAAAAAAATAAAATAAAATTCGTTATGGAACATTTGGGACACACGTTGAGCACAAAACAATTGTCTAAAGCAACAACAACAATAACAGAAACAAATAACAGCACGATTTTATTTCGATATAAAATTTATACAAACGGTGAAAAGAATATAACAAACGTTTACATTCCCACAGTTGAATAAACACACAAATACGTATGTATGTGTACATACAAAACTGTATATATACGTATATATCTGCATGCAAACATTTAAAGAAACATTTGTGTTAATGTGAATGAGAAAGAGAGTGTAAGTACGAACATGAGGTAGAATGTATTCATACTATGTTATGATAGGTCCGGTCATTTATATTTATGATTATAATTGTCTAGAGATAAAACAAATAAAAACTTACAGTATATATCTTTAACACACATATATATATATACATACACACACACATATATATACATGTACATATTTTCCAAAATCTAAATTTTTTAATAGAAAATCTTTTAAAAAATTGTTTTTTTTTTTTAGTAAAGTATTCTGTGAAAATTCGAAATCGATATCTTAATTTTAACAAGTGCCTCATTGAGGTTGAACTTTATCGGCCATATGCAAAAAAAATCTATAAGTAGACTTGTAGTGTACGTTAGTTATCACACACTTTAACATTTGTTAAAAACCATATAGTAGTTAATGATTGCTTTTTCATGCTGGCAATACCATGGTTTTTTATATGTCAGCGATACAAAAATATTATTATATTATTTTAATAAATCTGTTTCAGTTTTAATTACATGGTTGTATGGTAGGTAGACACCCACTTACCAACCAAGAGGTTCTCGGTTCAATACCAGACCAGACCATCAGATAATTTTCAACAGCGGTATCATCTCATAGCACTGCTAGCGACTGGTTATGAGTATTTACATTAAGAAAAACTTCTTTAACTAATGAATATGACGTTCGAAGCCGTAACTAAATTGTAGTTTCCATTCAATGATTTTAAAAATAATATCGGGTGCAGTTCATAAATTGAGAGCAGTCCCCCTTGTCACACTTGGGATGTCGGGGGAATTAAGTTTATTCTTGTCCTACAAAATTCAGACAATTTTATTTGTTTTGATTTTATGTACATCACTAAAGGAAAAATGTTTTTTTTTTGTGCTTTTGTGAATAAATTTATTAGAAAATAATTAGTTTAAAAACAAAAAGGTTAGAAAATAATGCCGAGGATGACAAAGTGGGTGTAAAAATTTATATACATAGAGTGGGGACAAAAACCAAGTACATGTTGAACAGAAAAGTTCCTATAAAAAGTTGAATACTCAATCAAATAAAACAAAATTAAAACACATTTATTTATTGTTAAGTCCTTAAAAAAAATGTTTGAAGTTAAACAACAATAACAAATGGTATAATATTTAAACACTGGAATGGGAGAAAGGCTATGCTATAAAAGAATCTGCATGCACTTGGTTTTGCATTTATCTCTTACATAGAGATGAACTTATATTTTTTAACACTGTTCTTTGTAGCGTTTTTAAAGAATTTAGACGCACTCTTTAAGATATTACCCAAAAATGTAAGAAAAGTCTGGTCCAATTTACATTATATTCGTTGCCATAGCTTCAACGTGTTCTACGAAGTTGAACACCCATTCCTTGACAATTTTAGCGGTCTAGGCTTGGATCATCATGTTTGGATCATGCCTCCAAAAAACTTATTTTTATTTTAATTATTCAAACATAAATATCACTAAAAGTACTTTTAAAGTATGTGGCTTCTAACTTTAAAAATCTTAAATTTACATAGTCTTAACAAAGGGATTTTAAGCTTATAACCGTTTTTGCCTATAACATAAAAGAATTTAGCTTACAAAGGTTTAATAAGCGTTTTTAAATTTCTTTGCATATGACCGTGTACCTACTATAAGTCAGACTCCACCTTATATGGCGCAGAATTTTTAATTAATTTTTGTTGTTGTTAATTTTTCAATTCCTAAGAACGCTTTTTCCTTTTTTTTATTATTGAGAATTCATTTCTTAGCAAAAAAAATCTTATTACTAGTATGTATTCTAAAAGTCTCTATAGTCGTGACGAGGCTATTGATTAGTTTTTAGTATTCTAAGACAGAATAAAACACTTTTCTTACGGCTTTCAGCAAGAGGTCACAGTTTAAGAGATTGTCAGAGTTAATTTTTAGAAATTCACGGAATAAATAGCAGCTTGTAAAACTAATTCAAAAATGTCGACATGCAAGCCACAGTATTTTCTGTCCCAATTTCATCTCTAGCAGCTCTCTGTTCAAGCTCCATTTAATAAGGCGGTGTTGAAGATGCTGTATCCGACACGTAAGCTTGAACTTTTTGCAGCAAACCCCATTTCTCCAAAGTATTAAAAATCTCACTAGAAATTTCTTTGTCTGATCCTGAAGGAATGTGTGAATCTCCCAAGAGCTGTTCTGTAACTAACGTTTTTAAAATATTGGGTATACAAGTTAATAATATCGGTTTGGACAACATATGGCATAACTATCAAGTGACTGTGATTTTGGTAGTGACAATATTGGCTCTGAATATAGGCTTCTTCACATAGACCTACTACTTACGAAAAACCCACCTAAGTCTAACGTGGATAAATCGCACCACCTAGGTGGTCAGATCACATCACCTCCAGTTCAGAAAAGCATAATCCTGTTTCAAATATTCATAGTTCTGTCCTGCTGAAATCAATGTCTATATTATCCAATTTAGGCCACAAGAAGTTGGTAGTCTTTCATCTATAGCTTTTGACGCTGACAGTGATGGCTTGATCAACGTCGTTCCCAAAGAAGTGTGGACTCATGGCGCCGCCAGTCAATAATTCACATTTCACAAGTATTTTTACGAAGGAACTGGACTTTTTCGGGTCTAATGTAGATTGGTATTGTCCCACATTCGAAAAGTTTGTTTGCTGAGTTAACTATTTATCCAAAAGTCTACGGTTTTTGATAAAATTGAGATGATTTTTTCAGCAAACACTCACCGTTGACATTGGCTCCTAGTTTAGCTGAATCTTGTACAGATACAGCCCAAGACAAATTGCATTGTTCACCAAGTTGAGGTCAGCAAAAAGCTATAAGCGATTGTCTAAGCTGCTACGGCATAGTTTTACGAACACCAACTATATTTTTGGTAGACCCTGTGAGTAGTACACTCGATAAGAGGATTGTGATGCGCGCACCATGGGAAAGGCTCTCAGAACATCGACAAAAAAAACTCGTTTAGAAAAATCAAGTTATTATTTGGTACGTGCTGTTGAACTCTATATCTATGGTCATTTGATAAGTCCAACTGAATAAATTACAGCTGTAGCTTTAGCAATGTGACTGCTATTAACTATCGATGTTTGTAAGTTTCTGTTAGAATACATTATAGATGTTTGCATCATTTTTAAGTATCGTTTGTGCGTTTTTCCTAACAAAGAAATTTTTTAACAGTATATTTTTCAATACGAATATTTAAATAATTTTTAAAGAATAAAAAAGTAAAATAATAAGTATATACTACTAAAGGAAGAAATTTTATAGTGTTAATTCTTGTATATAGTATATCATATTACCTGAAGGGTCCAACAGTATAATGATTCAAATAAAATTTGCTAACATATTATACCTTCAATCTCATCATGTAGAATTTTCAGGTGTGAGCTAAAAGTCTTCACGCAATGATGAATAATGTTAAATTAACGCTAAATATTCAACTGATTTTGCTAGGGAATTGAAAAAAAAATAAAATTTACAGTGTCGGTCACCTGAATATTAAATTATATTACTGTTGCATGCTTAAAAAGTGTAAGATAACCTTAAGAAGAAAAATGAAAAATATGTGTAATCACACGCACTTCAAAAGGAAATTTGTGTTGAATGCATCAGTATATGGCCTTAATTAAAAGCTACTGTGAAAGTTTTTAAAATTAGTTCTGAGTACTTAATCATAAAGAACCAACCGTATATTTCCTCTAGTGTTAGTTGAAGTAACTACTACCATATTGTAAAGTTTTTACTTTTTAAAAACGTTGATTTAATAAGTTCGTAAATTACAAACAAAATAAAAATATATATTTTTAAACAAAGCCACCATTCTCAAACTCCTTATTCTTGCAATAATACCATCTCTTAATCTCAATACAAAAATCATTATCATCATACCGACCAGACACTATTACAGGACACTGCGACCCATAGGATCTATTGTGCTCTTCGGTTCGTTCAGCTGATCTACTGTCTACCTAATGAACACCAGCAGATCTGAAAGCAGTCACCCACACTCATACAGTACAGTCAACCACCATCCACATCTCTGGAGAGGATATCCAGATGCGCTGTTATGCTACAGTGAACCATAATAAACTTCGTTAGGACTCTGGCCTGCCATACTTAAAAATATCAGAGCGACGATCAAACTCCGTACTGATTGCCGCCCCATAGTGGATAGAAATTTGATTTTACTGGCCAAAAGTCCATTTTTTTGTCACCGATTTATAAAATTTCAACGGCGTTTGGTTGCTAAGATAACCGCATTAAGGTAGACAAAAAATAAGGTCAAACTATTGTCAACTGTTGGAGTGGCAAGCTGCTAAACACAACGGTTTTTTTCTAAAAAACGATTTTTGCATTAAAAAAGCGATTTTTTTTCTATTTCTTAATGAAAAAGAAATGGTTACAGCGCGCAATATTGTCTTCTCTTTTTTTTTTGCTAGATTGGTAGGATTGTTATCTTTAAATAATTGTAGGTCGTTACAGCCCTACCATTAATATTAAGTATGTTCTTAGATATTTATTAAACCCCTATATTTTTATCAAATTTAAACTTTAGTGAAATAGAACTTATAGGGATAAAAAGGAAACAAGAAAAGTAATGCACCCAGTAATGAAAGTTTGAAAGTGTCCCCTTTTATCCTATACATACCTTTAGTGCAGTATTTTGCCGTCTGTAGAACACTTTATTCATTTTAATGAATTTATTTCAGTAAAATATTATGTTGCGTTAAACATAGCTAACAGCAGGTAGTCATTATTCTTTCTACTGCCAGTAATGATATTTTCTTACAAAATACATTATGTAATAGGAAAGGTTTATAAGGAAGTGACATTTGAATATAAACTCCATTGTTAAAATATACTTCAGCAATAACCGTAGCAAAAAACAGCATTTATTTAAAAAAACATGGAGAGCTGCAGTTATATAGAATTGCCGAAATATATTTTAGAAACAAAAATAAGGAAGACGTTCTTAATTGCATTAAAATAAAATGAACTTAAATTCGTGTGGCACGGAGATACAAGTGCAATTATCTAATTTCATCAAATCATTAAAAAAACGCTACAAATAAATTAAATATGGTAAACAACATATTTATTTACGCAATGCGAACTAATTAGAAGGCCAATTCTCTGTGGCTTCAGAACAACTGATTCTTAAAAGTATTCCCATTCCGATCGAAGCAAAAGAGTGTACAAATGAGGAGACATTAGCACTATTTCTGGATTTGAAATTTACGAAACAGCAATATATTGCGTGCGATTGAAAAAGGCTCATATCTCATTTGATGGGATACACCGACAAATAACATACGAAATGAAAGCTAATTCGACTGTGTAAAAAAGGTTATATATGGCGGAAATAGGATTTACCTGCTAGTTTTCGAACTTTTATTTTATACCTATTGACATGTTTACCGAACAAAATTTCGGGTTTTATATTGGAACTAATAGGCCTATACCTCAATAACCAAGTTAAAATGCTCCAAAATTATATAGCTGATCTTAGAATAACTTTTTTTATTTAAGTAGTATTACAGCGTCCACGGTTGCTTGTCACCCAGAAATCTATATTTAAACCAAATCAAAGGTTAAACTTTTACCTTGAATTCCTTAATAAGTCCTCAATTAATATTATTGAAATTCAAACGAAGTAAAGTTTCGCTTATTATGTGTGTATTAAACAAAGAACTATTAAAATATCTTCATCTGTTCAAAAGTTACAGAACTTTGGCAAATGAAAAACGATTTTCAGCCACTGTGCACCCTGGAGTGTCAAAGTCCCCTTAGAGCATTCTAGTGTTCTAAGCATCTGGCAATTTCCCAATCCTTCACTAGATTGAGGATTGTAGTAAGTGGTGCTGCACAGTAATATTCCGGAGCGATAGAAAATTGAAGAAACGTTTGATAAAGTGTGTAGACTGCCCATGTCTTTTAGCCACTTTTAGTCTTAAATAGGAACTTATGGTTAGAATTTCGATTAATTTTTTGTGCCTTAAGCAGAGTTGGCAAAAGGCTGAACTTAAAAAACCCAACCCACTGGGTTTAATTGAGTTTTTTGGATTTTATTGGATTTTATAACTTCTTCTAATTAATAATATTTCTTGTTTATTAATAAAATTACGTTGCTTTACTATCTATAATGCTATTTTGCACCCTTGGAGGGAGTTTTAAGCTTTTAAAACTCAGTGATCGGACAAACTGCGGTTATTTCGTTTGAGTGATACTTATTAAAAGTTATTATTTGAAGTTATTCTTTTGCATGACAACGCCCGGCCTCACGTCACAAAAGTTTCAAAACAATTATTAGAAACGATCAAATACCGCTAACGTCAGATTTTCCGAACATTGTTCCGTCTGACTGTTGGACGGATATGATGCACTTATATCCCTTTGTACGGCCTTTCTTTATACATCTCGCTATAACGGCCTACTTGAATTATGGAACACATTCGTTCTATTGCGCAAATTACCGCGTTCTTACCGTTTTTAAACAAAAATATAAGGGAAGAAATATTAAATCGGCATCAAAGCTAGAGTAGCTTAAAAGACGAGAAGTTTTTTGAAAACGGTTTTTGCAAATTGGCCCAGAGGCGGGCAAGAGATGTGAGCAGTGAATTGATATTTTTTTTTTATATATATAAGACCAGCATCCATTGTGTTGGTACTAGTAAAATAGTTTATTGGAAGTAGTGTTTATGGGCGTTATTATTATTTTAGCAAATTTCCTAATTCATTTTCTTTTTTGAGCTAAAAAACCTGATCGAAAATTATAATTATTTTTATTGTAAATAAACTACGAGAACCTTCAAATTAAAAAACCCACCCGGTTTCTTTTAAATATAATACCCAATAAAACCCAGGTGGGCTTAATTGGGTTACCCTGTAAGTTATAAACGCTGGTCTTAAGTTGCAATAATATGAATTTGAGTGTTCTTTAGTCATATGGATTTAATTATGTCTTTTTTTCTATACAAAATAGAAATATTCGAGGTTTACTATTTATATTTCGGTAACTAGCAACACTCATGTAATGTAAAATCATCATGTGACCTATTGTAAGATAGAGGCATACTTGCATATTAGTTCTACTTCATTACATATGATTTTTCATGAACATTTAGTTGTTCTCGTTGGATACCCCATAATTTATCAATCGCTCAAAAAGCGTCGATTGGTATAAGAAAATGATTGAAAAGTTCAACTCTGGTGCTTAAAAAGTCGTATATAAAGTCGTGAGAAGTGACGAATAATGGATATGTGAGTATGAGCCAGAACAAAACAGTAATCGAAAACATTGAACTGATGTCTCATCCTTCGTACAGTCTTGATTTAGCACCAAATGACTTGCTCTTGTTTCCGAAAATCAGAGGTAAAGTGCGTGGCCAACGATTATAAGCGCCGAAGGAACATTTGAAGCTTTCAAAAACCATATTTTGGACGTGTATTAAGAGGATTGAAAACACTGCGTGAGAAATGGTCTAAACGAATGCAAAAATGTATTAATAATCAAGGAGAATATTTTGGAAAACAATAAAGTCATTTTCATTTAAAAATAATTGTTATTTTTTGCTATTCCCGAAATATATTTAGTACCCCTCGTATTCTTGTAGTTTTTTGTTTGTGGAGGTTAAGAAGACTCCCTAAGCTGCTTAGTGGAATATTAAGCTGTTTTTTGAAAATAGGAAAAATATATAAATTAAGAACAGAGCTAATACTTATTATCGTGATTATTTACAACAGAGTTCTATAATAAAACTTTTTAAATTTTTAATACTAAAGTCCTTATAGTATTTTATTATTGTATTTAAATTTATACAATTTTTATGTTTTACGAAATTACTATTACAATTCTTTACTTTAAGTATATGTATGTGTAGGTACACTCGTAATGGAATTTAACTACGCCATTAAAAGTTTTTTAAATTTTTTTTATTCTTCTCTCTTTTTAAAATAAAATATCTTCGAATATTTTTCTGTCTTTGACTTCCAAAAAATTACAATTTGGCCTCCAAAAATATTACCACAGACTTCTGTAATAGCAACAGTGCAAAGAAACAAAAACTTTCTTTGGCTCTGAGCATTAAATGTGACAAAAAAAAAAAACATAAAAATGTTTATAAAACTTTAAAATCAATACACAACAATAACAAAAAAATCATTTATACACTTGACTTTGCTTTTTTTTTCTCACTCAAAAAAACATATTTTAAAAGTTTTCCATGTACATACGAGAGACTTTTTCCTTTTCTGTCTTTGTTTTTATTTTTCAATACTCGTTAAAAGTAAAAGAAAAGTTTAAACTGATAAAGACAAAAGTTTAAAATTGTCGTTTAAAAAATATGTCAAAATACATAGAGGGAGATATACATTGTTTTTTGTTGGAAAAATATTAAATAGGAATGTTTTGAAACTCTCTGGGAACAAGCAAATGGACTAGTTTTTAAATACAATTTAGTAAAAGTGGAAAAAGAAATTGTAGACACGGCCAAGGTGTACTTTATAATACTATACAATACAATTCAATGACATTAAACTCTAGTTGCTTAAGTTAAAATTTGTATCTATTAGATTCATGAGTTTTGCTAGCAAAATCCGAATTTTTGGTTTGGCAGACTTCATAAAAACTAACCCCCGTATTCATAAAAAATTAAATGTATTTGAAGTCTATTTAAATATTTTTTTTTTAATTTTTAATAAAATAGATTTCAAATAGATTTTATTTTTTATGAATATGAGTGAGTGAGTGTTCTTAAACAAATTCATCCATCAAAAATAAAGTAGGGACTTGATTAAAATAAAATTATTCTAATTGAAGTTATTTAAGATAAATTAACTATACAAATGAAAGCTGCTTAACAAAACTTAAGGCAGGCAATTTTGTTGTTAATCTTATGATCTTGAGTGGATTGGAAACATACATACTTTATACGTTAAGGGAACGATAACATGCATCCTGTGCAAAGGAAGTTTGCATCATTTTTTTGGGCGCACACTTAAGTACCTACAAGATGACTCAAGAAAGTGCTATATCGATGTATCCAAAACGCTTCATGTACTAAGAGTAGCAACAGTGGAGCCCAGACTACGGATGTCGATAAGGATTGAAATACCACCTTGATCAAAAAGTTCCCGGAATAACACACGTGCGGCGGTACCATATCTTTGATTTGATTTTTTTCTTCTTAAGTTGGTACATCTGTTGTTGATATTTCCGCTAAATCATAGCATCATACTTTGACATATGTTGGCGGTTTTTTTACAATTCTAGAAATGATTTTAAGTTTGCAACAACGAACTTGTATTAAATTTTACGTAAAAATGGGATTTGAAGGTGTGCTCACGCTGAAAATATTGGAGAGGTGTTTCGGCAACGATTCTCTAAAGAAAATGGTCGTTTACCAGTGACACGAGCGGTTCAAAAGTGGTTGTGAGACATTCGAAGATGACGAACGCAATTGTAGACCAACGACACCGAAAACAGACGAAAAGAAATGTTGGTCAATAACCGCAAATTAACCACCAGAGAGATAGCGGAGGACTTGAACATTGCCTGTGGATCCGTCCAAAACATTTGGGTTAATGATTTGGGTTTCCGTCGTATAGCGGCAAAGTTGATGCCAGCAGACCTTAAATTCTTACAAAAAGCGAAGACGTGATATGCGAGGCAGAACTCGATTCCACATTCATCAAAAGTATCATTACTGGTAACGTGACGTGGGTTTATGAGTACGCCATGCACTCCAGCCATCAGGCAAGCGAATGGCTTTCACAAAATGAGCCGAGATCTAAAAAACGACGTAGTTCTTAGTCAAAAAAGAAGGCGATGCTCACGGTTTTTATGGATTACAACGGTGTAGTGCGTAATGAATTTTTGCCAGAAAACAACGAGTATTATTCGGGCGTTTGCGTGAAACAAATCGCTGAAAGGGACCAGAATTGTGGGCAGAAAACTCATAAATTTTGCACCATTATAACGCACCTGTCCGACGGTGCCATCATTATTCGAAATTTTTTGACGAAAAATGCAACAAATACCATCCGAATTCACCTGATTTAGCTCCATGTGACTTCTTTCTGTACAACAAAAAAAAACATTACAGGGGACGGTTTTAGCAGCCGAGAGGAAATAATGGAAAAATCAATGGAAGCACTGATGGACATGCCGAAAATCGAATATAAAAATGCTTCGGGAATTGGATCAAGCGCTGGCATAAGTGTGCTGCAGTCGATGGGGATTATTTTGAAGGGGACAATGTAGATTTAGATGAAAAAACTTTTATTTTTAATTTTCTGAATAAATTCCGGAAGGTATTAGAGGTATCACGCCCTCTTACCCAATTCCGTCGATCGACCATTTAGCTGTAATAAATAAATAGTAATAAATTTTTATTTTTAACTTTCTGAATAAATTCTGGGAACTTTTTTATCAAAGCCCAGTTTGGCAGGTGCCAGCAGATGAGGGAAATAGAAGGCAGATGATAGACATCTGTGCCAAAATGAGAGCTTTCCATAGACCCACTCCATCGTTTGGCTTCAGCAGGAGTCTCCAAGAAAGAGGAATTCCATTATGTTTGTACAAAAATGATTTACTGTTTAACTGGGTTTATAACTGCTAAGCTTGAGCCAAAAGTATTTGACTCATAAGTTGCGGTCCCTGGGTGATCTGAAGGTCATGCTTTATTTCATGATGATAATAGATTGTTTGCTAGCGTTTAATTCTCATGCACTATTTACCAACATCGTAGCTTCTACACCATTTAGATTCAAACACCATTATTTCTACTGTTGGCCGTCATTATTTTTTTAGCTTGTAGTTTTCCAAGGCTATATTTCTGCATAGCAAAAGATTCTCACGTTGTCTCACGTAATTTCTACCATTCTAATGGCAGCAATGCTCTTTCGACACGTAAATGTTTCATATCCATCTTGAGCAAATACTTTGGCGACACAAGTGGCCTCGAACACTTTAAAAAGGTTAGACTCTTAGAGGGCGGAGGCTATTGTGAAACTGGATAGAAAAAGTTAGAAAGTACTTTCAGGGGCACTTACTGGTCTCTACGCCTGTAATAAGTACTTGCACAGAATGAGCATATCTAAAACTAGCAGCCGCAGAATTTGCTGTGAGGAAGAGGACTTAATGGAATAGTTTATTACTAACTGTGTGGCACTAAGTCAGAGGAGATACAGGCTATTACACGCATACTATATGCATATGCTGGGCGAAAAAGACTTATTGAGACTTGTTTCTTGCCATACTAAGCTCGTGAATGACAGGAGGGTGCAATGAATTAACGTAGGTTGCAGCTCAAAAGGTCGTCTTGTGCCTTATCCTATTTTTATCTTTCATTAAATACCATTATGTACGATATTATACAAAGTACAGGGGCTTACCTAACCAGTAAATGTCTGATTTGAGCCTAAATTTTGTCATGATAGATAAGCTATTAAGCTAAGGCCACGCAATAAACAACAAAGCGGTGAGTGCTTAAGCAGTAACTGTTAAAACTCTAAGCAATAAAGAAGGAAATTCAGTTGGCATATCAGCACCAGTTCTCAGCCGTTTGCTATTTAAATGCTAACGTCAAGAGAGTTTTTTTAAAAACGTTATCGTGTTTATAAAAAATTAAAAAGTTAAGAAAAAATTATTTGGAGTTCATCCTATAGATAAATGGTGACACGGTGTAGACGTTAGAGCGCACGTATAACAACACCAGCTACCAACGTTCGAGCCCCAGCAGAGGGCATGGCGAAATAAATTTAATTATTGTTTGGAATATATTATAAAGAGACATCAAGTTCCTTCCAGACAAATCTAAATTAAATAAAAAAGAAGCCGGCCTTTCAGCTTACTGCAGAGAATAAACATTAGGCGAATATTCAGAAAAAACGCCACCTACTGGAAAAAAAATACAATGCTAAAGTAAAGATCAACACCAATTAGCAAGGATATTCACCACTACACAATCATATGGAGGGGCTACAGTCGATTAATCATTTACTTAGCTTCAGAGGATCAACTTGATTAATGAAATTGAAACAAAGCAATGGATACTTTGTTGGAAGCCTATATGTTCCCTAGAGCAGTGACAGACAAAAAGAAAAACTCTACAAATCGAGCAATATTACAATGTTAGTAAGTTAACTATTTCATAATCAACAATTTTCTAAAAACTATTTTTATATGTAACAAAAACTACCCAAAACTTAAATTGCTGCAACCACATACTGTAGTGTAAGTTATATGAACTTCGGTAACCACCATACCACACACACAAATACTTTGTAATTGAACTCTGTTATAGATGAGCAGTAGTGCATTCAGCCAGAGGATGTCAGAGTGTAAAGAAACAGGGGTGGGTGAGAGTCAATGAAATTTTATGTGTGTAATAGGGCATTGACAAATAAGGGGCGTAAATGCTTTTCTTATGAGGACACACTACGTACATGTGCCTGTGTTTTATATGTACTCAGGCAAAAAGTATGAAAAACTTTTTTTTATTTAATATCGAAATATTTTAAAACCAGGAATGAAATTGAAAATTATTAATAAAATCGGAGAAATGGAAATATTTTATTTTTTATAAAATACTAAATGGATTTTATGCTTTAAAAATTTTGAAAATATAACAGTTTCTGATAGATTTTTTTCGTGGAGGCCTTAAAAAATCTTTTCCGCTTTTTTGCCACCTGCCTTTATAAAGCAAATACTACAACATTTTTTGATGTCTCCCGCTGATATATTTATTGAGATGTACGACAATAAGTATGTGTATCTATGGGAACTTCATCTTCACTCTTCCAGTGAAGTTATTTTTTTATCCGAATGTTTAACTTGATAATAGAAAAGTTTGAATAATCTTTCTTTTATAGTCTCCCAGATATACTGTAATAAATTTGTATATCATTGGAACAGACTAAAATTCTCCTTTATTAGCCCTCCAAAATGTTACTTTTACAAATGTTTTTTATACAACACATTTAAGTGGATTTCGATTGTTAACAACATTGAATGTAAGCAAGTGCCACTGTGGTATGGCCTTCCAACCAGAAGGCCGTCGGTTAAATACCAGGCCAGACCATCTTATAAAAGAAGAAAGTTTTTCGACGGCGGTATCATCGTATAACATTAGCTAGTAATTGGTTATGATTACTACTACTATTGAAAACTTCTCTAAATGCATTTGCCGTTCGGAGCCGGCGGTAAACTGTAGGTGCCTTTCAATGAGCTTAAAAATAGAAGCGCGTGCAGCGCATTGACTGAGAGAAGTCCCCATGTTCCTTCGTGGAATGTTATGGGAATTAATAATGATTTTTAGCAAACTAAAAGCTTTATTAATTTTACATATTTTCATTCGATTTGAACATCTACAAGATCCAATTTTGAAAAAACTACAGCATTGTATTTTCGTCATTTAAATAAAATCGATATAATAAAATCGAAGAATAAAATAATCCTCCATATGACCTAATTTGGCATCATTACCACCTAGACCCGAATAATCATTGAACAGTTCATAAAATGGCATACCCCTTATATCTATTCTTCGTCGATTTGAAGAAAGCGTTTGATACTATCAGGCGAACAGCTATATGGATAGCACTAAGAACAAAAGGAGTACCCCAGAAGATAATTCGAAGTTCTTCACAACGGGAACATCAGCCAAGCATTCCACACCAACGCTGGAGTTAATCCAGGATGCCCACTATTACCTCAACTATTCACCATCGTGCGGGATGACATAATGAGCAAAGTCCGGTCGAAAAGAAGAGGGTTTATATGGAGAATCTCCCATCCAACTCGAAGACTTTGACTATGCGGATGACATTTGTCTACTCTCGCATAAGATTTCCAATATGCAGTCGAAACTGGATGACCTAGAAAAATTGGCTCGTAGTATTGGATTTGAGATAAACATCAAGAAAACCAAGTCCTTGAGAATAAACAATAGGAGCACGGAAAACATAATGCTACAGGGTCAACCAGTCGTGTATGTATGCTATCTAGGAAGTACAATAACTACAAGCGGTAGCGCAGAAACAGGCGCAGATGACAGGTTCAATAAACCGAGAGCGACATTTGGACAACTATAGTCAGTATGGAGAAGTTCACATATATCCAGACGGACTAAGCTCAAAATATTCAACTCATGTGTTAAGTCCATACTGCTGTATGGCAGTGAAACCTGGCTTGTATCGATTTAACATCACACAGATACCCCAGGTATTCATTAACAAGTGCCTCAGAACCATGTGCAGAATATTCTGGCCTAACACCATAAGTAACACAGAAAACATCTGAAGACGCACAATTATCCAAGAACTGAGACAGAACAACCTCACATGGAAAGAGGCAAAGTCAACGGCTGTAAACCGTCTTAAATGGAGATGCTCCCAACAGGAGTAACAGAAAAAAAAGAAAACGATTTCAATCATCTCTATGGTCCAAATTTTAAAACGCAGACGAAACACAAACTAAGAACGAAAAGATCGATGTATCGTTTATAAACATCGATGTTTTAATGGCTGATACATCGACGTTCAAATTAAAAAGCATCGACGTCGTTTATTCTACACTCTTGTTTATTTTGCTTCACATTTACTCGTACATATGGTGGCCTATTTGAGTGACATTGTCACTATGATATTTGCTTCGATAAATCGTTATCACAAAATCAGTATCAAGTGGCAATATCTACGAAATTATTATAAATGGAATATTTCACTGGGGAATCCTCTTGATAATGACACAAACGAAGGGAGTTATGTATGACAACATCAGTGAATGTGACCACAATAAGGTATGAAGAGACTACATGCTGATATCAAGCGATCTTATCTTTTATGAGTCAACTACATGCAGAATTTTGTCTGTTACTCCGATAGCAAATAAAACACTAATGATTCTCGAAGATCTTCTCTGTTAGGGCTCACTAACACACCGACACCTGCAAGCTGATAATTTACCATTGTTGGCGTTTATAACTATGATCTAATAATGATCTTTAATATTTTTCGCCGTTGCACTGATTCTGACTTCATATTTATTAATTACATGACAGAAAAACGAAACATCTGTTTTATTAAAGACGTTTTACTTACTTATGCCCACTATGACCATAAGACCTTCCCGCTTCATATTCAGAATAATGCTTGGACTTGCCAGACTTCTCAGAACTGTTGAGGCCCAACCTAACGCTTGTAAAAAGTTGTATTTATACAAATCGTCTTCTAACACCTCTAGTGCATATACTACAAGATACAGTCGACTTTCAATTAAAGTCTACTCTGTTTGCGTGTAGGAGTTGAAGAATATCATAATGTCTGTCTAGTTTTCTAAAGTAATTCTATATCAAATCCATAGTCTTATTTAATGATCTCAGTCAACGACAACCAGCATTTGTATGGCTAAGAAAACGCATTTAAACACAAACATGAAATAGAAGCTTCAATCTTATAAAAATGAAAAAGAATTTTATTAAAGAGCCCAAGTTCTTCTACAAATTCGTTAATTCCAAAAAAAAATCTACTGGATTTCCATTAGTTATGAAAGTTCACAATCAGGAGTCTTATGATGATGATGCCATATGTGATATGTTTGCCGATTTATGTGCCAGTACTTATTCTGACGCTGTTTACGATGATATAAATATGTATCCTTATTAGACTGCATCAAGTCATATAACATCTTTTCCTACTCTGGATGACTGTGATATTTTAGCTTGCTTGAGAAAGCTTAAGATGTGTTTTAGTACTGGTCCCGATGGGGTTCCAAGTTGTATTTTGAAACGATGTGCGGAATCTTTCGTTACACCATTGGCTTAATTGCTCATTGCTTCGATTACGCAAGGGTATTTTCCAGTGTTCAAATTATGATGTATGGTGTTATAAATTCTGGGGGCATTGCTAAATTGAGTGCTATCCCAAAAATGTTCGAAAAACTGATTACTAATTTTTTGTTGTATCATACTTCATCGTTATTATCATCTTATCAACACAGATTTAGAAAAGGCTGCTCAACGACGACTAATGTGCTTCAATTAAGATCCCTGGTTAATGCTGAATTCGCTCCAAGGAAGCAAACTGACGTAATTTATACAGATTTTAGCCCTGCATTTGATAAAGTGAATCAACGACTTCTTTTAACTAAATTGGGTAGAGTGGTAGTGGGAGTGGGAATGGGAGTGGCTAAGGTCATATTTGACTGGTAGAAAGCAAGGAGTTCGAGTAAACGAAAGCATATCTAAATAAATATATAAAATAAATAAATAAATGTTTCATCTAGTATTCCTCAAGGCAGCCATCTTGGTCCACTTCTGTTCTCACTGTTTATTAATCATTTGCTCAATGCTATTAATTATTTTAATATCTTGAGGTATGCTGACGATGTCAAAATTTTTCTCTCTTTTAACAATTTCATTGAGCATATATACCTTCAGAGTGTCCGCAACAACTTCTTTTTATGATGGAAAAATAACTTGATGGAGCTGAATACAAAAAAATTTAAATGCATGCGGTTCTCAAGAAGTAATATTATTCGTGTAAACTACTCATTTTAAGGCCATCAACTGGAAATTGTTGACACATTTATTAATCTTGGCATCTTACTTGACCAAAAACTGAGTTTTGACGATCATATTACGAGTACTATGAGTGCAAACAAGACGTGTATGTTTCTCTTGTTAGGCCGATTCTCGAGTATGAATCAATCGTATGGAATCCTCACTATAACGTTTATAGCGACCATATTGAATCTGTACAAAAACAATTTTTGTTATTCTGTCTGCGTAGCTTTGAATGGAACTTCATAGATATATCTTCATATACCAGTAGACTGGCTTTATTAAAATTTTTTTTGAATTTGATCAATGGAAATATTTGCGTGAATTTCTTTTAAAATCTGTAAAATTTAATATTTCTGGACGTAACTCTCGCCATTATAATCTTGTTTATATTCAATTATGCAGATCTAATTATGCTATTGCTGACGCTTTATGTAGATTATGTCGTCAATACAATTATTTGTCAGAGTCTGTTGATTTTTCTTTATATTTATGTGTTACAAAACTCAATATTATGGTTTTTCTCAACACTTAACTGTTATCATTTTCCTTATCAGTTGTATCTAAATACTAAAATTTACCTGTCTGTACCCTTATTTGTATGTATGAATTTTGTTAATGGTCAGTAAGGATTTTATCCATTGATAATAAATAAATCAAAATAAATAAATAAATAAATCCTGTAGTACGAACTCGAGGCGTGGTTGGTCACTTGAAGGAATTTTAGCTATTAGTTGAGTCTATTTTACATGAAATCTATGTATATAAAAGAGGACTATAAAATGCGCTTTTGATGATCTCAGATATGCACCAACCGAGCCCTTAAAAATTCACGAAAAGTGAATCCAATACCAAGATTTTTATGTAAAGGGTCCGCCATCTAACGCTTTTTTTCAATTAGTGCTTATTTCGTGAATGGTAACACTTAGCTCATGTCTGATTTGACAGATAATTGGTTTTATCGTTCCGCTTAATGAATATGGTTGTGTATACGCTTGAACAATGCTGGGAAATATTGCGACATTACTTTGAAAATCATGGTAATGATGCAGAATTAAAAATTATCTGTTTAGATGAAGCTCATTTTGATCTTAGCGGGTATGTAATGTCGCATTTGGGGCACAGCAAACACGCACGCATACATTGAAAAGCCGATACACCCAAGACGAGTCACTGTTTGGTGCGGATTTTGGTCCAGAGGCATAATTGGGCCATTTTTCTTCAAAAATGAGCAAGGAGTGGCCGTTACATTCAATGGCGATCGTTATCGGGCCATGTTGAACGAATTTTTGTTCACAAAAATTGAAGAGGAGGATATTAGCAACATTTGGTTTCAACAGGACGGCGCTACGTGCCACATAGCCGAAGCTGCACTCGATGATTTGCGCCCTGTTTTTGAAGATCGCATTATCAGCCGCAGAGCTGATATCGTTTGGCCACCTCGGAGCTGCGATTTGACACCGTTGGACTATTATTTATGGGGTGCCGTCAAATATAAGTGTTACGCCAACAAGCCAGAGACAATTGACGCTTTAAAGGACAATATTCGTGAAGCCATTGGTGAAATACAGCTGCACACAATCGATAATGTGCTTAAAAATTGGACCGATCGTGTAGGCTACTGCATGGCCAGCCGAGGCAGCCATTTGAATGAAATTATTTTCCATTATTAACCGGAGGGATTGTACTTCCAAATAAAAAAAGAAATTTGAGAAAATATTCAGTAGTTTTTTTTATAGCATTTTCAAAAAAAAATTTATTTGGCGGACCCTTTATATGCGGTTTTTGTATGCCCATTGGTTAGCAAGTTAGACAGGTTTTACTTGAAAACGAAATTTGTTACAACATTTAAGCTTTGTGCGAGTTAGAAACTATTTATCAAATTGGGCCAAGAACCTTGTGGTCAAAAAAGTGAGTGAGTGAATTGGATAAGTAACTATTAATTTTTTAATACCTTGAGAACGGTAATAGTGAAAAATTTTAAATTTAGTTTAAACAACTTCTGGCACAGGACCCAACATCAGTCAATAACTGCGCGAGATAGGATAAGTTGGCATGGCAACTGCCATTCATATGAAATATTTAATTTTGAATGTGTGGAGAACAGTATCCATTAAAGCTTCGTTATCTATACAGATCAGCCAAAAAGTGAAAAACACGCGATAAGAGGGTTTTGCACAAAGCACACCGGGTAAAAGCTATTTATATATATATTCTTAGCTGTATATAGATAGAAATAAATTGAACATTTTTGACAGTGTGTTTCTTCCATATAAAATGTGTGCATTGCTTTGAATTTTTCTTATGAAAAATACATTTTAAATGTATACAATACGAAGGCTCGCAGTAACACGGGAAGGGTGACTCCAGTAACATATAAAAAAAACTCTAAAAAATAAAAAAATAAACCATCTCAAGAGTTCTAAGTTTTTAATAACTCTTTAAGATTATTGTTTAATAAAAGGAAAAAGAAAATAAAATAAAATTAAATTAAAAAAGTATTTAATAATAAGAGTAACGAAATCTCTTACTTATTGATATTTAAGCACAAAATCTATTTTATTTTATCATATATTCTATCATGCAAAATATCGCATTAAACATATATTTATGCAGATATATTTGGCAATACAACAAAAGGAAAACGTATTTATTTAGTATATGATTATATGGTTCACATAACAGTTTTATACACCCTCCTACTCCACCTCAAAATTTTTCTTTTTCTGCACCCATCTACTTATTTATGAATATTGTATAAGTAAAAGATATAAGAGAGATTTATATCAACATATTTCAATCTGATATGGCTTTAATGCATTTTAGTATATTCTGACAAGAGAAAAGCAAAGAAAAAAAAGGCAAGAGATAGGCAAATTCTAAAAGAGAAAAACACAAATAGAAGGAAAAATGCTTAAGTAAAACATAAATTCAATTATATTTGAGAAAATCTCTTAAGCCAACAACTGACTCTGTTTTCTGTTTCAGTTTTCCTACAATAACTTACGTTAAAAAATAAAAAAAACGTAATTTATAAGGAATTACTTAAATACTATGCGTAAATGTATGTAAATGGCAGTAAGTTTGTCTTAACGAATCTCTTCTATCTTATAAGTAAGTAACTCGTATTATAATGTAGAAATAAATTAAATATGAATTTTAGTTTTAATTTAAGATGCAGTAGCAGAAATGATGTGAGGAATACATACCACTTAGATATATCATAAGAGAAGAGTAGCTTATTAGTAGATTATTTATATAAAATTACTTATATAAGAAGGCAGTTCGATAATTTCCTTAAATTCAGTGCACTTGTAGTTCTCTATTTACTCCTTTTATCTAGAAGATTTCCAAAGGCAAATGTGCATGTTTTAATGTTAACCTCTTTGTTTGATCCAGAAATATCTTACTGCCTATCAATTTCTTCAAATCTTGACACAGGAAATAATAGCAAATGACTAAGTCATTATATCCTGCGTCAAGATTTTGAAAGAATTAAAGATGCAAGTGGGAGATGACGTTATGTGTGATTAAAGCGCACTTATAACAACACAAAAGGCTCTAGTTCGAGCCCCAGCAGAGGACATGAAGAAGAAAAATTTAATTGAAGTTTTGAATATTTAATAAAGAGGCTTCAGCTTCAACCATCTAAAAAATAAAGAAGAAGCCCCCCTGACCTTCACTCATACCTCTGGCGATGGTGATAAACATAAAACGAATGATCAGGAAAACACGCCACCTACTGGGAAAAAATTACAATTCTAAAATAAAGATCAGCATCAATTAGCAAGAATCTTCACAACTATGCAAATTTATAAGGAGGAAGCTATAAGGAGGAAGCATGAAAGGTTGATTGATTAAAGAAACTGAAATAAAACAATGGATGCTACCTAAAGGAGGGACGGAGAAAAAAAATTTGCATTTTGAAATACTCCGCCATGATCTTGTTGGTCAACAGTAAATAACTTGCTTGGTTTCGTTGATCTCTGGTATCTTGTAATGGTTCTGAATTTTGTCTACAGTTACAAGACGGTTCTAAAGTTATTCGTATTGCGAATGAACATCGCCAAACATTCATCTGAAGTGGTCGTACGGTTGCGCTTTGGCTAAATGTGAGCAATAAAGCCACATATTAGGCTTCTTATCAAAATGTTCATGCAATATGTAACGCTCCCAAATACTTACAATTTGGTACCTTAAGCATTTTTATTCTCCAATCGACTAATATCATTTCACGGATTTAATCGACTTTTTTGGTGTGACAATTTCTTTAGTGCTACTGGAATGTTCGATTAGGATATGGATATTGTTCACGATTTTGCAAGTTCATTCCAAAGACTTACGTCTCATTGTGATACAAATTCGTTCTGGCTATAAGTGATAAGCTAACCGACCGCCACAGAATGGTAAATTGTGGTTCTTAGTGGTTCCGTTCTATAGAGAGTGTTTCGCTAAGTAAAATTCATAACTTGTTTTATTAGAGTAGAATATTTTGTGTTAACAGTCTTTGAAGTCACTTAAATATTATAAAACAAAAACTGAAAGGTTTCATGCAACTAAGCGGTTTGTATATGTATGTAAGATATTTTAATTGAAATAAAGCACCTCCTTTTTAATTCGAAGAAAAAGTTATTAATATTGCCTATGTAGTTTAGTAAATATAAGCAAATTGAAATGTCCCTAGGAAATTTAGCATTTGCAATTTTCATTGGAAAAAAGAAGGTTGCTCGGTCTTGCTCCGTCGTCTTACTAGAACCGAATGAACCCTGAAAGCTTAGTCTTTGAATTTACCCAAAAAACCCACCGACTTTCACCGTTCGCTGAATAAACTAATGAATTTTTTGATATGTATTGGGAAAACTGCAGCAAAGATTTTTAATAAATTTTGTTGCTTACTTTTATGATTAAACTTTTTGTAATAAAATCGGAGTTATAAATTATAACAACAATTTTTGATAATTGAATGTCTGTAATATTTTGCCACTAAATAAGGTTAACGATGTTTACAAAGTGTGTTCGATAGTGAGCAAGCGCGAGGACAATTCGAAACTCTGAATATTAATATATAAATAAAAGCAAAATTATTCTAAAATAATTTACATTTATATTCATCATTTCATGAGATGCTGTTAATATCGTCTAGTTCTACCAATTTTTTTTTTGGTAAATTCAATGAATAGACGACTCTCAGACTTCATCGGTTTCAGGTAAGAAGACAAATGTATCCAGAGCTAACTTTTTTTTCAAGCAAACCTGCCAATTTTGAAACTTATAGAGACTTTTTTATTTGATTATATCTACTAAACTACCTATGCAATTGAAATATTTTTTTATTTAATTTAATAAAAACCGCATTAAAATGTTAACAACAAGAATATCTGACACATACGAGCTACTGAGCTGCATGAAGGTTTTAGTCAGTTTTTATTTAACTATATTTCAGTAATTTCAGTAGAATTTTTATTCAACAAAATATAACTTTTACAAAAACAAATTATAATTTTTTCTTAGTGAAACACTCTTCTATGGAACAGAATTTTCATATTTGTAAAAAATATTTAAAAAAAGGTATTTTTGCCACCAAAAAAAGGTGCACTATGACGCGGTGGAAATGACAGATATTGATGAAACTTGGTACGCATCTTCTGTTTCCTCTAGGAAGTGTATGTACCACATTTGAAAACTCATTCCTTAATAGAACAAGTTTTATACGAAAATGTTAATTTGAGCTTTATGGGCGGTGGGAGTGGCCGATTTTCATGAAATTCCACTATTTCCTTAATTTAGATAAAGGGCAGTGCCAACTTTCAATGACTTAAGATCATTGCTTACTTTTTTTGCACAAAAATATATGTGGCTATATCAGTGTGTGCCGCCCTATACTAGACGGATGTGAGACCTTTGTGATCTGCGTGAAAAATGAGGTATACATCCAAATTTCGTTAACAGGTTCGTCAGTGACACATCTCTGAGGCAGTACAGATACACAGAAGGGAACTGTGCAAAGATACTCATCTAAATAACTTTTATGAGAAGTATAATGCCTGTGACCCATACGTTTCCACACATGTTTAATAATATAATCCTCAGCAATTATACTCATAAGAAGCCTAATCGAAACCTTACCAAGCATCATTGATTCTTTATTATTGACAAAGTCGGCTAGAGATAAGTCCATCTAAATTCCATTTCATCCTTTTATTTATATTTTTATTTTCGCAACCATGATCTTCTTACGCAAGCGCCACTTCAAGAAATATTAGTTGTCATATGTGTGATCTAGAAAGATCGAACGGTTATTACTCGACCGGCTTTAACCGATTTTTTTGGTCTTGTCGAATACGGTTTTTTTAAAATGCCCATTTTTCGAATACCGATTAAGCCGGTTAAACTAAATATGAATAATTTTTATAAGTTTTTATATTTTGTATTGCAAATAGGCTCATCGTTTAAGTATTTTTCTAAATTTAATATCAAAAATTTTACTTTTATATATATGACAGACAACCTTGATTGTCTCTCAGTGAACGTAAAATCCATGGTAGATCGAAAAAGATATGCACACTTGAGCAACAAGACCTTTTTTTATTAACTTTTATATATGGAGAATGATTGTCAACTAGACACATTTAAAGAGATCTACAAACGCCGGCTACGAACGGAAAATGTATTAGTTAGTGAAGTTTTTCGCAGCGTTACTACTCATAACTAGTCGCTAGCAATGTTGTGAGGTGATACCGCTGTGGAATATTGCCAGATGTTGTGGCCTGGGATTGAACCGATGACTTCTTGGTTGGTAGGCTGATATCTTACCTAACATACTACAGTGACACACACCATTAGGTACGTGGTGCATGCATTAAAATTCTACAAATGTCCTCCGAAGTATGAAAATATTTAGACATCGATGGAAAGGTTGAGTCTAGATAATACTAAGCTGAAAAGGCTCTTCGACTTCGGGAACTATTAACCACATTAAAATTGGCTATAAAATTTACGTTATTGTGCAGCAAGAATACTACTTGGTCTCTAGACGCTGGCAAATAAGACCCTTACAAAATACACTGTAAAAAATTAATCATTGGATGATTAATTTAGGGTCTTTGTGTTGTGGAGGAAGATATGTCCGTTAAGGTCATAAAAAAACCAACGTTCCTCAGGAATACTTACTTGCTAGAGACTACAACAAGGGACAAAAAATTCATCGACTTTACTTGCTAATGCAACAAAAATTTATAAGAATTTTATTTCAATAAAAGAAACGGTTAACCGGTTAACTAAATAAATTTTAACCGGTTTTTGCAAAAATTGTAACTATTCTAATTATTCGATAACCAGTTTTTGAAAAAAGTCGAATAATCGATCTCCTTAGTGTGGTCACAACTATACACTCGCAAAAGTGTTAAATAACGTACATATTTTATCTTCTTTAAATGGCTATCGAAAATTTAAGTTATAACCAGTCAAACTACAATCCTAGTTTCATATTATGGCTTACTAGGCGAGCACAGAGAAAAATCAGCTTAAATACATTATATTCCTACAACCTATAGTGGTGTATGGTTTAAAAAGAAAAATTATTAAGCATTTATTTATACATAATGAAGCAAAAGTAAATGCAATAATTATATAAAAACAGAATAAATGCATATAATTTGAGTTACTTTTAGCCTGGATGCCTATAATTCCATATAATTAATTGCGTATTTCATTTATAAAAAACTCCTAAATGTTTTAATATGTGAGTATTAAAGCTTATTTAAATAGGCTTTCCAAGAAAATGAAAAAAATGCGTGTAGGATGTATACATACAAATAAGTGGCTTTATTTGTAAGTCAATATAATTGAAATATCATGGAATTTAATGAAAGTTCAAGAGACTTAGGGAAACAATGAAAGAGAAAGAGATGTGGGATTTTTTCTGGCAATATCCATATAAAATATCTGTATGTATCCACATGTGGGTGAATTTATAAACTTATTTAAAGCCGCATTCGTTTTTAATAAATTTGCTGTAAATACCAAACACTGGGTAACACTAATAACTTTATAAAAAATGGTTCTTAAAAATATTCATCTTGTGATTAAGTGCTGAAGCTGGTTCGTGTTCTCATTTCTATTACTTTTTCGCTCGTTTCGGACACAATTTGAACTGCATGTAGTAGTATATATTCACGAGACTGGTATTATATTATCGTATACAAGAAAAGGATTAATTTAAGAGAGTATGCTGGATGGATTACCATTTAAAAGACACAGATTCCGTTTTAAAACTATCAGTGAAACTACAGTTTTCCAACGCATGAACTGCTTTGTAAATCGGTTTAGTTGTTTCCGAGTTATAATATGATGAACATAGGACAACTTATTTATATATATGTAGACTTCTATTTAAACTTCTATGTATGTCATCGACACTCACACTTTATATTGAGAAAAAACCTCCAAAAAACCGTAAGCGGAAAAAACAAATTTTACAGGATAATATGTTGTTTTAATATTTTGTTTCTAGTGTAGTACTTATACTTCTTGTTTTGCTGTAAAATAATTTAGGCACATTTTAGGGCTATAAGACTTTAAGTGCTGGTGGGAATGATCAAATACTATCGATTTTCATCAAATAACTAAAATCGATAATCATGGCGCCTACATACAAAGTCATGCAAATATAAACTGTCTCTATACTGGACATATGGTATCAATTACCATTTTTTAATCTTTCTTGACGTGTTGCCTTCTACTTAAATACTCCACACTGTTTTTGAAAGTCTTAGCTTGTCAGCTTATCGAGTTTACTTCTTGGAATATAAAGCGTCTTAATGTCTTTTTTTTTAATAACCCTCTCCACCTGCTACCTTGAAAATTGTACGTAAAACATAACAGTAGTTTTACAAAGGGTATGGATAATCCAAGCAAATTTTTTCCAACATATTTCTATATTTACATCGTCAATACCTGTCCTGATCAAAAGCTGTTCATTACTGATAACTTAAGGTTACCAAACTTTGGAAATCCGCGCACGCCTCGGTGTACAAAACGCTGAAGTTTATATCAAGTTTCGCAGCTATAAAGTAGTAAAGGGTAGTCCAGCATAACGCACGGTGTTATTTGTAAATAAAACAAAAAGTTTTAAGAGAATTATCTTAATATTTTTTATTTTGATAGAAGGAACAAAACATCAGCCAAGTGCTCTCCATGGTTTCGTTGACATACCTCTATCCGTCGCTACATATTTTTTACTGACTCTGAGGCATAATTAAGGTTCAGTGTAGTTAGTAAGCCGAATTATCCCATCCTTTAGCTCCTGAATTGTTCTTAGCATATTGGCGTACACTACTTCCTATAGATACCTCAGAGAAAACAGTCCAACGGTGTCAAAGCACATGATCGTGGCGAGCAATTAACATCGCTATGACATGAGAATTTCTTGCGCAAAAAAGCCATTGTTTCGTTGGTTGTGTCGCAAGTGGCACCTTTCTGTTGGAATCACATTTCGTCCAGTTCCATATCTTCAATTTCTAATCACAAGAAGTACATTATCATTTCACAAAGTTGACGGCTCTTCTGTCACACTAGCGCTAACAACAGCAATGTCTTCCGCAGAACGAACTAGACGAAGATGCATAGGTGCTTCCACATATCCTATAGACCCGGTTTACTGAATTTTCCTGATTGTGGACACATTTGGTCGATTGTGCCGACCAAAAAATCACGAAGTGCATGAAATCCATTTTGATTTCAACCCCCATTTGCGCAAAAGGCTTCAACAATCCTAACGCGCTGCTCTATTGTGTACCTCTCTATGGTTGAAGTTGTCAAACACTGAAACAAAGAAATGTCAAGTTGGGAAAAAATCTTGACGTTAAGTTGTGACTCAGAGTTAGGTAGGTAGATAGGTCGAACTGACTGTCCCAATAAAACACACACGTAGTCCAATAGCTCGTTGTGATTCCACAATGGAGCGTTATCCCCTCTACTCGGAACTATCCCGACACTTTTAGTATAATCCTTAAGCTTCATAATGTCTGTGCCCGATAACACCATGAGCTCAGTCGCTTGGTAAAGCCAAGATGCCTCTTTCTCCTGCCAACGACGGGCAAGTGCATAGTAAGTGAATAACTATTTCCTCCTCCTGCACATCTTGTCATCTTCTGCAGAAATCATTAAGCAGATGACCCAGTACTGTCCAGTAATGACAGTGAAAAATGCGCTGAGTGTGCTTCTTTGGACGCTGAGCAGATATTTCGTGCGCCTGAGATCTAGTTTTGGACAGATCTAGTGCGCTATCTTCCCCATCTCCGAAGCTACCCCTGCAGCGTTGACAGAGTCTACCATGGCATGGTGAGTCATAAGTTTAGTTCACAATTAATGCCGTGAATTATGGTTGGACCAACCTTTATATATCATTTGCAGTCTCTTGGCTTGTTATATGCCTGTAAGCCAGCGAGAGGTTAAAGTGGCTTTCATACCTAAAGCTGATGAAAAATCTAATCAAATGCCATACAGACCTATAAGCCTGTGCTCGTTTTTCCTTAAAACGATGGATAGAGTATTGAGTAGTTATATTAGTTATTCGATTACAATTTGCTTATATTGCCGGTTAAATTCACTCTGACGGCTATTCTGAACTCTACGATGCCATAACGAGGGCATTTGATAGGAAAAATCTTCTTATTATTATAAGGAAGTATATAATGGAGATACCAGCATCTATAACTATCAAGCAGCATTCGGGGTTGTCCACAAGGTAACGTTTTATAGCTTCTCTGTAGACACTGGTCGTTGATGAACTTTTGGAAAAGCTTAATACCGTGGAGATAAGCGGATGATCTGGTCATTTTAGTGGTAGAATGTTCCCATTCGACTGCTTATTTTATTACAATTCTAAAAGTTGTAATGTATTCCACACATGATCTACCTCTTCTAAAACCCGTCTTTTCTAAGCAAAGTTTTATCGTCCTCTCAATCTTCATAAATATTTTTTCCATTGAGACTAGCACTCAGAGGATAACCCCTACTCATGCAGCGCAATGTGCTGGTACTAGGAAAAGAGGTTGTGGGAAGGAGGATAGAGAGAGTAGTGTCTGTGGATGTTCGTAAGTGGCGGGGAAGATATTCGCAGAAAGATTTTTTCACAAACGAACAGTGCGACTAAAGCACGAATTCTCCTTATAATGCGTTATGCGATTCACTGGACAATCAGCTACAAAGGGTGGGGTCTACGAAAAATACGAGTACTACGTAAGAATATAAGATTACCAGGAATTAGTTCCTTAATTTCGTTAGAACGCATTCCATCATGGTACAGATAGAACAATGAAACGCACGCCACATTGCGACGTTACTCTAACTAATCGATAGAGTTGGCTTCCCTACCGTCTTAATAACAATCTTCGCCCTCTCTGGTACTCGGTCGAGAAGCTCCAAAATAGACTTTGAAGCACCGGCCCATACATAAGAGTTGTATTGCAATTTTGACCAGATATAGGTCTTGTAATTCTTACACCATCACAGTGAATTCTCATGCCCAGAACATCGCATCTGATTCCTCAATATCTACATTATCCATAGATACAGATGACAAGACGTCACCACGTCTGTGTGTCAGACAACAATAGGGGTCTTGCACGCATTAAAGTCGACCCTGTTTGCGCGACCGCACTCAGAGATCTTGGACAGGTCACTTGTAAGTGAGTCGTTCATATTCCACCTTTTCGCCCCAATCTCCAAAAGGCTCGGCCTACGGGCAAAAGAAAATGAATGACAAATGTTGCTGCAATCTGCAAAAGAGTAGATAGGATTAGAAGTGAGAAAAAGAAAGTCGTTAAGAAATATTAGAAGTTGAGTTGGAGAAAGAACAGAGCCCTGCGATACTCCTGAGTTTAACATTTTTATAGCAACACATATTACAGTTATGCCACGAAAGTTGTATCAATCGGTGGTATCACTTTTCTGTGACTTGTACACCATCGAGAATTTTATGTGTATAGATTTTCTAAGAAATTATTATTTTTTTTTAATAATGAAATTAAAAATTCTTTTCTACTGGTTATCCTATAAAAAATACTAAAAAGCAATATCTTGGGGAGCTATTACTAGGATTTTAAAAAAATTCATGTGGTTTTTTATAATTCTAAAAATATTCTAGAAATATATGTACATAGTAACTAAACAGTTTTTACTACTGCAATAAAAATCAAAGAAATAAAAACTCTCACTTCTGTGGAAACATTTTACAATTGTATTTTGTTGTAATTCTTAAATTTTGCACATTAATGAAAAGCTCAAAATGCATTTTAAAGGGTCCGCCAAACAATTTTTATTTTTTTTAATGCTATAAAAAACTACTGCATATTTTCTCAAATATCTTTTTTTATTTGAAAGCACAATCCTTCCGGTTAATAATGGAAAATAATTTCATTCAAATGGCTGCCTCGGCTGGCCATGCAGTAGCCTACACGATCGGTCCAATTTTTAAGCACATTGTCTCTGGCTTGTTGGCGTAACATTTATCTTTGACGGCACCTCACAAATAATAGTCCAACGGTGTCATATCGCAGCTCCGAGGTGGCCAAATGACATCAGCTCTGCAGCTGATAATGTGATCTTAAAAAACAGGGCGCAAAACATCGAGTGTAGCTTCGGCTGTGTGGCACGTAGCGCCGTCCTGTTGAAACCAAATGTTGCTAATATCCTCCTCTTCAATTTTTGTGAACAAAAATTCGTTCAACATAGCCCGATAACGATCACCATTGACTGTAGCGGCCACTCCTTGCTCATTTTCGAAGAAAAATGGCCCAATTATGCCTCTGGACCAAAATCCGCGCCAAACAGTGACTCATCTGGGGTGTATGCGTGCGAGTTTTCTGTGCCCCAATGCGACAATTTTGCTTGTTTACATACCCGACAAAATCAAAATGAGCTTCATCTGAAAAGATGATTTTTGATTCTGCAACGTTACCGTGATTTTCAAAGTAATGTCGCAATATTTTCCAGCGTTGATCAAGCGTATACACAATCATATTCGTTCAACGGAAGGATAAAACTAATTATCTGTCAAATCAGATATGAGCTAAGTGTTATCATTCACGAAATAAGCACTAGTTGAAAAAAACGTTAGATGGCGGACCCTTCACAAAATTGTTATTAAAACTTTTTCACTACTGTGTGTGAAATATTCCACATGACATAATGCTTCCATTGGTTTCCTTTTTTATATTTAATTCGCATTGCACATATCTGTATAAATAAGTGATGTACTAAAATAGAGAATAAACCAAAAAAATGAATGAAATAAAATAGAATGAAATGTAATAAAGCTAGTATTCCAATGATATAAATGATGATGATGACGATGATGATAATAACACATTGATGTACTCGCAACTCACACGCATAATCATAAAACATCAGGGAATTCTAAAAAAAGAAAACAAAAATTGTACTAACCGTTGTATTACTATTGGGAGTTAAGGATTCATAAGAAAATAAAAACTAGTAAAAAAAGATATTGTTAATCTTACCCGACAATTGGATATTTTTTATTAAATAATAAGTTAATTTATTTACTGAACTAGTACACTATAATTGTGAAGTTCGTCAAATTTAGACCAATGCTTTTCTAGTCCTTTTATTCTTTATAAACAGAAAGATTTCCGAAGATCCTTAAGCTACAACACATTTTTCGAATATTTGACGAAAAAAACGTAACCACTATTTTATAAATGTAAATATATATATACTTTGGTGGGTCGACTTAAGAATCGGCCAAATGACATGGAAAGTTGTATTCTAGTGATCAAAATAAGAATTTTTTCATTTTATTTGGTTGTCTTGTATTCAGCCGTTTCAGGTAACCAATCAAGAGAACTTGGTTCTCTGCAAATAACAAGATGTTTCATGTAAAATGCCAAAAATTTAGATTTTTGAAATTTTTATATGGGGACCCCCAATGGTGTTCTAGGGGGTGTGCGATTAGCATGGGTGGATCGGCCCTCCAAAGTTAGTGGGGGTCAGTCATACATTTAGACTCGATTGGGGCACTTTAAATGGGTCAAAGTGGAGTTTTTGAAAATTTGACCTTTGGGTCAATGTAAGGAACATCAGGACTCATTTTCGAGGTATGGTTCCTTGGGAAAAGTTTCTTTTTTTGATCCATAGAATAAGATTTTCCTTGTCACTTGAGCCAAGTTTTTTGCGTCCCTAATTCAGATTGAGGCTGCGAATGAAACAGCGCACATCAAAGGAACCTCATTCTCTGTGCCGAAACAGCTGGGCATTCTCACAATACGTTTTTAGATGTTTAGGCATTAGTCGGATAGAACTTAAAGCGACAAGTTCCACCATTTCATAAATACATTAATGGAATCTAACACCACAATCTCCAGTAAATAGACCCGATAACACTCCAAGTTTGCTCTTATAAAGCATTGAGCAACAATAGATTTTTGGATCTATCAAGAGAATGGAAAATAATCCTTCTCGCCTGTCCTATACCTTCTCCATCTCTGTATCTCACAAGTATACTAAAAAGTGACTTAGGCGGAATAAAAACTGAACGAACTGCTTTGTTCACTAAACAGTCAATCCAGTTGTTACCAGGATGGCTCTTATGATCAAGGGTGTAATACAAAGTAACTATGTCATGTAGTTCATAACAAGCTTTGCACTTACCTCACAGGACAAAAAATTGAAAGGCAGCGGAACTATGAAACATCGCATTAATACTCAGACCTCTTCCTTACGCTGGTAAAGACGGAAAATCAAAAGCAATTTTCGCGTTGCCATTGGGCAATGCCTTAAAATCCAATTGAGGTATTACCGCAATATGATGTGTCCAACCATGAATTCGCATAGGTCAGTGTTGGTTTTATTATACGAATTTAACACCACACTTTTATACCTTAGAGGCGCTGCCAGGCATAATATGCCCTGATCGTTTTGTTGGTAATATAGGACTAATGCTTACCTCAATGAGAATCCTATGCAGATCCACAGATATTTTAATCAGATATAGTTAATCGCTTCTTTCTGCACCAGCTGAATGTTATATCACGAACACTTTACTTCCATTCCTATATGGATAAGTACTCATATTGTACTACCGAGCTCATCAATGTCTACAGAGAAGCTACAGAAAAGCTCAATACATCACCTTGTGGACAGCTCCTAATGGTTCTTAAGGTCTTCGAAGAAACACACGAGTACGGCTTAACAGTTCTAGATACCTGTATCTCCATTACTCAGTTCCTTATAATAATAACATTTTTCTAATCAAGTACCCTTGTGGTGGCACCGTAGGAAGTATTGTCAAAGGCTAGAATTCAGAGCTTCTACAATCATCATGGTGAAAAGTCGTCAGCGTGGATTTGCCCAGCCATATGAGCAAATTGTAAGCGATGAATAGGTTGCGGCACAAAATAGGTTTCCCTATTATAAATACCGAATAATCTGTTCATCGTTTTAAGTACGAGCTCAGGCTTATTGGCTTATTGATCATATTGATCATATTTTAGTATTTGACTAGATTTGCCATCAGCCTTGCATCGGCTCACTTGTGCATGACAAGCTAAGAGACTAGATATTGCATATAAAGGGCGGTCTAACCATAATTCACGATGTTAATTGTAAGTCACACTTTAACGTCAAGTTTTTGGTCCAACTTAATTTGACATTTCTTTGTTTCAGTGCTTGGTAATTTCAACCATGGAGAGGTACACAATTAAGCAGCGGGTTAAGATTGATGAAGTCTTTTACGAAAGTGGGCGTTCAAATGAAAATATATTTCGTGTACTTTGTGATTATTTTGGTCAGCATAATCGACCAAAAGAGTGGCAGTGGTGTAGTGGTTAGAGTGCCGGCAGACAATTCAGACAATCCAAGTTCGAGCCTCATCAGAAAATTTAAAAGGATACAAATTTGTTTGTTGCTTTTGAGTATTTTATTAAGAGGCTTCAGCCCCTCCGGACTAAAACACTCAGAAAGAAGCCTCCCTGATATTCCAGCTTTACCTCTGGCGACGACGACAGTCATCACAATGATCAGCAAAAACGCCACCTACTAGGAAAAAAAGCGGTAATGCTAAGTTAGGATCACCATCAACACACTAAGCAAGGATCCTCAAGACCAACATACTTAGCAAGGATCCTCACTACTACACAATACAATACAATGAAGACGTCGTTTCTAGGCGGCGATAATGTGGCAGCTACATTATTCTGAAATGACCTACAGTAGGCTAATCATCTACTTAGCTTGTAACTAAAATAATTAACGAAACTGAAACAAGGAGTAACGGGGAAAAAAATAGACCAAATGTATCCACAATCGGTAGAATTGTGCGCAATTTCTGCTAACCGGGTTATAGGAAATGTGGAAACACCTGTGTTTTCGTTCTGCCGAAAACATTGCTGTTATTCGCGATAGAGTAGCAGAAGATCCTTCAATGAGGTTTGGTGAAAGGTTTTCGCTATCGCGAGATGATAACGGATTTATTGTGGCCAGAATTCGAGAATATGGGCGATTTTTGTTTAAAACAGGATAGAACTTACTACACAGCCAACGAAAAAATGTTTTTCGCCATAGAAATTTAATGACCGTGATATCTCATGTCGTGGCGGTGTTAATTTGCTTCCACGATTATGTGGTTTGACATCGTTTGACTTTTTTCCCGTCCTTGAAAATATGAACCGAAAAATAGAGGTATGCCACCAAAATCATGGTGAGCATTTGGCCGATATTTTCTTTCATACATAAATGTCAAAGATATTTCTATCATAATAAAAAATAATATGATAATTCTTTCAAAATTTCCTTTTTCATTTACAATTTACAACGTGCATTTAGATACAAGATAGTTCGGCTAAGATGACATCACATCCCTCGAGGCCCGAGTGATTTATAAGCGGCGAATATTGCCAATTTTACCCTTTTCTCACCAAAGATCCAACGTGACAGTTTCATATTCTTCTTGCCCAGCGACGGCAAGCTGTTTCATATGAATTTAACATATTTGTGCGGTTCGCCTTCACCCAAAGCAATCTGTCTAGTATTATCCACAACTCATTCTTTAGCTACGGGGGAAGTTACAGTGCAATTGCGCATTATAAAAGATAAGGCGGAGCCTTAGAAAGTTCACACATTTTTGTTCTCAAATCATTGAATATTATTTAATTTTCTGATGTGATAGCATTTTCTGAAGGTAGCTTTGCCACGATAGTATCCGAATACTTCGCCCAAATTAACGAATAAAAAGCTGCTGCCAAACTTATTTACTAATAATTGCTTTTGATTACAAGTTGACTTAATTAAATAATTTAATTTTCAATGTATTATAAACATCTGCATTACTACCACTACTGCTTACTTTAGTGTAGGGTACAAAAATTATATTTAATAAATAGAAATATGTACATAAATACTGTATGTATTTGTATAGGGAAAGAAAAGAAGTCAAAATTATGAAATACTTTACTAAAAGAACAACTTAAAATATATGGTTATTGCTGGTATTTTATTATCACAATTTCTTCTATGGCTGGAGAATAGAAATTTTTATTAAGTAGTGAATGTGCTAAGCTTCTCTCTCTCTCTATATATATATATATATGAGTATTAAACAAATAGGTAACTTTAGTTAATATACAGTGTGTCCGCCGGGAAGGTATACTATTATGTTTTGCCGCCATTTTGGTAAACATTACTCTTGACAGTTCATATTTGGCAGTCGAGAAGTAGAGACGTGGCAAATTTATTATGAAAAAATATCCAGTAAACCAACATTTTTTAACCGTTAAAACATTTTATCAAAATCAATCATCGATTTTCATGAATAAATAATAATGAGTGACGAGGCACATTTTCATTTGAATGGTTATGTGAATAAACAGAATAGTCAGCTCTGTGCAATTGGAAACTCTCAAATCATTCATCAGTCACATTTGCGTCCATTAAAAGTAACAGTTTGGTGTGCAATTTGGTCAGGAGACATCATTGGAACTTACTTCTTTGAAACTGAAAACGGCGTAACGGTAAGTGTCAATGGGGAGTGATATCGTGATATAATTGAAAACTTTTTAACGCCACAACTGCATGCTTTGGGCTTGACGAACATGTGGTTCCAACAAAACGGTGCCATATCGCATACAGCCAGGATTAAAATGGAACAACTGCGAGACATCTTTCCACAACGAATTATTTTAAGGAATGGTCATGTTGATTGGCTTCCAGGGCCACCTGGTTTGACTGCTCTGGACTTCTTTTTGTGGGGATATATGAAAAGCAAGGCTTATGCAAACAAACGAAAAACGCTGTAGCAACTCAAACAAAATATTCGCGATGAAATTAATGAAATACTGCGTGAAATGTCTGAGAATGTAATGAAAAATATGCTCAAAAGGGCTCGGATTTGTGAGGCTAACAGAGGTGGGCATATATCTGATATTGTATTCCATACATAATTGCAGACATTAAATAAAATATTTGTCAATATAAGATCCATTCTCTTTCATATAATCAAAAATTATAAACAAACAAAGTAGTATACCTTCACGGCGGACATTCTGTATAAGCGATTTTTATTTTTTTTAATTCATAAATATCATCATACGCTCAGATGGATTTTCTGCAAATAAAGCAAATTTTGTTTTTTTTTTCTTCAAAACTATGTACTTTTAGTCTATTGGGAATAAAATATGTATTTGCCGATGGGTTTTAATGAATTATGGCTTATTTTATTTCCATTATATGTAACTTTATAAATAAATAGTGAAACTGGTAAATATTAGCTGCTTTCTATTTATCAAAAATATCATCATTTTTCAAAATGAAAAATATAAATAAAAAAATTTCATGTTTTCTTTTCAATAACTCCAAAAATTCAAGTTTTGTTAAAAAATTATATTTTAATGACCTAAGGCTGGTAAATTGTGAATTTTTTAATATATGGCTTAACGAAATCGATTGAGTCATTTCAAAGTTTTGATAAGATGTGTGAAGCAGCCACTTCAATAATCTCACATTGAAAAGAAATTCGAAAAAAAATTATACAAAGAATCTGAAATGCTACTGATTTTTGAAGTTATGCGACCAAAGCGCATCAGAAAAATATAGTGGTTAGCCAAGGTATTATTGCTTTCTGCATAGTGTCATCCTTACATTTCTTGATGTTTGTTTTTAGTCTTTTTCTTTTGTATTCTTTTTCTTTTGTATTTTCACCAGTTTGCCTGTCCCATATTCACTCTTCTTTACTTATTCATATGTTTTTGGTTTTATTTATATTTTGAAATGTTCAGTTGAAATTTTTATGGCTGATTTCTTATTTTCCTTCGATTCTCTTTTATTTCGGTGAATCGATTGTATTTCTTTAGAAATGTTTTGATGGATTTTTATCCTTTACTTTACCGTGCCGTTGCAAACGTTACTGATGCTGCTGTCTCGGTTAATTTATTTCAGAGGTTAAACATTGTATAATTTATTTTTATTTTCTTATTTATATTCTTTAGTTTCTTCTTTTTTATATTTCATTGATTTTTATTTTACTCTACTTTATTGTAATAAATATGCTTGTTTAGTCATGAATTTTGCTACATTTGAAATTTGTATAAATTTAAATAAAAAAGTATTGCCAAGTTAAACTTTTTTATAAAATGTTGTGTAGTACTTCATACCAATATAATATCGCAATTCCTTTTCTCATTCGTAATTCAATTCATCATTAGGAACCGAATTAATGAATAATTCCCTATACAAAATTTTGAAAGTTGGGCTTAATAAAAAATCCATGAAATCTCTTATTTTAATCGGGTTCAACATCATCAACACCAGATATCATACAAATAATAATAACAAAGTAAAGTAATTAAACAAAACAGCGGTCGCTTGTTGCTTTGATTCCATTTGTTTTTCTATTTACCTTATTTATTACTTTTTTTTGCTGTCAGTTCTTGGTACACTTTCATTACTAATTTGAATATCAATATCCCAGAATTTCCCGTGATTGCCGTCCTTTGGTATTGGAGTTTTATCTGACCAAGTTTGTTTCCTTTTCGTAGATATTGTTACATTTTAACGTTTAAATTGTTTTTACGTTTAAAATGTGTTTAAATAAAGAAGACATCTTTTTTTCTTGTTTACAGCTTTTTATTTACTATACTTATTTTTTATACAGCTTAAGTTAACACAACATTTTTATTTCCGCTAACCAACTGACGTGTAGGTAAAGCAACCTCTTTGGAAAGTTCCGGAAATGTTTCATATCCCCTATTTGATATTCGTTAATTCAAATGTAACGTAAATATGGTCAGAATGGTAGTGCTGCCGCAAATAAGTACGGAATTGACAGGGTGACACATAATTACCAAATATACTAGATATACTAAGCTATGTGTGTTGGTGACTTTTTAAAATTTTAAAAATGGATTGAAATTTGCAATTACAAAGTTGTATTAAGTTTTGCAAAAAAAATGGATTTAATATTGCGCGAACGTTGGAAATGTTGGAAAAGTGTTACGGCAACGATTTTCAAACGATCGTTTACCAGTGACAAGAGCGATTCGAAAGTGGTCGTGAGACAATCGAAGATGATGAAATGCAAATTGACCATCAGAGAGATAGCGGAGGACTTAAACATTGCCTGTAGATCCGTACAAGTCATTTTGGTCAATGATTTGGGTTTCCTTCGTGGAGCTGCAAAGTTGGTGCCAAAAGACCTCAATTTTATGCAAAAAAGAGACCGTGTTGAGATCGCGAAATACATGATTTGCGAGGCTGAGCCCGATCACACATTAATCAAAAGGATCATTACTGGGGACGGGAAGTGTGTTTATGAGTACGACACGCAATCCAGACATTAGGTAAGTGAAGGCCGTTCACCAAATGAGCCGAGATCAAAAAACCACGTCATTTTCAATCAAACAAGAACGCAATGTTCACGGTTTTCACGGTGTAGTGCAACATGAAAGTTTGCCAAAAGACCAGACAGTAAAAAAAGAGTATTATTTGGGTGGTATGACACGTTTGTGTGAAGCAGTTCGCCAAAAGAAACCAGAATTGTGCGCAAAAACTCCTGGGTTTTGCACCATAATAATGCACCGCCGCACAATGCCATCATTATTTGACATTTTTTGATGAAAAATGCAACAAATATCATCCAACAGTCACCGATTTCACCTCAATTGGCTCCCTGTGACTTCATTCTGTTCACTCGTGTTGAAAAACCATTACGGGGAATGCGTTTCAGCAGCCGAGAGGACATTGTGGAAAAATCGCATAAAGCATTGATGGACATACCAAAAACCGGGAATGAGAAATGCTTCGAGGATGGGCTCAAGAGCTGGCATAAGTGTGTTGCAGTCGATGGGGACTAGTTTGAAGGTGACAATATAGATTTAGATGAATCAACTTGTATTTTGAATTTTATGAATAAATTCTGGGAACTTATTGATCAAAGTGGGATGTGAAACGTCCTTGGAATATATATACATAACGCACTTGATCAACAAGGGGGTATTAATCAGGACTGGCAAAAACCCGTGTTTTTCTTTTAATCTAACCCACGGGATTTTATGAGAGTTTTTGATGGGTTTGTTGGGTTTTATTGGGTTTTATTTATAACTGCTTGCAAATTTTGTCCTGTTCAACAATATTTTTTATTTGTTGGTACAAATACATTGTTTTCGTATTTGTAATTCAACTATGGAAACCCTTCCAGCATTGCTGGGAGCCTTCATGTTATATACCTTTAGATTGGATTTCTCATAAGAACAGTTAAAAGTAATGTATACCATACATTTTAAATGGGAAAACACACCATCAAAAAACTTATTTTCATATGTATAGCTAAAAATACATATATAAAAAGCTTTTACTCGGTATACTTTGTGTAATAACCGCTTATATAATCTTTCACATTTTTCGCTGATGCGGATAGATAATGAAGATTTGTTTCAACTTCAAACTGTTCTCAAGATATACGAGAATTAACATTTACTTTGAATAAAAGGTATCGTGATTACATGTCCAATTCCGTCCATTACTTAACTGATGACGTTTATTAAATACGAAGCCATTTAGACCACATTCAGAAACATCCACTTTAACCATTCTCAAGATATAAAAAAAGCAATATTAACTTTATATGGGAGGTACCATGTCCACTTGCCCAATCCCGTTCATAGTTGCTGTAGAATTTAGAAATTTTATTCGAATGTACTTAATAGCAACAGACATAAAGGATTGATCGCCTACAGCACACCTTGTTGAGAATCTTTCGGGTTTTCTTTTTTTCTAAACTTTCGCGTGGCAGTTACGAAAAAAATCACAAAAGGAAGCACTCAATTTGGTTCAGTCCTTTTTAAATTTTAAGCATCCGAACAAACCACAATCCATATTTGTATATATAGAGCTGCTATGAATCGCTAAAACGAGAAAAACATTGTGAGAAAACCGGCCGGAATGTAAAGGCAGACAGACAAAAGAAGTTATCTTTTCGCATGACAACGCTTGGAATCACGTTGTCATATTGGCCAAACAATTGTTAGAAACGATCAAATGCTACACCCGCCGTATTCTCCAAACATTGCTTATTCTGACTATTGGCTGCTTCGACGCATACGATATCTTTAGCACGTCAGTGAATAACTTCCTTTGAAGAAATATAAAATCGGCTTCGAAGTGAATCGCCTCAAAAGACGAGAAGTTTTTCTGACACAAAACTCAAACATTGGATCAGAGGTGGGGAAACGATGTGAGCAGTGAATTCATACATTTTTATTTTGGTAAAATTGTTAAATTATTATTTCTTGACCAAAAAACCGGGCTGAATTAATTTCTACTCCTAATATGTAAATTTTAATGATTTTTGTTGTAAAAAAAAAAACTTAGAAAACGTTTAATAAAAAAAGCCCACCCGGATGGGTTTAATTGGGTTACCCAGTGGATTGTCAATCCTGGAATTAATTCAAAATTTTAAAATTTTCAGTAGACGTGAAAAACTGTTTGTGATTGAATTTTAAGAGAATTTGAAAATCCGAACATATCATAGTAAGCAAAAAAAAAAAATAATAATATTAATGCCTTTACGATATATTTCTATATTTCTATATCCACATTAAATCAAAATAATAACTTTTTGGTGATCTAAAGGTAGTCACTACACTATTACTAAAATGGTCTCAAATGTGGTTTTCGAGATGAAAGAATAATCGGAATACGTTGAAATTTTTACAGTAGATAGATATTAAAATTTTAAAAATTTTGATTTAATACCCTTTTGTTGATCAAGTGCGACATGTACAGGGTGTCCGCCGGGAAGGTAAACTACTTTGTTTGTTTATAATTTTTTGATTATATGAAAGAGAATGGATCTTATATTGTGTTTAAATGTTTTATTTAATGTCGGCAATTATGTATGCAATACAATATCAAATAAATGCCCGCCTCTGTTAGCCTCACAAATCCGAGCCATTTTGAGCACATTTTTCATTACATTCTCACACATTTCATGCAGTATTTCATTAATTTCATCGTGAATATTTTGTTTGAGTTGCTCCAGCGTTTCTGGTTTGTTTACATACGAGGGCGTATTGATATTGAAGCTACCTAAGTAGGAAAAACGCATTTTTTTCAAAATGCATTCATTTCTCATCATAGTCTCCTTTTAGCCTCATACACTTAGTAAGACGATTTTCCAACTTTTTTTTACCATCTCAGTAATACGATTTTGGGAACTCCTCAAAATACGCATTAGTTTCGGTAATCACTTCTTCGTTTAAGTGAATCTTTTTCCTGCGATCCATTTTTTCAAGTTTGGAAACAGGAAAAAGTCACTAGGGGCTAAATCTGGACTATAAGGTGGATAATCAACCAATTCGAAGTGGATTTCTCGTAGTTTTAGCATCGTATCTAATGCTGTGTGAACTGGTGCGTTGTCTTGAAGAAAGAGCACACTTTTCTTGTTTAAATGTGATCGTTTTTCCTTGATTGCATCAACCAATTGATCCAATAATGCGCGATAATACTCTCCTGTGATTATGGATTCCTTTTCAAGATAATCGATGAGCAATATTCCGTGTGCATCCCAAAATACAGTGGCCATAAACTTGCCAGCCGATTTCGCTGTCTTCGCCTTCTTCGGAGCACTTCCACCAGCTTCCACCCATTGCTTCGATTGATTTTTGATTTCAGGTGTGTAGTGGTGGACCCACGTTTCATCAACAGTTATTAATCTATGCCAAAAATAAGCAGAAATATGCTTTATCATGTTCAAACACCGCTGTGAAGTGATCTGTCGAACTCGTTTTTGTTTAACACTGAGCAAACACGGCACACATCTTGCCGATAGGCTTTTCATATGCAAATGTTCATGTAAAATGTTGAATACACTTTCATATGATATGTTTACCATTTCAGCAATCTCACGAATTTTGACCCAGCGATCATTCATAACGATATCGAGGATTTTTTTTATATTTTCTTCAGTAACCACCTCTTTTGGCCTTCCTGTTGATGGTATTGTTGCAGTGCTTGTTCGGCCCCGTTTAAATTCAGCAATTTGACCATATAATCTGACGGAGCAGATTCGCCGTAATGTTTATCGCCGTCTTTGGCCGAAATTCACTTTTATCCATTTTCCAAGAAACACAAAATTTGCTTACTTCAAACGACTACTACAAATAAACTAATCGATGAATTTGGCTAAAATTTTAACAGCTGACGTCTGACAGATTTTAATTTCTAAGAAAGAAAAATTTTTTTGTGTTTGTTTTGCCATCTAGCGCTAGGTAGCTTCAATGTATCCGCCCTCGTAAACCTTGTTGTTCAGATGTCCCCACAAAAGAAGTCCGGAGCAGTTAAATCAGGCGACTATGCAGGCCAATTAACATCACTATTCCTTGAAATAATTTGGTGTGGAAAGAGGCCTCGCAGTAATGTGGCACCGTCTCGTTGAAACCAGATGTTAGTCAAGCCCAAAGTATGCAGTTTTGGCGTTTAAAGTTTTCAATCATATCACGCTATCGCTCCCCATTCACACTTACCGTTACGCCATTTTAAGTTTCAAAGAAATAGGTTCTAATGACTTACGCCATTTTAAGTTTCAAAGAAGTAGGTTCTAATGACTCCTCCTGACCAAATTACACACCAAATTAATGGATACAAAGGTGACTGATAAATAATTTGAGGGGTTTCTATTGCCCAAAACCGACCATTCTGTTTATTCACATAACCATTCGAACGAAAATGTGCCGCGTCACTCAATATGATTTTTTTAATAAAAATCAAAAATTGATTTTGATAAAATATTTTAACGATTAAATCACTTTGATTTACTGAATATTATTCCATAATAAATTTGCCACGTCTTTACTCCACGACTGCCAAATATGAAATGTAGTATACCTTCCCCGCGGATACCCTGTATATAAATTTTATTAATTTTTTATTTATTTATTTTTAGTCGTGAATGATATAACTACTATACAAGTATGTATAGTATTTGTTAGTCGTTCTTGACTGAATTTAAGTACGGGTATGCGTGTGTATTTATTCGCCACAATAGTATAAGAATGACTGACAAAATTTTGTATTTCTTAAGGCATCTTGTTGGCCATTTCGTTTGTTTTATTTTTCTTTAACGTTTATTTCTCGACCTTATGGAGGGTCAAAGATATTGCGGATATATACGTTTTCTTTTTATAATATTGCTAACAAGGCGTTTTTTATTTACCAATATTTTCTTGAGTATGTTGTTGAAGCAACCAAAAAAAGCAAACATTTGATCAGGCATGTGTGTTTTAGCTTGTGAGGTGGTGGTAAATAAGGCGATCTATGCATTTTAATCCAAACAAATAAAAATTCAAGATATTTCCTCTTTTTTGTTGTAATTTTTTATATATTCCCTTTTTTGTTTGTTTTTCTTTTTATTTTCTGCTTTTTGCTTTTCTTATTTAGAATTTATAAATATAAATGACTTGAGGTTTTCTTCTCTCTTCTCTAGTGTTGTTTTGAAGTTATTATTTTTATACTTGTGGACCATATACCGTGGGAATATATATTTCGTTGAAATTGAAATTTATTATTCCGTTTCACTTCTTTTATAATATTTTTATTATTATTTTTTTATTTTATTTTATTTACGTCTTTTCCAAGAATATCTCATTTAGTTTGATGTACAACTTAAAACGGTGTGTAATATTGCTTTCAAACGACATGAAGAATTTTTCATCAACATTTCTTTGTATCTTATTTGTTTTTATTTTTTTGTCTTTAACACGTATTCGCTTAAGACGATGTAGGTGACGGATGCTACCCTTACTGGATTGGTGGCCATCCGTGGTGATTTAATTTTGTATGCGCCTTCCTGACAAGTAGGCGTTAAATGGTAATTTATCTACCTATTTTATATCCGTTTCCTATTTCTTTTTTTGTTTTGTTATTTTATCAATATTTTGGAAAATGATTTCAATGCCAATAAGCATTAACTTTGGCATGTTGATAAGCCATATCCTTTATGTAGCAAAAGCAGTAGGAACACACACACTAGCGAAACATATATCCTGTACTTTCATTTATTTACCAGCCTCTCTGCATGTGTTTTTGTATTTGACTGCTTCTTTTTAATACAATATTATGGTTATTTATAACAGAGAGCAGCAAAAAGAAAAAAAAACGCCTCAAATGCCAATGAATATTGAGCGAAAACAAAAGAAAGCAATATTTGTTAAATTGCACAATAAATTTCAAGGAAATACATCTTGTCCTCCCTTTCTTTGGCTTTATCTTTACGTTTTAATGTTATGCCCACAAGCATAAAAATTTATTACTTTTACTGTCATATTGCTGGCTATTTAAGCCACACAAATATCAGTCTCCTAAACAAACTATTCAGAGCTTTCAATTAAATTGTATTTTTTTTCTCACTTTCTATTTAAATTGATTTTTAAGCAAAATATTTATGAACAAGTGTGTCTAATATACTCATTTCGCTGACTTAAGAAAATTTTTGGGTTTATTTAATGTATTCATAAGATGAGTTATTAAGGAAAGCACGTGACGCCTAAATATTAAAATGATTTAGTGCTACAGTTTTTTAATAAGTTGTTTTCAAAACAGTTTGGTTTGACATATAGCATTTATGAACGAAAAAAAAAGGTTGAAGAACATTTGGTCATGTTTACAGCAAAAACAAAAAACAAAAAAAATTAAAAAAATCCTAATCAGTGCTTACATATGACATGAAATGCCTTAGAAGAACTGAAATCACATAAAATTTCATCTCTAAAGAAATACGTTAAGGATTTAGACGCAACTTCCCAAAATAAACTACTCAATTACTTAACCAGGGAGATCGATTATTCGACTTTTTTCAAAAACCGGTTTTTGAATAATTCGAAAAATTACATCTTTTAACGAACCGGTTTTCGGTTAAAGCCGGTTCTTTTCTGGAAATCATTTTTTTCTTAATTTTGATTGCTTAATTCAGTAAAATAAATATATTTGCCTCATATACATTGTTGGTTGATTCCGCCAGCATATTGTAGTAGTTTCTAGCAAGTAAGTATGCTACAATACCGTTCACCATTTTTAGGGTCTTGAAGAAGATTTCTTTCTCGACATCACAAAGTCTTAATATTTCATCCAGTGATTCATTCTTAACAGTGTATTTTGTAAAAATTTTTTTTACCAGCGCCTGGAGACTACTTGATGTAGAATCAGGTTTTCTTTTGTTGCACAATAACGACAATTTTATAGACATATTTCAGGTGATTGATATATCCTAGTGCTGGAAAGCCTTTGCAGCTTAGTATTTAAGGACACGCAAAATATCTAGACTTATGCTTTTCATCGATTTCCAAATAATTTCACACTTTAAAGGACATCTGTAGAAACATAAATCACGTATTTAATAAATTGTGGCACTGTGGTATGTTAGAGAAGAACCCATCTACCAACCAAGAAGTCCTCCGCTCAATCCCAGGCCACACTATCTGACAATCTTCATTACTGGTATTACCTCACAACATTGCTAGCGACTGGTTATGAGAATTACCGCTGTAAAAAACTTCACTAACTAATACATCTGCTGTTCGGAGACATCGTTCGTAAGTCCTTTTCAATGAGTCTGGTTGATCTTCATTTACAATATATAATTAATTAATTATTTACAGAAAATGAGAAAAAATTAATGTTATTCAAGTGTACATATCCATGGCTCTCACGTTCTTTGTAAAACGTTCAAAGTTGTCATACATATAAAAATAAAACTTTATATTATAAATTTAGACAAATACTTAAACGATGTGCAAATTTACAAAAAATATAAAAATTATCGTATAAAAATTATATATAATAACCGCTTTATTCGGTATTAAAACAATGGACTTTTAAAAAAAACGTATTCGACAAAACCAAAAAAACGGGTCGAATAATGAACGTTCGATCTTCCTAATCTTCCATGTCGAACGGAAGAATTCTACAATGTGAAAAGACGGTAAAGGTTCAATTGTTTCTACATATAAATTTTATTAAAAATTAGACTTGTCATGGTTAATAAATAAATAGAGAGACAATATTACTAATTTTGGCAGCTTGTGATACGCTGATAAGTTGTCTCTTATATTTGCTGCACTGTCACGCGATCACTTTAAGATTAAGCTGAAATTTATGCGATTTTACAATGAGAATATGCAGTGAGCATCAAACGAAAGTAAACGTCTCATCTTAAGTGAAAAACGTACTTGTTATATATATAAGAAAAGAGATAAATAAGAATCAAAAATAACCCCCGTTTTCAGCCAATGCTCACGGTTTTCAAGGATTACAACCATGTGGTGCATTAAGAATTTCTTTCAGAAGGACAAAGACAATTATCTGAGCATTATGAGACATGAGCGTGAAACAATTCGACGACAGAGAGCAAAATTGTAGGCAGAAAACTCGTGGATTCTGCACCATGACAACGCACGGTCGCACAGTGGCATCATTATTTTCCAGCAGCCACCGAATTCACCTGATTTGGCTCACTGTGACTTCTTTCTGTTCAATCGAGTTAAAAAACCATTACGGGGTACTTGTTTCAGCAGTCGAGAGGAAATAATAAACAAATCCCAAGAAGCACTGATGGACATACTGAAAACCGAATATAAAAAATTTTTCGCGCATGGGATCAAGCGCTGGCATAAGTGTGTTACAGTTGATGGGGATTACTTTAAAGGGGACCATATAGATTAAGTTGAATAAATTCCGGGGACTATTTTATTAAGGTAGTAAATATAAATCGAATAAATAAGACTTCTGGATTTGTAGTGAATTGTTAGTAAATTTCTCTTGCTTTGGGAAAATGGTTCATCTTGAATCTAATGGAATGGCTCATCTATTATCAAAAGAACGACATCCACTTAAAAAGAAGGGATCTTCGTTTGTCACTTACAACGGTGGAGCCTGATATTCTCACTAAATAAAATTTCTTAATGAGATCCTTGAGGAGATTTAGAGCATACTAGAGTAATCCTTCTTGTGTTGCTGGAAGACTTTGTGTAGTGTAGCCACAGGATGTATAAGAATACGTGGTTTGTGCAATATCCGCCATTCCAATTTCTCCCAACTTTTGATTGACATGAATAGACCATGAAATTTTAACAGTTACCGTTTTTTACACATGTAAAATTCCATGTTTAGTATTAATGAGAGCTGACACGTCCAATTACTCCATCTCGTCTAGTTATGGACTGATAAGTTATGCTGGCCAGGAAGTTGTTTAAACTAAATTTAGAGATGTTTTACTATTACCGTTCATATAATATACAAAATTATTAGTCAATATATATGATAGATGCTACACCCATTTATATAATTCCTCCCAATTTGTGACTAATGATTTGTATTAATTACCGAGTCATTTGGACGAAATTCAAAAACTTCCACCTTAAATGTTCTCAGGATATACAAAAATCAACATTTACGTTATATGCGAAGACCATGCCTGCTTGTGCAATTTCACCCATTTTTCAACTGTTGATTTGTATTGACTACCAAACTGTTTAGACCAAGTTCAGTAACTGCTATTCTAACCGTTCTCGAGATATACAAGAATCAGTATTTACTTTGTATGGGCTGTACCACACCCATTTTTTCAATTTTGGCCACTTTTTGACTGATGATTTGTGTTGATCACAAAGTTATTTGGGTCAAGTTTAGAAGCTCATACTATTAACGTTTTCAACATATAAATATATAAATACGAAATTGCTATGGGCGTGGCATATCCCAGTTTAAACTAAACCATGAGTGATACTACACCTTTCCAACGTTTCAGTGGTTTTCGAGTTATAAAATGACGAACCTAGGACAACTTATTTTTATATATGTAGTAGGGAGATCCGACGATTATTATTCGACCGGTTTTAACGGTTTTTTTTTTGGTTTTGTTGAATATTGTTTTTTTCAAAATCTTCATTTTTCGAATACCGAATAAGCCCGTTAATTTAATACGAATAACCGGTTAATTTAAATAAGAATATTTTTGTACGTTTGTATATTTGCTTATTGCAAATATGCTCATCGTTAAAATTTTTGCAAAAATTTAGTTGTGATTTTTGTAACGGGTGGGCATTTTTTTTTTTTTTTTTGACAAATTCAGTTTTATTCATATCAATAAAAAAGAGAAATAAAGGAATAAAAAGTGGAATATGATGTCGGACAAATGTCATAAAATTTTTAACCACATTTTGCACAAAGCTTCGTTTATATCGTCAATGCGGCGCCGAACTTCATCTTTCTATCAGTCAGTTGTTTGTGGTTTGTTCACGTAAATCCGGTCTTTCAAATGGCCTCAGATAATATTCTCCAACGGCATTAGCTCACAAGAACGAGGTAATTGACATTACCAAATTGAGAAATTACGCGACCGGTAAATTTCTCATGCATTAACTGAATTGTTTGGCTGGCGGCGTGGCTTGTTGCACCGTCCTACTGAAACCAAAAGTCACTGATGTCAACATTAGCCAATTGTGGCCATAAAAAATTGGTTAACACGGTTTGGTAACCCAGAGAATTCACGTTCACGACGTGTTTTCACTCTTCACTGATTTTCGAAAAAGGACTGGCCTATGAGGCTGTCTAACCACAAACCGCACCATACGGTAACTTTCTTTAGATGTTTTTCGAGGTCTGTTTGTGGATTTTGAGGCCTCATCACTAAAGATGATTTTGTCGAAAAATATGTTGTTTTCATTCAGTTTTTCAAACAATAAATTTTCACAATTAAGGTTCTTGGTTCAAGAGTGTAGCGTTCCATAGTTAAAATTTCCAAATTTTTTACTAAATAAGTGTCAAAGGCTGACAGCTCAGTTCTTGACATTTCATCATTTGACAGCCAATTTACTTTCTAACCTCAAATTTACCCACCCTGTATATATGACAACCTTGAACGTCTCACAAAGAATGTGAAAACAAGGTAGATCGAAAAAGATATGCACATTTGAGCAGCAATAACTTTTACTCATCTTATGTAAATAAATATTGATTTTTATATAAGAGAATTATCAACTAGACTCATTGAAAGCGACCCACAAAAGCCGGACACGATATAATAGTTAGTGAAGTTTTTCACAACGTGAGGTGATGTTGCTGTTGAAAATTGTCCGATAGTGTGGCTTGGGATTGAACCGACTACTTTTTGGTTAGAAGGTGCATGAATTTACATACAGTGCTCTTCGAAACCTTAGCAACTTTTCTTGTCGAGTCAATTAAGGACTTGTACATTGAAAATAGATATATTCAAAGTATTTAATTTTGATCTTAGACACCTAAATTATAACTATAATAACAAATCTTTAATTTCATTTTCTAGCAAGTAATACAACAACAAGAACGAAATTTGATCCTTGAGTAGCTGTTCGAAACTTAAGCAAATTTCAGTACTTTGTGTAATAACATTTATTTTTTATGACCTCCACACACCGTTTAGGCATAGTTTTTATGAGATGTGTTTGAATTATTGTTAATATTGATTGCCCCTTTCATTTTAAGCTCTCCGTCAGCCCTCTGCCCTTAAAAAACTAAAAACAATTTTATTTAAATAAAAGAACCGGTTATTTGAATAATTATTGACCGAAACCCGTTTTTTTTAATTGCTACTTTTCGAATTATTCGAAAACCGGTTTTTCAAATAAGTCGAATAATCTCGATCTCCCTAATATGTAGATGTCTATTCTGTACATATTTTTTTTATATGTGTATTTTATGAAGTATAATAAAAAAAAATAATGCATTTTTTTATAAGTTGGCCACGTGTAAGAAAAGTTGGAATGTTGGACGAGGCCTTAATGAATTCCCCTTCTCTTCTTGGCTAATTCAGGCAGGGATATCGGGCATCGTTCTCTCATCATATATAAATGAACAACGAGCTGTCAAACTTATTTAATCGAAATACATTTCTCTTAATAGAAATAACTTATATGGGTATATATAGCTCGTTCAAAAACATAGCTATTATGTTTAAACTAACCGTATAGCAGCGGTGGTAGCTCGAGTTTACGGAAGAGCCAAATACAATACACCGCATAAAATTCGTTCTTTGCTTGCTAAAATCTATCTGATACCACCCCTTAGTCTTGTTTTTAATTTCCTAAAAATAATGTTTTAATAGCTTTTTACTTAGAAAATTCTTATATTAAACTGCCCAGCCACCTACTGTGAATTTAATAAATTTACTGCAAGTCTTGTTAACAATTTACCTTAAAATTTCTTTTATTAATTTTTTATTTTTTAGTTAAAAGATTAGCCTTGAAGCCTAAAAAATATCATTAACTATTACCTAATATGCTTTTAAGGCAAAAGAAATCTTAAAAGTCAAAGTAAAAATAACACAACAAAAACAAAAATTCCTTAACAGTTCCCTGAAATTATTAAATGCCAGGTTAGGTTTCAATAAAAATAGCTGGAAACGATATTTGCAAAAGAAAATACAAATACAATATTTAATGTCTTATGTCCTACATAAATTATTATATTTATTTAATTTTGTGTTTGTTTTTTTTTGCGTAAAAACAATATTATAAATCAAATAAAAAACGAAAAACGATTTTCATCTACTTTAGGGCTTAAAATTGCTGACCGCCTACATAACAGACAACTGTTTTGATTCTTTTGCTCTTCGTTTTCAGCACACCTTGTATTACTGTTATTTATGTTGTTGTTGTGTTAGTAATACTTTAGTTGTTATTTTAGAACGAACAATTTCCAATTGAATTATTACATTATGTTTTCAGACAAATCGTAATTTTTTATTTTTGAAGAGAAGAAGTATCATTTACTTTATCTACACACACTTGACAGCAGTTACAGATGTTATGTCAGAAAAAGTTATTTAAGCAGGGAAAGACACCTACGACTAGCGTAGCGATATTACTGAAAGCATATTTTAAAGTAAAAGACAATGCTTTAGGTATGACAGATTATATTGGGTCCGCCATCTAACGCTTTTTTTTCAACTAGTGCTGATTTCGTGAATGGTAACATGTCTGATTTAACAGATAATTAGATTTATCCTTCCGATGAACGAATATGGTTGTGTATACGCTTGAACAACGCTGGCAAATATTGCGACATTACTTTGAAAATCATGGTAATGTTGCAGAATGTGTACGAGTGTTCAGATGAAATACATTTTGGATTGGCGGGTATCTAAACAAGCAAAATTGTCGCACTTGGGCACAGAAGACCCGCACGCATACATTGAAAAGCCGATACACCCAAGACGAGTCAGTGTTTGGTGCAGATTTTTGTCAGAGGAATAATTGGGCCATTTTTCTTCGAAAATAAGCAAGAAGTGTCCGTTACAGTCAATGGCGATCGTTATCGGGCCAAGTTGAACGAATTTTTGTTCACAAAAATTGAAGAGGAGGATATTAGGAGGATAACATTTGGTTTCAACAGGACGGCGCTACGTGTCACACAGCCGAAGCTACACTCGATGTTTTGCGCCCTGTTTTTGAAGATGGCATTATCAGCCGCAGAGCTGATGTCGTTTGGCCACCTCGGTGCTGTGATTTGACACCGTTGGACTATTATTATTTGTAGGGTGCGGTCAAAGATAAGTGTTACGCTAACAATCCAGAGACAATTGATGCTTTAAAGGACAATATTGGTGAAGCTATTCGTGAAATACAATGAATAATGTGCTTAAAAATTGGACCGATCGTGTAGGCTACAGCATGGCTAGCCGAGGCAGCCATTTGAATGAAATTATTTTCCATTATTAACCGGAAGGATCATACTTTCAAATAAAAAAAGAAATTTGGGAATATATTCAGTAGTTTTTTTTTATAGCATTTTCAAAAAAAAAAAAAAAAAAAATATTTGGCGGAACTCTTACTATATATAATGCTAAAATGTATGTAAGAGGACATATAATTTGTTATCCTCATTAAACATTGTAAAATTTTATATTCAACGAACAAGTAAATATTCTTCTAATACCTTACTTACGAGATTTTTTTCATTTTTCTTCCGTTACCGTTCTAGGGTTTTCCACAAAGCAGCCATTGCTTTGTTTCAGTTTCTTTAATCAGTTTGATCTGTCAAGCTAAGTAGATGATTAATCCACTGCAGCTTCCTCCATATTATTTTGCATAGCGGTGGAGATCCATGCTAATTGGTAGAGATCTTTACTTAAGCATTGTAATTTGTTTCCACAGTAGGTAACGTGTTTTCCGGATCATTGTGATGTGATACTTTTCATCATCGCCAGAGGTATGCGGTACGGTCAGATTGCTTCTTCTTTATTTTTTAGATGGAGTTTTCTAAAGGAAAGTTGGAGCCTCTTTATTAAACATTCGAACCACAATTTAAAATTAAAAAGTTAAACATAATGTTCCAAATAGGACCAAATGAAAGAAGTTTATTACGGTATTCTATTCCTTCCATGAACCATAAGACACGATGTATATACACAAATGTCGGATAAGGAGCAATTTACCGTCAGTTTGATTATTTCTGTATAATAACTAAAAAATTCAGAATTGTAACTGATACGGGGGGTACTATTTATTTTTCTGGAATAGCAAATAATAAAAATTATTTTTAAATGAAAATGGCTTTATTATTTTTCAAAATATTCTGCATTTCTCAAAGCAGTTTTTCCTTTAATCTTGAAAGACCTCCACAACATGGTTTTTGAACGCTTAAATTGCTTTTTCGGCGCTCACAAATCGTCGACTACGCAGTTTACCTTTGATTTTCGGGAATCAGAAAAAGTCATTGGCTGCCAAACAGGGACTGCACGGAGGATCACACATCAATTCGTTGTTCTGACTGCTTCTACGTTCTACGCTGCTCAAGTAAAACAGTGGCCACATGACCCATTCGGGCCATGTTCGGGTCATGCTTCGCTGTAAATTTCCCACAAATAAATTTTGTTGGATATAGCTCGCCTTGGAATACCCACACGGTTGATTGCTGCCCATACGCATATATCCATGATTCTTCACCTGTAGAAATTTTATGCACGTCTTTTAAAGCCTCACGGTCAAACTTTTCAATCGTTTTCTTACACCAATCGACGCGAGTCCTTTTTTGAGCGTTTGATAAATTATAGGGTATCCACCGAGAACAAATTTTATTTACGACTAATTGTTCATATAAACTCCTATGTATTGAAATAGAAATGATGTAAAAGGATGCCTTCACCTTACAATATGTCACGTGGCGATCTTGCATTATCATTTCTCGCACTGCATCGATGTTTTGTGGCACAACAGCCGTGATTTTGGACGACTTTTTGATGGGGCTTTATCGCCATACAAAGAACTGACACATTCTTGTTGAGAAAATCCACGTCGAAAGTTGTAAAAAATAATCCAACGTAAACCTTTTTTCGAAGTTTTATTTTTTGGCCAAATTAATTTTCTTAACTCACTATAAGGAAAACAAATAGCACTTGTACATCAAAGCGTTGCGACTATGTTTATGCCAAATTATTGTTACATTTTTACCTTTTTAAAAACGTGTTTTTATGAGTTCGTAGATTCTAGTTAAACCAAAATAAATTTTGCGTTTGGTTTCAATTAAAAATCCTTTATTCAGTACAGTTATGTACACCACTGCTGGTAATCTTTTTACAGGCAATAACAATTTTTATACTTAATTACTCTGTTTGTTTACAATTTTGTAAACAACAACAATTACTCGACACATCTTTCTTCCTAAAGATCTTCCAACCCGATCGTAGTTATGACTTAGGTTCGATCACAAACTTTTTAACCAGACTTAACTACCTTTACTGAGTTAGCTCCAACTAAACTGGTTTTTATTCACTACTAGCTTCACGAGCTTACTCCTTATAAACTTTCTTCACACCATTAACACACTCGCTGAGTTTACTTTACTTAAACTGCACTCGGTGAGCTTACGACACATAAACTGATTGTTGTTCGTATCGATGTGCTTTTTATATGGCTGAGTAAACAGCACATCGAAAGCTCTCGAATCTCTCGATATTTCAAGTAGATTTCATTTCATTTTTTAAATTTCTTTTTAGTTCTTTTGTAGCCATGCGTATATGAACATCTACCTCTTTCAGCTCTTAGTATTTGTTGTTGCTTGTTTATTGTCTGTTACTTGCTTTCTTTGCTGTTTAATTATTGTTGTTGCCGTGTTATTTTTATTTACTTTATCTCTGCTAATGGTTGTTGTTGTAAATTTGGTTATTTGTAAACAGCACGTATAGTTAGTTGTTCTTGCAGCTTTCGTTTTTTTGTTTTAGCGATGTAACAAACGTGTGGTGCCCAACCTGTGGTGCCCAACCTTATTTTCGTAACAATATGCCAAACTTTATTATGTAATTAACAGATTTTGGATATTAACATTAATGTTGCCAGTTCTCTAACTATAAATAGTATACTTCGTAGATGAGGGATGGGTTTTGAAGAAAAAAATCTGATAGATACGATATTAGCGGTCATAATCTTATCATAAACACAAACGTGTTACTATATTACATACTTAAATAGATGGATGTAGATCTTTTTAGATCAAAAGTCTGTTCCAGAAAAACCTAACGTACCGTGCGCATTAATCTTTTGCACATTCCTGCATTAAACCTCAGCCTAACCGTACCACTAGATGCTTTTCGTCGTTCGTTTGATTGCGATACTCTTCGTCGACGCAGATACTTATATCATGTGAAGTACATTTTTCTTAATACCCAAAGAATAGCTTTTTCTGCTTCTGTAAGTACCCATGCTTCTGGCACTTCAATAGAGCATTAATAATAATAGAGCTTAATTTCGATCGTCGCGACAGGAACTAATTTCTAAGCATCTTGCCTATCCCAAAATGGCACTTTTTTACAAAAATATTAGTTTCGTAAAGGGCGGCATCGAAATAAAAAAAATCGTTATCAAGCTCCAACAGTCACAAATTGGCCTAAACTTAGTCTTATTCTCACTTATCTCTAGACCGATTTTTGCCGACTTTGTTTTGATATTTGAAAAGGTTACAGTTACTTCTAACGTAGTTCGTCTCATAATGACAAAAGGTATTGGATTGGGTACAGTATTATTATTTACTTCCATACACATTTTGGACGACTTCCTTTCGATACTTCAGAACGCTATAGTTATTTTTTGCGTAGATCACCCCATGTTGTGAATATCGTCGACTTATGTATGTAGGCGGCATGTTGTTAAGGTTAATTCCCATAACATTCCATGAAGAAACATGGGGACATCTCTCAGTCAATGAGCTGCACTAGATTCTATTTTCTTAACTCATTGATAGGGATCTACGATTTAACGCCGGCTTCTAATGGCAAATGCATTAGAGAAGTTTTCAGTAGTAGTAATACTAACAACCAGTTGCTAACTAATGCTATGAGTAACCAGATAGTAACCATGTTTTTTTTTTTTTATTAATGCCATCATACATATTCAAGTTTTTTGGGTTGACCAAACTTAGACATGTGTTTAAATATCTGCAGTCCTCAAACAGAGAGCGAATACCAATATATCCCTTCTTGGTTTTCTTTGGGAAAAGTATTTTCCAAATTGTCCATGTATATCGTTGACTTATGTCTTTAATCGTTCATATATGTAACTGGAAGTCAATTATTCCGCTATTAATGACACATATGGTCTTGCCTCTTTCCATGGTTCCATTTATCAGGCTTGTGTTTCTCCAGCCAAGTGGTATTAAAAGACGTTGCATTCTTCTTAACAGTTCGTTAGCTCTTGCCTCAAAAATTTCCGCCGGTAAACCAACTGCAGCTGCAGCTTTATTTTTTTTTTTAGATGAGAATCATCTTAACTTCGTCTTGGCTGGGTAGTGAATATTCGACAGCATCGTCAGTGACTATTTCGAGGGTATCATTTAATGCCAGAAATTTAGAAAAATGTTCTTTTCATATCTTCAATACAGTGAAATGTCTGTTATTTGGTTATCATCTTTGTCTTTGTCTTTACAGAACAAATTATCAGCACCTAAGCCCTCTATCCATTGTAGGGAAACCTGTTCATTCAGAACTATTTTGTACCAGGTTCTGTCTAAGAAACAAAAATCCAGTATATCCTACTATATCTATCGGCGATCAGTCTGGGTCCTTTATAGGGCCGAAACTAGAGGCGGCACGTAGGTATATTCCTTTCTTTTAATGACACGTGAGCACTAAGCCTGAACAGAGGTATTATGGTGCCGCGGTAGTCGGGAGCCCAAGGAATTCCGAACTCTCCCCGATTGTTTGTGTAGGCCCCCTTGTGAGAGATTCGTGGTGGCTGTGGTGTAGACTCTAAACCCAGGCAGAGCATTAGGCTCGGTGTGATGATGCATCTCCTCAACCGGGTGCTGTGACCCATATCACGGCAGGAGCTTAGATTGTCTCCAACAAGGTGTGAAAGTTTGTGTCCTTACAACGCGCCTTTGAATGCGGTTCTTACTCGTGATTTTTACTTGTGTATATTATGAGTGAGGTACGTTGGTGGACGAATAGTATTCAACCGTGCCCTGGGCACTGTGGGTTATGCCAGCGTGGTGAGACTCACGTATACCCATGACAGCACATCCTAGTACAGAACAAAGAACATTTTTTAAGCTTAAAAACGTATACCACATTTTCATTCGCATTCATCTTTTTAGCTTCAGTTTTATACTTTATTTTTATTTTTAAACTTAAATATTTTTAAACTCAATTTGTTAGATTATTGAACTTAAGAGCAAAGGACAAATGTGGTTTAGACTCTATCAACACCACCCAATATACGATAGCCTTAACATAATAGCACTTTAGTTCTCCATACCCATTTATCTCTTGAAATTTCTAAAAATAAATATAAGTTTGTATCGGATATTTCATGTGTTTGTTTGCTAATGAAAGTGTAAGTATGTGTGTGTGTGTGTGTAACTTACATCTCCAATGATCGCTTCAACGACCATTATTGTTATCATTACAGCCAAAGTCTAGTGGCTGTATAAAACCGGAACTGAAATAAAAGAAAAAAAGCAAAAAATAGTAGAAAAAAATGAGGGAGAAATAAAAGGAAAAGTAGCCATCAAAATACAACATTAGTTTGTCTTTTGCAACAGTTTTTTATCTCTTCTTCTGCCTCTCTTACTTATATTTTGTTAAGATAAATGTGTGTGATTGTATTAAAGTACCTTTTCGACGAGTGAGGTTGTTGAGACAAATGATGTTTTCACTGCAAGAACATTATGGCTATTGAGCGAATACGATGGGTATCATTTTTATATGAAACGTAAGTGAAGGTGTGTTCCTTAAATGAAACTACAAACAATATGGAATTGTTGGTTATATTTTATTTATTTTTCTTATTTTTACTACGTTTTTACTTTTTGTTTTGAAACTTTATTTTCCTTTTGCTTTAAATAAATTGAGTCCGGAAAAAGGCTGTTCTTATTGAAGCGTAAAAATAAAATTGTTTAAATAGATAAGTGTTAGAAATTATTGTAGAGGGAATAATAAACCTAAATGGTAATAATAATGGCTAGAAACGAAATGAACGAATAGTCTTGTTATTAAGGAACTGAAATTGGAAATAGATAATAAATGGCCAACAAATTTATAATCATTGTACGTTGGTACAAGGAAGAGAAAATAATTGTCGGTAGAATTCAGCAGCGTGTTCGATAGAAACAGACTTAAATAACAAAAGGCTCTTAAAATAGCTGGTATTTTGGTAAAGAAAGTGTCTTCATTTTAACTGATAGCAAATCTGCCATTTGATTCTTAGATAGTGCGCATACTACATCAAAAATTATTTTTGAATGCTGGGTGTCTCTGTATAAATTAGTGGGACAGTCTGCAGTTATTCCTAAATGGATTCCTTGCACTGTCAGATACCACTTTAGATCTAAACATATAGGATTGCCACTCTATCACGTGGCGAATGAATTGTGGGAAAATATATCTACCCATTCCAAGATGAGGAAGATCTGGCTACATTTAGATGCCTAAGGAATGCGGAGATTGTTTGAGCTGATCAGTCTACAACTGGCCATTGCACTCTTAGTGGATATGTGAAAATATTTGGTATCTCATTTAATAACTTCTGCAGGAACTGCATCTTTTCGACCACAGACCCGATTATGACGAATTTACAGACACAGCCTTGCTTTCATTATGGCGACTGGTTGGCTAAAAGAAGCTAGACGTGACCTGTAAGGACTTTGGTACGAATTACTGAATATATGGTTACACATTGAGACCTGCTCTAAGACCAAAATGAAACGTGCCACAGACGGCTGCAATTGAACCTAACTTAGCGCCAAGTACCACATTAATATATTTCAAAATACGACCGATTGCGCACAATTTCGTCTTCGCACTTTCTTTATAAATTGGAGTTGTCTTTGTTTTGGCAAGAAAATTTTAAATATTTTTTTTGAAGCAGTATTTAATAATGACCGCAAGTCGTTTGTAGTATAATTTAAGGAGTAACAGCCTTATAACGCAATAGATTTCACGCTTACAAAGAGAATGTATAATTTTCATAAATTTATGCCATAACCGATGATAAGCAGATGAAGACGACATTTTCACGTTGATTTTAAAAGCTTTTAATTTTTAAGTTTCTAACTTTTGAATTCTGGGAAATCTTTTCTCGTAGGTAGTTTAGCTGAAACAGGCTGTTTTTACCGTATTTCGCACTAACGGCCTGTTTTAATCTATTAGTTCATATATTATTTTAAAAGGCATAATTATTAAAAAGTTTTTTTAATTGTAATATAATTCAATTAGTAGCTAAAAAATTGTTGTGCTCAGAGAATAGATTAACTGAAAATTTTTTGATCTAATAAGAGTCCTACAAATGTATAATTTTTCAGAAAACGGAAGCAACACCTGCACTGTAATAGCTAGAACAACAGCTTTGGTCTGACGAAACGTAGATTCAATTGTTTGGGTCAAACGTGTGTATGAACATATTGTTACGAAAATAGATAATACCTAAAAAAGATATACATCACATCAGCACATTTAAAACTATATTGTAGAATTTTGGTCTGGCAATGCCGTACGTATTTGTGTATTTGGCAGCATTTCAAATTCGACCATCTTTTTGTGTCACATTTGAAATTAGCGTATATAGTTTGAATATTGTAGGAATAACAAGAACATTCGGAAGTAATTAAAATTGTATATAAAACTCGGCGGCTTATGCATTAGTCAGTTTAGTTATCGTTTCGCGGTCATAAAGTAAGCCGTGTTTAGGTGTAAATAAAAGTGTTGTATAAACGAATATTAAGTGTAGGATGAAAAAGTTTAAAAGATATACCGTATAAGGAAAAAGAGAGGATATAAAAACTGTAAAACAAAAACAGCGTTGTGTTTATTTTATTTTGACGCAGTTAAAACTTAACAATACTTTAGTTACAATTCATTCTTTATTAAAGTTTACTAAATAAAAATTTAAGAAACTGTTAAACTGTGTGCCTATTATATGTTCCACCACTGTGTACTTGAGTTCGAAATACATTTTAGTGACAACTTGGTTTACTTTGGTGTAGGTGGCGATAAGGTTGAAGACCTAATAACTATAGCACATATATCAAGAAATAATGGAATCAAAGCTAAATAATAAAAAACCAAACTTCTACTTCACCAAATGAATATATTTTTTCATTTAATTCAATGTTGGCCTTGGAAATCATTTTACATTCGTTCACTTACAAGGTCAATTGTCGAACTTGAGTATCTATGCATCTGGCAAAATATAAGATGGCCGTACAGAAAATTTTCCTCTTCGTTCCACCGTCGAAAAGAATCGAAAAGATCTAGGGATTATAGTTTTCTATTAATTGAAACATATTGATAATGAGACGGAGAGACAAGAATGTCATCATCATTGGAAAGAATTTCAAAATCACCAAAATATAAATATGCAGACCTTATCTCAGAGGAAAAGGCACAATACAAATCGTCAAACTAAAAGTTATCAACGATAAAATAAAGTCTTGCTAATATAAGATTCGATGGAAACGAACATATGGTAGAATACTCCATAACGGATAAAAGATGTTTGAATTGTGGTAATAATTCAAATTTTATTTGCCTAAGAAGGAAAAAAACTGTTCACACAAGATAAAGATCCTTATAAGGGACACCTCGTAAAACTTACGTCAAACATTTTTTGCAAACAAAAATCTAAAAAACTAGTTTAGTTGATTTATGTAATGCCAAATTATATAATAAAAAAGTTTAAAAAGTTGCTGGGAAGCTTTATATACTAATGGGATAATTATGTAACTCCTACGCTTTACGGCACAAAGCACCTCGTTATACGGTTAAACAAATAGTAATTAACTTTTTTTTTAAGAAAAAGTGTAGGACAAGCAAAAGCAGTTCGTTTTACAGCAATTCGGTTTACGGCCCACATTATTAGAACTTTTCTAGGCCGTAGAAAAAGCTACAAGTGTAACTTCACGCATTTTTTCCAAAAGTTATATCGCCTTAGAGCAAATCGAGTGCTTTGTCCTTCGGATTACAATGTTAGACAGTTGTGACTATCAGTTTAGTAGTAGGAACATAGCGCCAAATGTAGCTCTACAATTCAGGCTGGTGCTGTTGTTAATGAATTTTTCATTTTATTCCTTGAAATCAGTTTTAAAATTCTAAACAGACATCAAGTGTGCATATTAAACAAGCCGGAATTTCTGAAGTCATATTTTCCATCCCAGCGGACTTTTCTTGCTACGAAATACGTCTGATCAAGTTATATGAGGTTGTAGATTAGATTTTAAATCTCTAATGAGAACAAGGTAATGCCCAGTAATACCTAGTAATGCCCGATAATATCTAGAATTTTTTTGTCTTATATTTTATTGAAAAGATGTATACTTATATATTTTGACCTGGGCACGGAATCGAAGTTCATTTTCAATATATTGTTACAATTTTGTGAAAAACGAGAAAAACTAGCGAAAAAGGTTCAATATTACTTTTTCCGACACATCTTTATAAAGAAATCGATCCGTCTGGTTAGCGTTTTTCAACATGATAATGACTCGAGACATGCTTCGAAGCTTGTCAAAGAATGGTTGGGTAATTCAAAAGTGAGAGCTCTCTGGTAGCCACTTCAATCGCTTGACCTTCACCCTAATGACAGTCTATGAAACATCATAAATCGCAAAGAAATAAAGGATTTTTGAGATGAAAAAGGACATCATATTTAATCGATTCCAGTAGGCCTAGTAAACCATTTGTAAAACTCAAATTGAGGGACTTATTGTTGCAATGCCCAGTAGTTGTACTACCATCAATAAGAAATAAAGTTTACGCTGCGACTAATCATTTTATTTTAAGGTTCTTTGACAGAAATGCATTTGCAGTGGCTTTAGCTTTGACCAGCCATATTTAAGATCAATTTCATTATTTTGATAAGAAAATATCTTCTAGAAAAGTAAATGATAAAATATTTTATTTGTATTTTTTATTTTTGTGAATGTATTCATAACATAAAAACAGAAAAATTGTAGGTCTTAGTTGTTTCTAAGCCAGTTGCTGTATAAAGACAGTTGCTTTAGTTATGACCGCCACTGTATATATTTTTATAAATAAAAATCGTTATCACTTTAAATGCATTTGCTGTAAAAACATTGTTCAAATACTTATTACAAATAAAATTGCCATTAAAAATAATATTTATAATTTGCCCATATTTATTTATAAGACTATTAAATATTTTTATTATACGACTCTTTTTCAAATAATATTGCGCCATGAGTATTATTTATTTGTCCCAATTACACTTGAACTACTCACCCTTAAACATTTGAGTGTGTGTTACTATTTGTGCTTTTGGTTTCCTTTCGTTTTAATAGAGACTTTTCATTACTATTACATATTGGTTTTTTTTTTGTTCGTTTTATTTTAATATAAAGTGTGTTTTAATATTGTGAAACAAGAAAAAAATAAATAAAAGTAAAAATGAAGAATGAATACGAAAACAAACTAACGACAGTATATTTGTCCTCCATTTATAAAAGAACAACAGACACATTCACTTCTATTTACTTTCAATGTTTCTTAGTTAAGCAATACTCATACACATGTGTCTGTGTGTGCGTGTGTTTTTAAGAGAGTGGCATAGAGAGTATGATGCATATGAGTATAAGTGCGTGGAAGTGTGTGTGTGTGTGTGTTTGTGTTAAAGGTATACATGATTCATAGCCTCTATACCATATCCGACATTTATGATTCTTTAAATGCAGGGCACAAAATAATACAAATACAACAAATATTTTGTGTGTATGTATAAGAGACAGAGAGTGGGAGCGAAAATAATAATAAAAACAGCAAAATAATAAAACGGAAACGTGGCCTGTTTCCGTTTAATTTTACATGCACATACGACGTTTATTTAAAAATGAGACCAACAACAGAATCAGCAATATCATGCACAGACTACATTAACTTGAAAAGAGACAAATACATACGCATGTCCACACAAACAACAAATGTGACACCGCATGTTTGATTCTGAAACAATGATGGAGTTATACTTTCGTTTACGAAAATACGTTTTCATTTTATAGTTTTCCAGTTTAACGATACAGATAACCATACTTAGAAATTTATACGTGAAAAGAAAGTTGAAATAAAAATGTTTGTAAAAAAATGAAAAGAAAAATTATGGCATACAAATGATATCAGCAAACATGATAAAAGAACTTATTTTTTTATGTATTTAAATAATTTTTATTTATTTTATAAATCATCGTTACGGTACATTTTGTATGCTACTGCATCCTGTGGTATGCATTTTAAATAAAATCGTAGAGTGTGCAAATAAGACAATTGAAGTTAACGTGTAACTACTTGACAAATGCCAAGTAAGAACTATGTATGTCATTAATAAAAGTAAAATTTTAAAAATTCACAAAAAAGGAAAATTTCGCGATCACAGTTCGCAAAACCAAAGCACCTTTTCATCCAGCTGTTATAAGACTGGCGGTAAAATTTGAGCTATTGGCGTAAGTTAGTCTTATAAAGAACCGAACTCTAGCACGCTGCTAAAAACAACTGAGAATATTGCTGTTGTAGCTCAAAGAGTTAGAGAGATCCAGGTTTATATCTATTTTCGTCGCACTTTGGCATTAGGCATTTTGTATTAGCCCTTCTGCCAACCGACATATTGCTAAAGACTTATGTCTTAAGTCTATCAACAATGCCGTGGCTTTGCTGATTGGGTCCTCGAAAATCTTCAAACTCATCCAGAATGTTATCAAAAAATCATATTGGGCGACAAAATCCATTTGCGTTCGTAGGCTATGTTAACAAACAGAATTGTTGCATTTAGGGATCGAAAAATATTAGAGTTTTAGTTTTTAAAAACCTCTCCATCCTCAAGTTATGACATTTTGTGAATTTGTACGCTTACGCTTTTATTCAAAACTGTTACGGTCTGTGCTAATAGATTGTAAATACTGATTTGATATAGCCAAAATCGGAAGATATTGATGTGGACGTTGTCCATTTTCAATATTGCGGCGGAAAGTGCCATACCATTGCTTTTTATGTGAAAAGTTTCCCGGTTCTTTGATTTCTCGAAAAGAAAAACCATAAGCGACACTTGACCTAAAAAATTGAAAGGAATAAGCTATCGGGAACATACAACCATAAGTATGCAAAGTGGTGATGGAAAATTTCCAAAAAAAAAAATCAGTGATATATCAGGTCACTCAATAAGTCCGTAGTATGACACATATATGGCGTTACTAGAATTTTGTGCATTTTAGTCCTAATCTTCACACGATACGTGTATAAATTTAACAACGATTTGATTGATTCGTGAGTTATAGCATTTTGTGTGAAGCAACTTTTGTTATTAAAAAAAATACAGTGGGAACCAAATAATGTCTTGACAAACATTATTCGAATTCCGCTCCATCTAGACAAATGGTAGAGAAGTGGATTGCTGAACTGAAATATGGTAGTATCAGTACAAATGATGCAAAGCGCCGTTATTCCAGAAAACATCAATAAAATCCGCAAATTGGTTATGAACGATCGCAAATTAATTGATTAATGTATGAGCTAGTTGACATTGTAAAGATATCAGATGGTAGTGTTTTTACCATTTTGCATGAACATTTGGGTATGGGAAAGCTCTGTTCGAACTGGTTGCCGTTAACAGTAAGAGTTGCTAAATTCGGTACAAATAGGTTCGTAGTCAATACAAATCATCAGTTGAAAAGTGGGCGAAATCTGAAAAGTGGGCATGGTACCTCCATACAAAATAATTGTTGTTTTTTGTGTTTCCTAAAAGTAAAAAAATTTATAAATTGTATAAGTCAGTATTGTACAAAGCAGGTATGGTAGATGAGACAGCCTGGTTGGTAGCAGAAGGTCCTCGGTTCAATACCTCACCCTCTAACATTAGCCAGTAACTGGTTAGAGTATTCCTACAATTGAAAACTTTTCTAATGTATTATAAACTTCAAACTGCCTCGAATATGTGGACATGAATTACATCTCTCTGACCACGCTAGGTTTTGGGCGATTTACTGAACTCAAAATTGTCTTGGATGGGTAATATGGAACATTCGGTTGCCGCTGGGTCGCGACACGTTGGGTTGTACTCTGAATATACAAATCCATAATTAGACCTATACTTACCTATGGCGTGATGGTATGGATAACGTGAGATCGACCTGTCAGTGTCATTGTGACGAGGCGTACATGCTCTTCTGTAGCTCTTGACGGGTTGTTGAATCTTCTGCCGATTAATTTGTAACTTCGGACTGCGGTCGCTTGTAGCTCTGGAATACGGAAGGCTAAGGCATGCAATAATGCCAGGATTTTATATAAAATTCTGGATGAACTATATCTTTCTCCAGCTACTGTACTCTAGAACGCAACTGCGACAGTAGATCCGGGGTGAACATTTTTTCCCAATCTAAATGGAATCAAGGTAGTCCACCGAAAGGCTTCAATATCACGGTCTATACGGATGGCTCAGAGTTGTAGTATGGTGTTGGATCTGGAGTCTTCTAACCTGAATCACTACTACAATTTTCATAATGGCTCCAGTATTTTTAGGCGGAAATATTAGCTACTAGAGAGATGCATGCCATCTGCTGACAATACGAGAGAACGTGTCTGTAGTTGCGTAACACTACCACCTCTCGGTTGGGGAGGGAATGTAGTGGCTCATTAAACATCCACAGCCTCTCTTCTGTACGCACTGCATGAGTACGATAACGTCTTGGCGCATCAACAATGAAACCAGTTTCACGAATTTTAGCATTAAACTTGCGTATACCGGACACTGTTGGTTTTTATCTGAGACCAAATTTTGTTCGACATAATCGTGCAATTTCAGAGCAATTGCTTTTGTTTGGAAATAAATTTCCAATAAATCCCAACGTTGCTCAAGCGTACATCGATTCATTTCGTTCAGTGGTGATGATATACTGAATTTTGTGACATAATAGAATGACATAAGTATTGCCAGATTCAAAATATCTGCTGGTTCAAATTGATAGCAATAGATGGCCCACCCGATAATAGTTTTTTCAATATATAGCTGTTTCTATAGATACGCGATTTATTTTTTAATATGCCATTTAAAAAATACTCATTAAAATAATATTATAAATTTCAATTGCCCTGATTAAAGACACGGAGAACCAACATATTATTCAGTTACTTGGCTTTATTGCAATGCTCAGCGATAATAATATTTTGCCGTTTTTAAAACTATTAATTATCTTTTGTACGCAATGATTTTTATTTTTAAACATTTCTTTCCCCTTTTTAATAAATGTTTAAATAAATTTTTCTCTCTTTCATTTCAGTTGCCAGAACGATATCATTTTCATTTTGCGAAAAGCTGTAATTGAAAAAATCTTTTATTTATGGAACTAGTAGAGAAGGCTGCTTCAGAAAAGAGGAAAATGCAAGAAATATCACAGAAAGAGACTTGAAACGTGTGAAAGTTACGAAAAAATTGAAAAAAAATATATAAAAAATCTTCCTTCATTTTCATTAAGTTGATGAAAACTACATCTTGCAATTATTAGGAAGAAGTGAGAATGAAAACAAATTAAAACAAATAAAAGAAAACGTAAGAAAAAAATAATAAAAAAAATAAAAAAATTTAAGAAAACCTGAAGCTCCTTCTTCCTACCTCTACTACAACTGCCAGTAACAATAATCTGAACTGAAGAAGAGAGTTGTTGGAGAGCTGATGGTGAACGACGCAGCAGGAAAAGAAGCAAGAAAAGTAAAGCATATTGTGTTAAACAAGTTGATTGTTAAGAAACAATAAAATGAAGTGCTATAAATGTCATATCTTAATGCCAACAACGTGGCGTATTTGTTGTTATTGCTATTGTTCAAAAATAACAAAAACAACAACAAAAAATTTAACAGCTACATCAGCACCAACATCTTCAACACCAGCATTAACGTTCTCATCATCAACGCAGTCTTCAAGAAGAAAAGCAAGAACAAAACCATGGACTCATACATTAACACCTTTAGCCAACACTGCGTCTACTACTACCTTTGGCAGCATATTAATGTTGTTTTTATGTTTGTTGCTGCCAACACAAAATGCATTAGCTCGTCTCCATTCTTCCTCGACATCATTACATGGCTTGGGCTCTACCGGTGCTGTTAGTATGAGTGGTGTTAGCATAGGCGGTATTGGTATTGGTGGTGGTGTTGGTGGAGGCAAAAGCATAATTTCCGGTATGGGTGGTTCATTATCCTCTAAAGATGCACACGGTAAGTCGTTTTTATTTTTATCGTTTTTTTATTTCTTTTTTTATTTTAATAATTTTAAAAGTTTGTATCTGGTTAAAAAAAAGCAGCGACGTGGAGTAGCGAAAGAAAATATGCAAAACGTAATAGCTTTAATGTAATTGTCAAAGACAGTGTAAACGCTGAAAGCTGGAGAATGAAAGTGTCTGATAAGTGATTAATTCAATTACCTCTGTAAATCTGGCGTCTTATGAATCGAAAAAATTTTTTTGGAATCAAAGATGTCTTAGTTTTTACACTGTGAATGGTGAAGTTCTGGTTGTTTAAATATTTTTTGGGTCATAACCATTTCGAAGATATAGACAAATAAATAGCCATTTTTATTTATTTAAATGAGGTCTATGGATTAAATTTCCTTAGAGACTAAAGTAAAAAAAGCAAGTATAGAAAATTCGAAAACATAAATTCATATATAAAATAATTTTTCTCTTTACAACATCAATAGAATCACTGAAATTAATTAGGTGATAAAAATAATTAAATTTCAAGCATATTCGACGAAAGGAGTCCGTTGTTCGCATAGACTGATCGATAATACTTCAAGGTTAATAGTTGAAAGTCGCGGGTTGGTCTAGAAGGGACATTAAGCATTATACGACTTAATAGGAATTCCGAATCAATGTTAACTTAAGTTAAACTCCACAGAAAGGAAATACTCAGCCTAGTTCGTCGGCTTTTCAAAGCAGGTAATTTAATAATTGCAAGCCTGCTTTCATATGCAGGAAGTACAAACGAGTTCCATCTAAGTCCTCTCAAACAAAATAGAAGAAACTGTTTTTACACCGATTTAATTTTGTTACTGTAAGTATTGAAGTAGGGGTCCCATATAATAGATCCGTATTCAGGGATTGGGCGAACTAACGATGTAAATAGAAGTTTCGTTACATAAGGATCGGAAAATTTTTTCGACCATCGCTTCAAAAACCTGAGTACACCATTAGCTTTATTCACCATTATTGAAATATGATCATAAAATGTTAATTTATGATCCAACAAAATTCCAAGATCCATAATGTTAACTACTTTATTTAGAACATATTCATTAAAGTAGTAGTTGGTATCAAGTTTCGAAGAACGGAAAACCGACATATGTTTGCATTTATTAATATTTAAATCCAGTAAATTAAAATTATACCATTCAGTGAAATATTTAATATCAGTTTGTAAAGATGATTGACCAGTAAAATCATTAAAGGAATTAAATATTTTAACATTATCAGCATACATCAGGATATTAGAATGAAGAATAACGTTTGGAAGATCGTTTATAAAAAATGTAAATAACACCGGACCAAGATGACTGCCTTAAGGCACTCCAGATGGAACATTAATAGATTTAGATATAACATTTTTCAATTTTACTTGTTGGGTTCTGCATGAAAGGTACGATTTAAGCCAGCGAATTGCATTATCACTAAATCCCATGCGTTATAACTTGTAAAGTAAAATATCATGATTGACTCTATCAAACGCTTTAATAAAATCAGTATAGATTACATCAGTGCGTTTGTTATCAAAAAAACCATAATTAATTTTAGTTGTTAGTTCCAAGATATTAGTAGCCGTTGAACGTAATTTCCGGAAACCATGTTGGAATGGAGATAAAAGTGATGAGATTTGATGATAAAAACTGTCAGTTAAAATATTTTCAAAAAGTATAGGAATTGCATTCAGTTTAGCAATTCCTCTATAGTTCGACACATCAATTTTACATTCGGATTTAAACAATGGAATAATGGGTGGAAAATAACCCAATTCAATAGATTTGTTGAAAATAATAGTCATTAGTTCATAAAGATGACCAGAGCAATTTTTAAGAATACAATTTGGTATGCCTTCCGGACCAGGAACAGATGAATTCGGAAAGGACTTTAAGTTTGATAATACAGTTTCTGCAGAAATAAACTAAAAACTTGTTCCCGCTGAATGAGATATAAATATTATAAGGATATGAGGTTCGATTATCAAATAATTTATCCGAATATGTTGTAACAAAAAAATCCGCGAATAAGTTGCTTATAGATGTATTATCATCAGCATAACATGAGCCGAATTTACAATTAGTAGGACAAGCACTTGCTCGACGTTTAGAATTAATAAAATAAAAAAAGCTTTCGGAATAGTCTTCAATTTAATTTTCATTCTCGATAAATAACAATTATATGCTAATTTGTTTGTAGCAATGTAATCAGATCTTATTAAACAGTAATTTTTGAAATCCAGTCCAAAGCCAAATAACTTATATTTCTTGAAAAGTTTATTCTTTCTGTTCTTTGTGTTAGATAAATAATAGTTACCCCATGGAGGACCATTATCCTTGCGTACCCTTATTTTGGGAACCGCCTCGGAAATGCAGTGATGTAAGACAGCATATAGGTTGGAAACCATAGAATATTCTGACCATAGATAACCACAATTTTTTTTAGCTTTTTTGGATTGCTATGGTCGCTTAACTTCAAAAGTCATCAGCAATTTAGATTCTATCGATAATTTCTTTTTAAAGTTTTTTTTTTTAAATGTCAGGTTTTTGAAGAGATATTCATCTTATAATAAAGTTGTAATGACTGATACGATTTCGTTAAGCCATATGTTAAAAAATTTCAAATTATACCAGCTTCAAGTCATTTCAATATCATTTTTTAATATGACCCGTATTTTGGAAGTTATTGGGAACCAAATTCTTATTTTTTTTTTAATTTCTAAAAATTCACAATTACCATTTTCAAATAAAAATAAAACAAACCATAATTGGTGAAAATCGATTGGAAAATACATATTTTTTATTCCCAATAAAGCGAAATTTTGAATATAATTTTTTTTGCTGTAATTGTATATAATGGATGTCGTATAAGCGATATTTTTCTTTCAAAATTTATAAATATCACTCATACGCTCAGTGGAATTTTCGGCAATTAAAGCGAAATACTTTTATTTTTTTTTCAAAACTTTTACTTTATCAATTGGATATTTAGCATTTTCCCATCTCTAGTTATGATATTTCTTCTTTTTTCGTGCGCCTTCTTTATTGTGTTGTTATTTCCCGTAAAACTTTATTTTAAAAATGAAAAAAGGTTAGGAGACTAAATAAACACATTAAACGTGGACAAACATTTGATAAAAATGGAAGTTGACAAGGTTTATTCAGTAATTCACAGGCTAGTGGAAACTGAAGTATTTATATACCACTTTGCTCAAAAAGTTCTCGGAATAACCCCCGTGTGGCGGTCCCATCGTGCCGAGTTCAGTCTTTGTTTCTTTGATAAGTTGGAATATCTGTTGTTGATATTACCGCTAAACCGCTAAAATTTGCAAAAGCGACGTCGCCAAGACGTCTATATGTGTTGGCTATTTGTTACAATTTCAGAAATGGATTTAAATTTGCAACAACGAACTTTTATTAAATTTAGCGTAAAACGAATTTAATGGCACGCGAATAATATTTATATGTTGATAAGTGTTTCGGCAACGATTCTCTAAAAAAAATGTTCGTTTACCAATGGAATCAGCGGTCAAAAGTGGACGTGAGTCAGTCGCAGATGATGAAAGCAGTGGCAGACCATCGACATCGAAAACCGACGAAAACATTGAGAAAGTAAGAGAAATGTTGGTCAATAACCGCAAGTTAACCATCAGAGTGATAGCGGGGGACTTGAGCGTTGCCTGTGGATCTGTTCAATTCATTTTGGTTAATGATTTGGGTTTCCGTCGTGTAGCGGCAAAGTTGGTGCCAAAAGACCTCGAAAAACTAAATTCGATTCCAAATTCATCAAAACGATCATTACTGGAGAAGAGATTTGGGTTTGTGAGTACGGCATACACTCCAGACATCAGGCAAGTGTATGGCGCTCACCAAATGAGGTGGGACCAAAAAAACCACGTCGTTTTCACTCAAAAAAGAAGTCAATGCTTATGGTTTTAATGGATTACAACGGTGTAATGTATCATGTATCATCTTGCCAAAAGGCCAGACAGTAAACAAAGAGTACTATTTGGGCATTATGAGTCGTTTACGTAAGCAAATTTGCCGAAAGAGACCAGAATTTTGGTCAGAGAACGCATGAATTTTGCACCACGCATAACGCATCGTCACACAGTGCCATCATTGTTCGATATTTTTTATCGAAAAATGTAACAAATACCATCCAACAGCCAACGAATTCAACTGATTTGGCTCCCTGTAACTTCTTTCTGTTCAATCGAGTTAAACAAAAGAAGAATCGCAGGAAGCACTGATGAACATACCGAAAACTTTATATTCGGTTGCTTTGACATAAGTGTGTTGCAGTCGAAAGGCATTACTTTGAGGAGGGCAATGTAGACTTAGATGAATAAGCTTACATTTTTAATTTTCTGAATAAATTTCTGAAAATTTTTCATCTAGGTTGCGAAATTGAGTGGCGTACCCCGTAATTTATTAAAATTTTAAAGAGATAAATAAACTTTACATATAAAACAACCATCGACCACCAAATGCACGCAGTGAAATAAATAAAAAAAAGGTACCTAAACAACTATGTACTTGTTTACAAATAGAAACAAACTACAATAACAAAGCAAGCAGACAACGAAACAAATAACAAACAACAACAACCCAATAAATACTGAAACAAAAAGAATAATACTGAATAAAAAGAGAGAGTAGTAGAGAAATAGCATCTATCAGAAATGACCAAAAGGTCGAGAGCTTTCGAGATGTCGTATACTCAGCTATATAAAAAGTACGTCGATGCGAAAGCAGTCTGTTTATTTGGTGTAAACTCAGTGAACAAGTTATTTATTTGAGCTCATACTATAAAGAGACCTTAAGTGTTTCTATAGCATCAGAGTTTAGTGTGTATAAACTCTAGTTGAAATGGACATGATCGAACCTAAGTTGTAACAATGACTGTGAAGTGAAGATAGTTTGATAAAAAGCTCTGTAGAGTAATTGTTGTTTTTTAAAAAATTTTAAGCAGAGAGCAATTAAAAATAAAAAATTTTATTGTTTGTGAAAAGTTTACAAACAGTGGTACACAAAACTGAGTTAAAATTGAATTAAAATCAAACACGATTTATTTTTATTGTAACTGAAATCTACGAACGCTATTAATAATCGTTTTGAAAAGGTAAAAACGTAACAATATTTTCGTTTCTCCGCCACTCCTCCAGGCAGAATATTGGCTTTCTACAAAGCATCCATTGCTTTGTTTCACTTTCTTTAACCAAGTTGATCTTTCAAGCTAAGTAACTGATTAATCTACTATACCTCCCTCCGTATAGCATTAAACACATAACTGACGGCGAGCAGCAGACAAAAAAATTTCAAAATTAGAATACATACGTATATATGAAATTAATTATTTTAAAGACAGCAAAGCAAAAGCCTAGACAACAATCTTTGCTGCTGCTGCAAAATATAAAATAATTTAAATTTTTTAGGCAGCAAAACAAAAATTTGTGATACCAATACAATATAAAATGTTATATAAAAGAAATTAAGCATATTTTTTTTCTGTTTATCAGAAAATAACAGTATAAAATTAAAATATTGTATCAAACAATATATACGTTAACAATTAAAACGCTTTAAACACTTAATTTTATTAGTTTTTATATTTTTGTTTAATATTTTTAAAAAGCGATTTTATTTTGGTGGATTTGAAAAGCTTGAGTGTAACCACAGAAATACATTTTTATGACAAATAAAAGAGTTGACAATGGAACTTAATTTTATTGCTGGAACTTAATTTTATTAATTTTATTTATTAAACATACCAAACCACAATTAAATTTTTCTTCATCATATTCCTCTAGAGGTGCTCGATCCTAGGTCGCTTTTGTTATTATGCGTGAGCTCCAACCACTACACCACGCCCAACAAGAACAAAAAGCTTAAAGCAACCAAACAACAAGAAAAAGAAGCTTAAAAGTTTTAGTTGCAGTGCGTAAATCGTTCATAAAATTTTTTTGAATAAAACTAAGCATTCTTTAGCGTTACTTCACTTAGTATTCCACTGTTTCGAAAGCATTTCCTAATATTATCTTGTCTACACAGCTTGTTCATGCCTTTTTCCTTTTATATACATGTTTTATTTTTTATTTTTATTTTTAAAGCAAATTTCTATGGAAAGTTTCAATTTAAAAACGTTTTTCTTTTTCTGTTCATCGTTTTACATTTTTGCAGAATAAATAGTGCGGATTTTTAACACTTTTCAGCTGTTAGTTTTTATTTGTGGTTTCACTAAAAGAATAGAAAACACACAACGAGTGAATGAAAACAGGCAAATAAAAAGAAAATAAATAAAACTTGGTTTTATTACAATAACAAAAAAGTTGTAAAAAAATGGAAAAATTGTAAAAATTTTAAAAATTGAAAAAACGTATGCAAATTCCTTACTAAAGTGTTATAAAAAATGGATCCATTTAATTTTTTTCTACACTCTGTGGCTCTATGACCACAGACGCCAACTACTCTCTAATGCGCTACTGTGTTACATTTCAGAGAGTTTTACTAGCAGTGCCACTACAAGTACAACAATGTAACAGAGACAAGACGTGATAATGTTTGTGTAAGTGACTGTATGAGTAAGTGAGTGAATGAGCGAGTAAGTGTTTGTTTGTTTTATTTACATAAATTTTTATCAAGAATTTTTTTATTGTTTTCCCTCAGTTGTTTTTTCTTTTGGGATTTTTTGTCCTCTATAACATTTCTTTTTTTGCTTTCATGCATTTCTGTTCTGTTTTCTCTTCCCATTTATTTTTTTATGATTATCATGTGCTGAAATTTAATTTGACGTTAGATTTAATACTATAAAATTTTTATATACACAAAAATTTTTTTTTTCATTATTTGACTTCCGGTACTTGTATTCTTTCCGTTTTATTTCTTCTTTGTTCTAAGCATGAGTTTTAGTTAAAGAATATTAATTTTATGAGCATTAAGATTATTTACTTTACGACTAGTTTTTATATATAAAAAAAACTATAAAAAACTGTTGACATATCCTTTTAAATTTTATTAAATCAGATTCACAGTGTAACACCAAAACTATTTTTTTTTACAGGAAATAAAAACAAAAAACGAAATGAAACTAATTACTGGTTTTACTCTTATAAATAGGGTCCGCCAAATAATTTTTTTTTTTTTTTGAAAATGCTATAAAAAAAACTACTGAATATTTTCTCAAATTTCCTTTTTTATTTGAAGGCACAATCTTTCCGGCTAATAATGGAAAATAAGATCATTCAAATGGCTGCCTCGGCTGGCCATGCAGTTGCCAACACAATCGGACCAATTTTTAAGCACATTACCGATTGCGTGCAGCTGTATTTCACCAATGGCTTCACGAATATTGTCCTTTAAAGCGTCAATTGTCTCTGGCTTGTGTGCGTAACACTTATCTTTGACGGCACCCCACACATAATAGTCCAACGGTGTCAAATTGCAGCTCCGAGGTAGCCAAACGACATTAGCTCTGCGGCTGATAATGCGATGTTCAAAAACAGGGCGCAAAACATCGAGTGTAGCTTCGGCTGTGTGGCACGTAGTGTCTTCCTGTTGAAACCAAATGTTGCTAATATCCTCATCTTCATTTTTTGTGAATAAAAATTTGTGTAGAAGAATTGGCATCTTCTGTAAGTCGATCACAGGCCCAGATTCCCAGCGTTGTTCAAGCGTATACACAACCATATTCGTTCAGCGGAAGGATAAAACAAATTATCATTCAAATCTGACATGAGCTTAGTGTTACCATTGACGAAATAAGCACTAGAAAAAAAGAAAAACGTAAGAGGGCGGATCCTATATAACGAATTATGAATCAGTAATTAAATATTATCACACCTTACACTTGGCTAAAGCTGAAAATATAAATGTTATATCAATACAGGTTGTTCCAGCAAGAGGTTTTATTTTCAATAACCTGTTATCTTAACAATTGTCATAAATTAACCTGTAACTTCTTGACAGATAGCAAGTAAAATCTACGCCATTAATAAGAGTAGAATCTTGACCCATTTTTAAAGAAATATATTTTTTTCTGCAAATAAGGTCTTTATATTCTTAATAAACTCTGACTTTTTTTGATTTCAAATCTGGACAGATATATTAGATTTTTGTGAAAATATTGTTACATTTTTACCTTTTTAAAAACGTGTATATATGAGTTCGTAGATTGTAGTCAAAATAAAATAAAACTTGTGTTTTTGGTTTTTAATTAAAATCCTTTATTCAACACCGTTCTGTACACCAATACTTGCAGCCTTTTTAGAAGCAATAACAATTTTCTATACTTAATTACTCCGTCTATTTATTTACAACTTAGTAAACAACAACAATTACTCGACAGATCTTTCTACCTAAAGATCTTCCAACCCAATCGTAGTTATAACTTAGGTTCGATCACAACCATTTCAACCAGAGGATATCCACGCTTAACTCTCTTTACTGAGTTAGCTCCAAATAACTGATTTTTTACTTCATGATTCACTTCACAAGTTTACCCCTTATAAACACTCTTCACACAGAGTTCAAACCAACAAACTCTCTTCACATAAACTGTACTCGCTGAGTTTAAAATAAACTGATTGTTTTTTGCATCGATTTGCTTTTTATATGGCTGAATGAACAACACATCGAAAGCTCCCGAACCTCTCGATTATTAAGGTAGATTTCATTTCTTTTATTTCCTTTTTGGTTCTAATATAGCCATACGAATGTAAACATCTACTTCTTTCAGCTCCTAGTAATTGTTGTTGCTTGTTTATTGTCTGTTACTTGTTTTCTTTGCTGTTAATTTTCGTTGTTGCCGCTCTATTTTTATTTACTTTATTTCTGCCAAAGTTTGTTGTTGTCGCTTGGGTTACTTGTAAACAGCAATTGGTACACAAGTTATTTGATATACAAGTTAATAATGTGGATTTGGACAATATATGGCATAACTATCACACATGGTTTGTGTCAATAATAAAAAATATGGCATTTTGGAAGCTAAATATCTTTCATTATAATTCAGTATTCGAGAGAGTGTAAGCACACACTTTTTCCAATCACTATAGTAATGCCAAATTTTGTGCCTAAAAAAGATATTTTGTGGGAAAGTCTGATAACCTTCTTTCATTTGAAGAAAACTGCTGCTGAAAGTTATCGATTGCTGGTACCAACTCAAAAGACTTACGAACGATGGTTTAAGCGATTCAAAAGTGGTAATTTCTACAAGGAGAAGACAAGAAGAAGCCTGATCAGCCGAAAAAGTTTGTAAATGAGGAATTGGAAGCGTTACTCGACGAAGATTGTTGTCAAACTTGCATTGTCAGTGGGAGTTACGAAACAAGCCATTTCCCTACGCTTAAAATCATTGGTATTCATTCAAAAGTAAGGAAATTTAGACCCATATGAATTGCAGCGATTTTGTATGTCGAAAGTGATGCTTGAACGCTATAAAAAGAAGTCACTTTTGCATCGTATTGTTACTGGTGATGAAAAATGTATACATTACGATAACCCCAAGTCAGCGAATTTAACGCCAAAGCCGAATATCCATGTCGCCAAGGTAATGCTTTGTTTTTGGTGGTATCTCTATTATGAGCTTTGAAATCGGGTCGGAAGACCTGTACCGAACACAAATGATTCGTTTGAAGAGAGAAATCAACAAAAAAACGCCCAGAATTTTCGACCAGACACGAGGCTATGATCTTCCATCGTAACCACGCTCGGCCACATGTTGCAAGGCCAGTCAAAACTATTTACAAAACAGAGGATGGCTCACTTATAACCCAGACCTTGCCCCATCTGACAACCATTTGTTTCGATCGATACAGAATGTCCTTACTGGAGTAGGCTTCACTTCAGAACGGGGTGTCAGAAATTGGCTTGATTCATTCTGTACCTCAAAACCGGAGAAATATTTTTGCGCGGAATCTATACTACCATATCCATACTACCAGAAGATGGGAAAAAGTAGTGGCTAGCGATGGTCAGTACTTTGAATGATATATCAATTCAGTTTGTTATTAGAAGAAAAATCGACATTCTTAACTTGCACTCGTATACCATATAGAAAATCAAGTAAATATAGAAGAAATAGCACGTATGTGAATCTTCATAGTAGTTTTTATCATAGTCCAGAAATCAGTAATCGCTGGGACATAAAATCTCAAATAATATTAGATTACAATAAAGTCAAAGAGAGGTTAATACGCAGAACAAAGTTGTGTCATGTTATTCCGGATAATTGAACTGAATGGAAATTGACCTTTTGGCAAAGCATCTAATGTAGGACAAATCCAAATTGATACGAGGTACCTTCAATAACGATGTTGTATTTATCACAGATTTCGACATATCAGTTTGAAATTTATAAAAATTGTGTAAAATTTGCTAATGATCTCAGAATTTTTAGTTATGAATGTTTTTTATTTTTGACCCATAATATATTAACTATTTTTGGTTTTTTATTTGCTGTATAAATTTCTTCTAGTTTTTGCTAATAATTGCATAATATTTTTTTTAAGTTCTTTAACAAATAGGTGATTTAATTCCGTCAATTTCCAACGAAATTTAAAATCTAAGTTTCATTTTATTCGGTTCTAAGCACTGAACAGGACGATTTCTGTATAAGATAGCGTATAAAGACATCTCTAAACTTAAAAAATTTAGAATGAATAGGATAATAAATTCTTGTACTTGATAAATACTCACAGATTTATCAAGTTTACTGTAGTAAAGTATGCATCATTTAAAAGGTTTTTCACCCCTATTTTAAAATCTCCAAAGAATCTTATAATCGGTTACTATTTAGCTAAGTTATTAACTTATAAGTTCTTGAAGGTACCCGTAACACTAAATTTTGAATGTATTCTGGAAATTTCTTAACCAGATACTTGTTGTACTCGATGACACCTTTCAAAATGGTATCACTTTTGAGATTATTATTATTAATTCCCATAACATTCCATGAAGGAACATGGGGACTTCTCTCAGTCAATGAGCTGCACCCGATTCTATTTTTAAACTCATTGAAAGGGACCCATATTTAGAGAAGTTTTCGATAGTATTTATACTCATAACCAGTTACTAGCTAATGTTATGAGGTGATACACTGCTGTCGAAAAACTCTTTTCTTTGTTTTTAAGATGGTCTGGCCTGGTATTGAACCGACGACCTTCTGGTCGGTAGGCGGGTGTCTTACCTACTATACCACAGCGGCACATTTTCCAGTTATTTTTACTTTATTCTTTCATGTCGCACAGGCTTTTGTCTCTTTTTTGAAGCGTAAAAAATACAGCCTCTTTCTTTTTTGTCGTATATCTTCAGCTATTGTAAGAGTATTGTTGTTGTTTTTATGGATTATATAAAGCCGGAAATATAATTTTAAAAAAATATAAACTGTTTAAAGTCATTGTTTTTTAAAAGCCCGAAATATAAATTAAATTCCAAGAAAATATGTAGTTTTAACGCTTATTGTATATTATGCTTAAGTTTAAAGTTTATTTATCGGCCACCAACTGTGAAAGTGTTTGAAAAATTCGAGTTGTTGGGACAAGTTATTGATGAACCAATTTAGTTCATCTCGACCAGAATATTACTACTGTAGCCCATAGTGTTGACCAAAACTCAGGAAGCCCACCAGGGTTTTTTTAAATATAATACCCAATAAAACCAGGGTGGGTTTAATTGGGTTACCCAGTGGATTGCCAACCCTGCTATGTAAAGTCCCTAATATATAATTTTGAGCAAAACTAAGGCTTTGCGAACACACACGACATCATTTCTCGCCTGTATAGCTTGCACTTCAGTAAGAATTTCAATGGTTCGACGATTAAAGTTCTCCTTGTCGTTGTATTCTGCCATTTCCGAGTACTTATCCTGAACAGTAATGAGTGGAGTTTCCACTGTATAAGAGTACCTTAGGCCTCCTTCTAAAGTTAACTGCCAAACGCAGCTAGATTTTCCTCCTGAGGCTGTTTTCCTGCTATAAAGGAAGATGAGTTTTCAAAGCTTTAAAGGTGAAGGTTTTTTGAAGGTTTCGTTAGAGTTCGAATGACCAAATTTTATTAGGTTTTTCATTCCAATTATTTGGAACATGATTATTTGATCCATTATTAGTATTTTAAGATAGGCGAGTAATTGGTCCTCCGTATCTAAGTCTGATAGCCATTGAGTCGACAGAGCCTAGTAATCGGAACACGGAACACGGAACACAAAGATCATTAGAAATAGAGTTGTGTGGTTATTTGAAGAAGACCTCCCCAAGTTGTCCTTAATCAAAGGCTTGCCCATACATCTTACACTACTTGTAAGACTTCTAAAAGTGCGATTAATGTCTCCAACCAGTGGTGTTTTGACTGCAATCAGAGCTTAAGCAATATCTTATGGACAATTATTTTATTTTTTGCCTGCACTGTATATTTTAAACAAACAGGCAGTATTTAGTTGAAATTTAAAATTTTGTATCATTTCTCGTTTACTAAAGAAAATTGTGCATTTTTTAAAATTTTAATAAGAATATCTAAGGAAAGTAATAACAAGTTTTTTATCTGCAGCTTCTCAACTTTGTTTGTAGTTGAAAAAAAAATAGTTTTCTAGTTCTTAGTTTTCCAACAGTAAGAAAAAATTTTTAAAAGTGACACATGTATATAAAAGAGTGACCAGATAGAAATATTTTTTAAAAAGACATTTAAATAAAACAGTGGTGATGCTTATATCTTAAAAAGATATTCAAGGCATTAGTTTTGTCAATTAAAATTTTAAGATACTCTTGAACAGCTGCTAATAACTTAGTCAGCTCTTGGGTACTCAAACAGTGGCTAAACCAGGCACAATGAACAAAGTACTGTGTTGCCTAATTTTTTAACAAAAACTACGAACACTTGCTTAATTTTTAAAAAAATTAATGTAAATTTTATTAAATAAATACATCTAATCCTGTTGCTAAACATTAGATATTGACAAGTTACTAATGTAGATTTTTTGCTTGAAAAGTTTATTTTTTATAATACCTTAACAATATGAATTGATACCTTATTAAAAGTATTGTCCATCATTAGCCACCATTTTTTCCCATCTTTCTGGTAGCATATGGATTTCGCTCCAATGAACTGCCTCGGTTTTGAGGTAAAGAATGAATCAAGCAATACCGTATAAGGGTATCAGAAGGTAAGGGCATTCGATATAAATAGTAGTCAGAAGTGGCAAGGTCGAATGAGCCAAAACTAGAGCTGCAGAACTATCGATAGTCAGCCCATTTGATAGTTTCGATAACTTGCAAAAAAACGATCGATACTATCGGATTCTTTTATGTGCTACTGGTGGCAACAATATTAGAATGTGAAAGCGAAAGAAAAATAATATATTTACAGTGTTGAAACAAATAACAGGGACACTTTATTTTTTTCCAGTATTTCATAAAATTTGATATATTGAAGTATTTTGATTGAAGGGTTATCCTTAATGTAGCGAAAATTGTTCGGACCATGAAGTGCTTCAAAACTAAAGTAATTAATGCAGCAACTGTCAGTTTTGATAGACTTTTAATTCGTACTTCAAAAACTAATCTCTTCAAGTCATCAAAAAGGCTCAAAAATGAGGCAAACAGATGCATCGTAATAGTTGGAACAACATGCTATGGCCTGAAGAAATGGTTGGGTCATATGCAAAATCGTATGTAGTAATATATTTAAGTTACAATTCATACTTTATTTTATTTTAATAAATAAAAATTTAAGAAACTGCATTTAGTGGCCTCCGTATTTACTCTTAAAATAGTGAGAAAAACTATCGATACTATCGATAGTACCATCGATTGTTTTGCAGCTCTAGCCAAAACTTCCCATCCTCTGTTTTCTAAATAGTTTTTAATCAGTCTTGCAACAGCAATGTCATGTAGAAAATTATGGCCTCGTGCCTGGTAGAATCTTTTAGCAGTTTTTTGCTGATTGCTCTCTTCAAACGAATAAATTGCTTATAATAATACGATATCAACAGCTCATAATACAAAATCGGCTTTCTGCTCTCCCACTAAATACAGAGCATTACCTTGGAGTCATGTATATTCGGCTTCGGCGTAGATTCGACCGGTTGGCCTGACTTTACATATGACTTTTTGCGCAGGGGATCATCCTAATGTATCCATTTTTCATTAACAGTAACAATGCGCAGCCAAAATGACTTCTTTTTGCAGCGTTCCAGCCTTTCAACATCTGTTGGCTTTAATTAATATGAGACCCAATTTCCTTGTTTTTGAAGGAATACCAATGCTTTTAAACATAGGGTACTGGCTTGTTGTGTAACTCCCAATGATAATGCAAGTTCTTCTTCCATTTGACAACAATGTTCGGTAAGAAATGCTTACAATTCTTCACCTTCAAACATTTTAGGCTGACCAGGCCTCTCCTAGTCTTTTGTGTCGAAATCACCACTTATTAATCGCGCAAACCATCGTTCACATGTTTCTTGTGTTTATAACAATCGATAACTTTCATCAGTTGTTTTTTTAATGAAAGAATGTTATCAGCCTTTCCCGCAAAACTTATTTTTCAAGCACAGAATTCGACATTATTATAGCGATTGAAAAACATGTGTCTTTACGGTTTGGCATCTATCGAATACTGAATTATAATGACAGATGTTAATCCTTCAAAATAACATGTTTGTATTATTGACAGAAACCAGATATGGTAGTTATGACATATGTTGTCCAAATCGATATTGTTAACTTGTATACCCAATACATTCTAAACAATATCATGGAAAAATGGCTTAGAAACAGACCTACCTGTAGAATAAAAAAAACCTTTATGTGTCAATGTCCGGCTCTTGCGGAGGTTCTTGAATTCCTACTTTTTGTCATCTCTGAACTCTTCAGGATAAAAGTGGCCGCAATTGTGAGATTTATTTGGAGGCTAAATGGTCTCCTATGATAACTGTTTAATCCTCGGGTTGGCATTTATGCATGTGGCATCAAAATGGGCCAAATGTCTGGCCTAAGTGGCACTCCTTTCCTTTGGGGGGCGCACCAACTTACCTAACCTAACCTAATATAAAGTAAAATACACCTGATCCTGCTTGTACATTGTATTTACCTTCCAAACACTGCCGTGCAATAAATATTGTGAAAACAGGATTATGTAGATATAAACTTAATAAAACTGTTGACAAGGAAGAAGGACGAGTTAAAACAGTCAGCCGAACCGGTAACTCTACCTTCTTAAATTTGTCTTGGGCTGAAATTTATAAAATTAAACAAACAAAAATTGTATTGCAGACTGGTCACCTTATGTTATCACTCGTTTAAAGTTTTTATGATAATTTTTAGTTTTAAATTTTAAGTTTTTAGTTTTAAGCAGTTCTCGTTTATTCTTCCTATTTTATTTCATTATCCTTTTCTTCTTTTTTGTTTGCAAGTTTGCTATTCAAGAAGAGTAATTGCCTGTAATATATGAATGGTGTGATAATATATTGTTGCACAAAAAAATCTAAATTTCATTCACTTCTTTCCTTTTTTAAGCAGCAGTATCAAGAAAAAATATTAAGAAAAAAAATCAACAAAGCTTTGATGCAGTTTCTGTTAAAATGACCCCTTTTGTAGAATTTAAGGAGAGACAAATATACGAAACAAGAGTTGCAAGTTATTTAATTAGAAACAAAACAAAAGTTTTTTTAAAAAAAAAAAAGATAAATGAAACTGTAATACAAAAGACGAATTTTGCTAAGAATCAAAATAAGAAAAATTGTAATTAAAACATTGCTTGTGATGGAACAAATGAAAACTCTGCTATCAAAAACACAATTAAAATTGTTTATACCGAGTAATCAATATATTGGATAATTCAAGCGATGCAAGAATATATCGGGTGTTTTTTTAAAGTTACAGAAGTTTGTATTATATTAAAACAATAAAATATATTCATAATAGTACTGAAACGGTCAGAATATTTTAAGATATTAATGTTTAAATAATATTTCGGTCATGTGGATACCAGAACTGGCGCGTACAAGGCGCAACTACCTGGAACACCATTTTTCACAAACTTTTGCAGCATGTGCGGCCGCACTTCACCAATAACTCTTCGAATGTTTATTTCCACGTGTTTAATTGTCTCTGGGTCATTGACGCATACAAATGACTTTACATAAACCCAAAAGGGTTAAATCAAACAGTCTTGGTGGCCAATTAATTAGACCATTACATGCACTTATAGTGTCGACAGACGACAGCGTTAATCTGCATCTGTGAATTATCCCCAACTTAATGTACATTAAGTTTAATGTAAATGCACAAAACCAAGCTGCATTAAGCTTTGTTAATATGGCAACACTGTGGATAGTCAAGCAAATTATTCACTATTGCCAATAAATTTTTCAATTGAAAAAATTAAAATGAATTCAAATGGACTATAAACCAGTTTCTGCAAAAGTAGTTTTGGCTCATTAATTTAGGTATAAACACTGATATAACAGTAAAACTGATATCTATACACCGTCCACCAAATATGAGCACCGTAAAGTAGAGTTAGTTCTACCACGGCTTTATAAAGCCATGATGGCAGGTCTAAGTCCCCATATTCTGTCTACGGCCCTTTTACAAGTGTTCGCTATGTTCGCCTTTTTAACCCTATCCCACTCCAGGTAAGCATGGAGTCAAGAATAACGCCTAGATACTTTACCTTTGTGAACAGAGAGAGTTTTATACCACCAATTCTCGGCGTATTAAATACAGGTATCTTGTATAGTCTGGTAAATAGCATTAACTCCGTTTTATGGGGTTGACGGTTGGACCGCATATCAAGCACCATTCCATAAAAAGTTTGAGTGCCTGATTACACCCCGATGAGAGAATATGTGGATCAATACCAGGCACTAAAATGGCCAGGTCATATGCATAACCAATGACTTCAAACCCCATCGCTGCAGATTCTTCAACAGCCTCTCTACAGCGATGTTTCACAGCAAATGCGAGAATACACCTCTTTTGGGGTTCCTCTATTCACTGCCCTTACCAAAACAGCTGTTTATTTAATGCATAAACTGTCGTCTGTCATAGTAAAATTTTAATTTGCATTGGTGAACTTTTAATGCACATTAACGCTGTCGTCTTTTTACGTAATAACTCATTTATCACAAGTTTCTTTGAGTAAATCAATTGTAGCGTCACGCTGGCTTCTTCGTGTTGAAACCACATGTGGCTCCTTCCTGTTGAAACCACATATCAGTGAGATTAATGTCAGTTAATTCAATTATGAAAAAAATTTTAATCATGTCCCTATACCGTTTATCATTGACAGTAACATTCTGACCATTATCGTTTTTGAAGAGATATGGATCTATGACATTGCCAGACCATAAAGCGTACCAAAACAGCAATTTCTATAAATTAATGGTGTTTCGACAAAAGTATGCGGATAATCCTCACAACGAATTTAACAATTATGCTTATTTATGTACCTATTCAACCAAAAATAGTTTCATTAGAGGTCAAAGTCATCATAATAACTTAAAATTAATAAATTTTGAAAAATTTGCAAGTGTAGCTTTGGTGTAACTATATAAATAACAAAATGTCAACCAATCTAAATAAAACATGGCTGTCAGCTGTTAAATCGGTTGCCAATTAAAGCAGTTTTGCCAAGTAAAAATTATGAACCTTAAAAAAACACCCATTATAAAACTAGCTGAATCCCAGCGTGTTTCGCTACCCCTTTATTTATTAAACTATGCAACAAATGCAATAAAATTTTCTGATCATGATTGAAGGCAACGTGCCACTTCTATTATATTATCTAATATTCCAATACTTTGAACATTGCCATATAGCTTCATGACTAATTATACTCAATGCGCGTTGAAACAAAACTTAGGAAAATAGAAACAGAAACGTTAAACAATAAATTAAAAGGTGTAACGAATGATTCCGCACATGAATATAAAATGCAACTCGGAACTCCTTCAGGACCGGGACTATAGGATACCTTCAGTTTTCTTAAGTGTTCCAAAATGAAAATCTCATTCAAAGTAGGAAAGGATATTATTTGATTCAATATAAGCAGATAAGTGTACTTATTTTTATCATTATAAGCAGCAACAGAACAAGTATCACATATGACATCAACATTACAGGATTCTTTACCAATAAATTCCATATCAGATGGAAGCCTGCTCGATTTTTTCTTCAAATTGACAAATGTTTAGAAAATAAAAAAATTTAATATTTGCCGTAGCCTTATTTTGGAAGAAGTACGGCTACAGGACACCGCCGAACACAGAACCTAACTACGTATTAAAGATGAAGAAGTATGCCAACAACAAGTTTTTGGTTTTTCGAGCCCCAAAAGGAACTCTTCTGATATCATGACAGATGAGCACGGGCTTCACCAATCAAAGTGATTTATTGACGAAATTTCGGATCAGTTTGATATATTCCAAGGACTCAATTAGATGAGGCACGAGTTTGTTGATGGTTGGTAAGCATGAGTTCTTATGTTAGCTGAACTTTAAGCGTCAAAGATGGGCGAGAGATGGCTTAAGTCTTCCATTACGCTATTCTCAGTTGTTTTTGAGCATCTTGTATGAGGTTCTTCACATCATTAACTTGCCACAATGCTCATATTCTTCCCCCAGATCACAATTTAGATTTTTAATAAATCTGTTAAAATAGTAATGTTAATGGTCTTTAAATAAGGAATTTTTACAGTCACTTAAGAAATTTATTTCGTTTACATAAAAATATATGAAATCTTTACAAAACGAGAAAACTCTGTCATTCTCCATCCCCTTTCAGAACAATTAATCAAGAATAGCAACAGTAGTTGTACTTAAGAAAATTTTTTTTTTTGCTTTCATAGCACACTCATATCTCTTGTTTGTATAATAAATTAAAGTGAGCATACAAACAAAAATTTTAAAATTTTTCCATTTAAATTAAGCTGGTCAATGGAAAAGCTTTAAAACTCTATTGTTAGTTGATGAATGCATGTATTATAAGGCACTTTTAAATAAAGAAATATTTGCTGTGTTGCTGGCTGCTACTACTATGCTATCGTCTTTGTTTTCTTAAAATCTTCTTTAAATTCGAAATTAAAAGAAAAGAAAAATATTTTGCAACCATTGTACTTAAGCTGCAAAATGAAGAAGAAAAATTAAACGAAACAAAAGCTACAAAATGCTACAGAAAAAAAAAACTTGTCGCCATTCTTGAAGAACATACAAAAGAACAGAAGCTGCTCTCGTTAACGCAGCAAATATAAAAACGAAAAAGCTTTAAATTTAAAAAATAGAGAAAAAAATTTCTGAAAAATATAATGAAAGAAGGAGAGAAGCTGACTGAATAGAAGACAAACTTTTTTGTTTTGTGTGTCATCTTTTGTTTAAAAATTTTATCCTTTTGTTTGTTTTTCATTAAAGTAGAGAAAGGGGGAGAAAGACAAAGCTCCCTCCTTCATAAAGACTAAAGCCGAGTGGAGAAAAAAAATTTGAGAGAGAGAGAGAGAGAGAGAGACACTCACCTCACTCACCCGTTTCAAATGTACATGGTTTAAACTAAAGAAAACCCAGAAACACTAAAACAATAATGCGAACATGTACACAATGCAGTAGAACTTGAAGAGAGAGAAGACCTGCATGCCAGGCAAGTGCAACGAGAAGCTCAAAAAATTTTACGAGAAATGTAGAAATTAGATTTAAAATTTAAATTTTTATCATTTTATTAAAAACAATACTATTTATGGAATTATAGCTCAATAGAAAGCTTAAAATATTATAATACAAAAGGGGTGCGTATGATGAATATTTTGTGTATAAATACTTACTCTTAAGGCTTCATATAACTCATACGCCTTTGATAGGTTTTCTAAACATGATAAAAATGAATGTCATTGTGTTGTAATTCTTCTTTTTTAATTTTTTTAACTTATTTATTCTTAAAACACAATATGTCATATTGGCAGCATTTAAAATCTGGTTAGTAGTACTAAATATTGTTGTTGAACTGTTTACCTGGTGGCTAATAATGACATGTTCATACGACAACTTTGTTTTCGTAATTCGCTCTTCAATTCATAATGCAACCGCCAATTAAAAATTAAATTACAGAATTTTCCATACAAGATTTTAATAACGAATCACCTAAATTGCAATTAAATCTGTTTCATTTAGACTTGTGGACATGCATTTCAGTTAATAATGAACTATTTTTTTCTGAAGGTTTTTTTTTTGATAATTTCCAATTCTTACAAATATGCCGTACCGTTATATATTTCTAAAAATAAAACAAATCAGCATTTCAATGTGAAATTTTTTAAATAATCTTTTGTTCGAGAACATCGAAAAATATGCGAACAAGTAATTAAGTTATTTAAGCTAAAATCGATAAATACTCGTATTTGAATCAAATTCCTTTTAGTAACCAAACACAAATAAAATATCAGTTCACAACGTAAGAAATTATCAGATAAAAAATAACCTTCATGGTCATATTGATAAAAATGCCAGACGTGTCGGAAAAAATATTTAGCAACGCTTTCTGTTTGCAAAACCCACCTCAATAAGGAATCAAACTTTTGGTAGCTTATAGTTTAAGGCAAAGAGTCAAAGTTTAACGCCTTTGAAAATGACGGCAGATCCCATGTATGTCGTTCCATAAACACTTCAAAATACGCCATAAAGACTGTCCAGCACTTTATTCACTTACTTATCCACAACTGTATATTTAGGATTACATGTGAGTACAAAATCAATGTGATCTCTCATTTGCATCGGGAGCTTTTCCACACTAAATTTATTTTTTATTTTCCTAATCTTCTTTCTATTTATAATACTTACTTTTAACAAGAAAAATATAATAAATGCGTGTTATGAAGGTGTCATGTGAACGCGGTAATTCGTATAAGTAATTGAAAGTTGTTCAAAGTCTCATGTGAGCATGTAACAAAGCTTTCATTCAGTATAAACCATTTAAAAGATTAGCCACCTAGCAAAGATCGGAATCGATAGCGTTTCTTGCGAGCATAATTACCAGGCTAGAGCACATGGAACGCCTGGTTATGGCTACTGTACGAGCTCACAGGATGAGGTGGAAGAACATACTTCTATGTAACTGTCTCGCTCTACGTGAGACTAAGACACCAGGATGAAATTCACTTAGGAATGCAACAACGTTTATAAAAACATCGTTAATACAACCGATGAATTTTCTTCGGTGTCATACATGATTGTTTGAATATTTATAGATGACAAAAGTTGATTTTATCTTGTCCGTGTATTATCCAGTCCTAAAAAAGTATCATGACATGTTTTGTTTGTGTTGTTATCACTCGGTTTCTTTAATGAAATTTTTCATTTATGATAATTTCAAACAATTGGTGGTATCGGTTGGTTCACTTGAGGAAACTGGAATTTAAATGGAGATATTTGTGAATCCACGTTTGTTTTCAGTCTCTTTCATGTATCTGTTCTATAAAGGGTAGCGCAAGGAGCCATATGGCCTCCGAGCAGTCCCAAAATTAGGCCACCACTTTTCATACATACATACACGATGTTTGCAATTGTGTGTCCATGTATTAATTGTTAACGTGTTAGCCACTTGAAACGGTGGGCACATTAAACAGTAGAGTTTTTGGCGATGTTTCTACGAAATAGAGCTGAGCTAGTCGATTAGTAACCGTAAAAGCAACATGGGTACACTCACGCAGAGAAACAGTCGAGATTTTTTGGAAGGAAACTATAATGACATTGATCTGTAGATATAATTCTGATCTTGTGGGCAGGTGCATACAGGCGCAATTTTGAATTTTTCGCAAAATTTGCTGGCGTATTTCGCCAATAATTGTCTGTTAACGTAGACAAGTGACTTTACATAACCCCAAAGTGGTGGCCAATTAATTGGACTATTACGTGAAATTATTCTTTCAACAAAAGTTTCTTCGATTAAATCAATTTTAGCGCGCGCGGCTCAGTCCTGTTGGAAACACATGTCAGCAGGATTAATGCCTAAGTAGGGTACGCAAAAATTTCTAATCATGTCCCTACACCGCTCACCTTTTACAGGAAAACTCTGAACATTATCGTTTTTGAAAACATATAGACCAATGGCCCCTCCAACCTATAAAGCGCACCAAACAGTAACTTTCAGTGGCTGTAATGGTGTTTCAACAAAACTAGTGGATTATCCATACTCCAAATGCATTAATTCAACCAAAAATGAGCTTTATCCGAGAACATCGTTTTGAATGGAAATTGAATTAAAATTTGTGCTTCAGCTCACTTTGCATGCGTTGATCATTTGTAATTATATTTGCAATGAAATGTTAAGTCAAACTATGCAAAACGCAACAATCAGCTGTTAAATCGGTTATCAAATAAAGCAGTGTTGTAAACTCAAGGTTATGAACCTCTAATAAAATACCCAATATAGCACTCAGACCATAATTCTAGTTGAGCCTCACATACTTTCGCCACTATTGTTCCTTATTGTCTTTACAAATGCCGTCGTATGGGGGAGATTTATGAAGACCCCTACATCGATTTGTTTCGACTGCCTTCTTGTTTGACCACAATCGTTCATGGTTTCTAGCACTGTGTACAAGGATGCTGTAAATGCGTTGTATTGCTTCCTAAGCATCTTTTCATTTAAGCATCAGATTCCACGTATAGTCACCTATTCACTGTTTCCATTTAAGTAGACATTCCAAGGTATGTGTTCGTTGTGGTTTCTAGTCACTAGCCCTAGAGAACTACCGATTGCATGAAATTTGCCCATAAAGTTGATTTCTAAAATCTGATATACTGAATAATTTTTATCTTCGGGCATCAATTCTTTTGATAGCTGCTTACATTCGATATTAAGGAATACAACGTTTGTATTTAACTCATATTTTACTTCATTAAATAGCTAAGCTTGACGAGCCGTTATATTTTTTATAACTGTTAACTTATCTTAAACAATTTCTAAATAATTATTGCCTGCTGTCAGGCTTTGACAACCTATTTTGTATGTTTGTACAGGCATATGTTTGCTTATCTGTACAGCCGGTTTATTGGTTACTGTTGTTACAAGTTCGCCTTTGCGTAACTTTTGTTTTTCCCTGTAACAACAATTTCAACGACAAGAACAACAAGAGAAAGAAAAAGTAACATCTGCTACTTCATCTTCAATTCTTCTCGACTATGCAGGCGTTTACATACGAAAGCAAGAACCTTGTTTTTCTCCCTCTCTTTAATCCTTAATAAAATAAGGAAATCCCTGATTTTTTTTCTCATCTCTTTTGTATTTTCTACCCTCTTTTTACTTGTCTGTATATATGTAGTGGTAGTGTTTTACTTGATAGAGGTTTTGTTGCATTTATGTATCTTTATGTAACAAGGATTTTAGTTGTTTAAGTGAATCAGACTGACACACAAAAAGAGTGCAGGCAGCTGTATTTTGTGTCTTTAGAAAACAAGTGGAATCTGCAGTTAAAGTGTTTGCTGTGTTACTTGTTCTAAACAGAACGAAGGCATAGACTACAAATACACCCACAAATACACGATCTCTTATGTACGTATTTTATACCTTTTTAATCTGGAGTCTACCCATTTCAACTAATGAATTTTTATCAATTTTAACACATTATACTGTAGTTTTTTCCACATTTTTTTCTTCTCTTCTCTATTACAGCGGGTTCTTAAGGCTTGAAAGTATTTTTCTTGTAGTGTTGTACACAGTATTTGTTAAGGATCTTCTTTTGTATGAAATGTTTTCTGGGTGCACTTGTATTCTTTTTTCATGTTTACATTTAACTTGAAGCTTGAAGAGTAGATTGGGGGCTTACTTGTATAAACGTTTTGCCACGTTTCTTTGAAGAAGTTTTAAGATAGATTTTATCTCTTTTATATGTGCACTTAAATAGCAAGTGCTCATAAAACAATTTACAGGCCTTAATAGGTTCTTGTATTAATTGTTTATTCTAATTTGCAAAGAGTTTAAAATGAAATGGTTGATTAGTGTAATTTAAAGGAATGAAAGGGTTAAATAGAAACATTTTTATTTAAATGATTTGTTGGTATAAACTATACACAAGTATATGCTTTCGTAACGGCTAACGTACTAACATATAATATTATCAGTTGTTCCCGGAGTTACTTGTATCAAAATATATTTTTAAAAAATCTAAAGTCCCAGGTAATTGCAAATAAATGAAGTAAATGAGCACAATTCTAATTAATTAAAAGGCATTAAGTAGGGATATCGATTATGCGACTTTTTCAAAAACCGGTTTTCGAATAATTCGAAAAGTAGCAGTTTAAAAAAACCGGTTTTCGTTTAATAACTATTCAAATAACCAGTTAATCGGTTCTTTTATTTAAATAAAATAGTTCTTAATTATTGAATCGCAGAGCTGGATCACATCGTTTTAAACATAAGCAGAAGCAGACAGAGAGCTTATAATTAAAGTGGCAATCATTTCTACCAAAATTTCCAACAAATCTCATAAAAACTATGCCAAAAGGCTGTACGAAGGCCATGAAAAACAAAGTTTATTACACAAAAGTACTAAAAACTGCCTAATTTTCGAACAGCTACTCAAGGAGCTAAATTCGTGTTTGTTGTTGTATTACTTGGTAGAGAAGGGAATTAAAAGTTTGTTATTATAGTTATAATTCAGGTGCCTGGGATGACAAAAATTAAATTGTTTTACTTTGAATAAACCTATAAGTAATATGCGAGTCCTTAATTGCCTTGACAAGAAAAGTTGCTTTGGTTTCGAACAGCACTGTATGTAGATATGCACCATATATGTAATAGTGTGTGTCACTGTGGCTTGTTAAGTAAGACACCCATCTTAAGGGTTAAATAAAATTTAAATTATATGTCCATATATTCTGAAATTTTATCTTTATCAATCCCTGATACGGTCTTATGAAATCTAACTTAAACACCATGTGTTATTTAAAGAAAAATGATTTTAAAGTTCCACCATGTTTACTCATGTATTCGTTTGTACAACTTCTTCATACAACATGACATTTAAAAAAATTCGACTTGAAACTGAAAAAAATAAAATAAAAAAAATCCCAAAAAAAACTGGGAAAGAAAATTTTTTACTCTGGTAATGAAAAGGAAAGTCAAACACGTTTGTATACAAGTTTGTATATGTATTTAATACAAATGAGTACAACGACAATAACAACATTAATGTTTATAACAGCCATGAGCTTTTCATAGGACAATTGTTCGCGTTCAATGCACACGTATTCTTACGCTCTTGTTTTTAGTCATCAAAGAGACATTGACGAATGCACATGTGCGGAAAATGTACCAAAATTTTTTTAGGCACAGAAAAATAATTTTTAAAGTTTGACATTTTATTCCATACAAAATGACATAAAAAATCGTCGGCAAAAGCAGTCATAAGATAAAATCTATTTTATTTTGACAGCGTTTTTTCTTACTTTCTCACAATCTGTATTGGTGTTGACGTAATTTCACTGTATTTTATTCATAAAACAAAAAGCAAAACAAACCTAAAAACAAGAGGGCAATTGACAGTATTTCAAGTTGTCGATTTTATTATGCTCCATCTTTTTTTGACAGCGTTTTTGCTTGAAGTTTCGGACGTATTCTGTTTCATCACTCGCTGAAATAACGACTAATGCACATGTGTGGCGGATGCATGTTGATTTTTTTTTAATTTTATTTTTAACAACAAATTTACTCTCTCTGGGAGAGTACTTTCCATGTTCTCACTAACCCAAGTACATTTTTATTTTTGAACATCACTGGTTTATAGACATAATACGTACAAATCTATAGACAAATTCACATATATACACACATATACATATTTATACCTGTAATAATATTCTCACACATGTGTATATACTTTCGAAGAATTTTTCATAAAAAAAAAAATTCAGAACTAAAAGAAAAGATCTTTTAAATGAACATAACGGTCTTTGTTTATGAAAAGGAATGTCTTTTAATAATGTTCATGCATGTACCTCGTACCAAAAAAAAAACAACAACAGCAAGAAGAAGCATTATTATAAATACTGGTAATATTAAAAACAAAAAGACCAGAAAGAAAAGAAAAATAAGAAAAGGTTGAGATTGACTTTATGAAATTCTACAGCACAATTTTTGAAAAGGTGAGTTAATACAACATATGAATATTCTACACACAATTATGATGGATCATAGCGTTGCAAAAAAAAAATATCCTAACAATTCTATTGGGAGATAACATTTTAATTTTAATTCTAGATTAATATTGGTTTATATTCGCACCTTCGACTGATTCACCATTAATAAGGAATGGTAGTTAGTTAGTGTGCGATCACTATATTTGATTTGGTCTTTATCTTATCCACATATAGTCCTACATTTAGCGGTGCTTTTTAATGATTTCTAGTGTTCTTTGAAATGTGATTTAGCAGGCCAATGCAATTAGCATAATTTAAGTCCCATTGCTTCCCTAAAAATATTATGATATTGTTTTGGTCACGATAGTTACTTTTCTTGCAAAGTCTAAGACAATATTACAAGACAATAAGAGTGATGATATAACGTATATTTGGAGCACATCAACAGAGACTAAAATCTAAAAATAGTATTTAGAGGAGAGATCTTCATACGGTAGACCGTTCCACTATGATTCTTAGCATATTGAAATAGTCGTCGCATGATATTTGTGACTGAAAACGGGCTTGTTGCGATCGAAGGTCAGGTTCCAAAGCACTCGCAAGGCAATTAGTAAATGCACATATGTGCGATAGGTAGGAGGGAGTGGCAACCTTGCTAAATGAAGGCACACTTAAGCGCACATAGCGGCAAACGGTGATACCATATAAATTTGTGATCCACCAGAGACACCGCACAGAAACATTTCCCTAAGTTAAGTCGTAAGCCACCGTGCGAGTGACCGACACTGGCAGACAAAGCAGAGGAGCAGACTTCGCTCTGCTCCTCTTCTGCCGATTCACAGCCACGACAGAAATAATTCACAGATAAGCGCAGCCTTTCTAAGTGCCTACTTATGACACAATGGCCTGTGATTATAGTTTGAACAGAGTTAATGCCCCGAGCATACATTATAAACAGTTGATTGGTACACTTTATATCCAACCTGGGCCAAGGGAGTGCGGCAACAAAGCAAGAGCCACCCTCCACCAAGGTCTTTGCAGCGTCCAACATATACTTCCGCCTAATCGCCAGCGTAACAAAGGTAAGAAGGACAACACCATCGCGTGCGGATGGATGTTCCGAAGAAGTTTTCCTGCCATAGCGAGCTCATCAGCAGCATAGCTACCCTGGAAGTTCCTGCCGTGATAGTGTACAAAAGGAATCACAACACTCCCTGACCAGCTTAGAGTTAAAGGTCACATACAAAAAAGATCTGATCACAGCCTGGCTATCAGAACAGATATTTATGTCATCGGTAGGGGCACCCCTCCGCCAATAGAAGAAGAGAAACCCTGCTCAATCGCTGGGTATGCTAGAGTCAGAGGATAAATTGTTTCTACTAGAAATCCCCTATCCAGTTCAGGTTCAGATGAATCATAGTCGATATCAGCCAGTATCGAGGGTACGTCAGACAGAACAAAGGAATGCCTTGAGGGGATAATATCACAGCGTTATAGGGTCTTAAATATCACTGCTACAATTTTGAATCTTTGCCTGACGAGTACCTGCGAAGGGAGCATTCCAAGCATTACAAAACAAGCCCTTGTAGGAGTGGTACATAATGCACCTATCATCTGGATTGCAGCAGACATCGCCATCTTTATCGAGTAGAGTACACCAGAAAACCACTTCATACAAAATATTCGGCTTAATAACCGCTGAATAAACATAGCAAATGACTGAGACCCCATTTCGCAAATAAGGATCTTCTGCAACAGTATTTTGCTACAAGTCAAACTACCAACCTACTCTTTTTCTAATATTTTTTAACGACTTTCATCTTTTAATTTCTAATCTTATCTGCTCTTTTGCCAATGACAGCAACATTTGTCACTCATATTTTTTTGTTCGTAGACCCAGCCTTTTGGAGATTGGGGGGAGAATGATGAATGCGAACGACACACTCACAAGTGACCTGGTGAAAATCTCCGAATGGGGTCGTGCGAACAGGGTCGATTGTTTTTTTTCAATGCTGTTTTTTTTTAACAAACAGACGTGATGGTGTGTTGCCATCTGTCTCAATGGCTAATGTAGATATTGGGGAATCAGATGCTCTTGATGTTCTGGGTATGGAAATTCACTATGACGTTCATTGAATTGATCACATATTTCAAGTGTCGAAAGAAGCATTCAAGTGCCTTGGTTTTTTAAGATGGTACAAGAAATACTTCACGCCATCTGATCTCCTTAATATTTACAAGACCTCACTCCGTCCGAAATTGAAATACAACTCTCATGTATGGGCAGGTGCTTCAAAGTCTATTTTGGAGTTTCTCGACCGCGTACAGGAAATGACAAAAATGATCATTAATGACGGTTGGGTAGCCAACTTTATCGATTCATTAGAGCACCATCTCATTGTGGCGTCGCTACTATAAGGTAATGTGTTCTGATGAAATTAAGGAGTTAATACCCTAAAATCATATATTTTTACTTAGTACTCGTATTTCTCGTAGAGCGCATCTCTTTGTAGTTGATGGTCCAATGAAACGCACAACGCATTATAAGGAGAATTCGTAACGACATAAGTAAGTTCAAATCTAACGTCCATAAACACTACTCCATCTGTTCTTATTCTCACAACCTGTTTTCATAGTACCAGCACAATACTCTATATAAGTAGAGGTCATCTCCTGGGTACTGCTCTTATGTAACAAAAACAAGCCACCTTACGAGCTCTCCCAGCCAAGTTGGCTTTCCAACTCAACTTATGGTCAAAAATAATGCCTAAATATTTATTTATTGTATTTCATTTCTACGTACACAGAAATATAATATGCAGGGATGCCTCGAATAGCACGACTAATTAGTTTCGAATTCGTAACATATAGCTCACAGAATTATGAAGATAACAAACTAAAAACCCTTAATTTTTTGTGAGAGAAGTTCCCATGTTCCTTCAGGGAATGTTGTGGGAATTAATAATAATAATAAATTATAATTCATTTAAATCAAATTCCGTGTTAGTCGAGGTTTGTCGCAATTTTTTTCGCAGCTTCGTGTAATTGATGTGCCATGCTATTCGATGGACACCTGTACTTAGAATTTAGTTTTGGTAATGTATCGTGTAAAAATAAAAATGTCCCATATAAAACAAACGATAAATGAAACTGTAAAATAAAAACACGTCCTCAGTTACAAAGAGACATTTTAAGGGGATTTTGTTGCATACGAAAGATATGTATTTTCTTAACATAAGTTTTAAAAAGACCCATTCAAGGGTACCGAAATATAAAAAATTCGTACTCCTGCTGTACTATTTTGGAATCATTTGTGTTGTTTGTATATGTATATACTAGTAAGTATATAAAAATCGTACAAACAGATACTCTTCTTAGAAACATATCTCTGAAATGGTATATTTTGCAAATTTGTAGTATTTCTAGTATTCGTTTTTCCAACGTTGTTCTCTAAAATTTATTTTTCTTAAATAAGATTTAGCAAAAGCTACCTCTTTTTGGTTTTCTTGTCACATCACATAAATTAGAGTGTATTTTTATATATAATATATATTATATTCTTTTGCGAGTGTGTGTGTTCTGATGTTTTTAAGAACAAATAATATTGCATTCTTTTGTGATTTTTATACTGCACCCTTTATCTTACTTTAAGTATTATTTACTTTATTTTATTGGGCCATCAACGTCATTCTTATTATTCTTTGTGCTATAGTGGTTACTAAAACAGGGTGAAAGAAAAGTTTTTTATCAATTTTAAATTAAGATACAGACTTACTACACGGTGTGACAAAAAAGCTAAATTGAAGTGCCCAAGAGTTGATACTATTGTTACGTGTTAACCTTTTTAAATTTTTTTTTTTTTTTTACTCTTTGTTTTCTGTCTGGCCTTCTGACAAAAATTTATGATGGACTACACCGTTGTAATCCATGAAAAACATGAGCATTGCCTTCTTTTTAACTGAATACGACATGGCGCTTTGGTAGTAGCATTACCTTTGTTTTGCTGGCTTTGTTTTTAATAATTTATTTTGGTTTCAATATTAATAAATAATGTCGGATGCCTTATTCTAAGGTTGTGTCGCAGTATGTCACGTTGTGGATTACTAGTTATTACGCTGATAAGGATTTCATCAATAAATATTAAGAAAGCGAAAGAGATAAAATATATCCCTGCTTTGCACTAGAATTCAGAGGTATATGGAGAAAAATTTATTGGTACTGGTACTGTGGCCTAATAAAATGTCGTGACTTTTTCGACATACTTTTTCTTTCCAATTCTCTCCATATGCTCTTGTGCCTTATTAGGTCAAAAGTTTTGCTAAAAACCAGATAGAGAGATTCCTCCAGCTCGTATATTTGTTCCGTAGTAATACGAAAGTGTGATCATAAATACAGTTGGGTTCTTTAGCTCTTTATAGTGATTAATCTTTTTAGCTCAGCGCATTTTTAAGAACTAGGTCGTTCAATCCGTTCAATAGTTCAGTGCTCAGTTGACTTTTTGCAGATTTCCCATAAATAGATTCTAGAAACACAGCTTGTATATGTTATTTACGGGGTTATACAACGAAAAACGAATATGAACGAAGAAGGAATATGATTAATCTATTTGGCGCTGCTGTACGCAATTGAGTACACCCAGAAAATGAAAGCCAGCTATTTTTGCCTATTAGTTAAAAAGTGACAAATGTAACATAAAAAAAAATAATAATAATAATTCAGCCTTATTGATGACAACTGTCGTAGAATGCTTATTTTATTCTCAACATTCTCCACATTTTAAGTTTTACTTTAAGAGCTTAATTCTTTCTTTATATTGTTTCTTTATAAAATAAATTTATAATAAGTAGATTACAGTTTGTAACCACAAACAAATTTTATTTGTAATACCACCCAACTCAGTAGGGTACAGCGGCGAAGTCCAAATAAAAATTGTGGGGAGATGGTCGTTGGTCTAAATGCAAAACTACACGAGTATACTTTTATCAGCATATTGATATTTATAAAGAGTATTACTTTGCATTAACACCTACCTAATCGAATCTGATGAGAGGAGACGAAGTTGTCGACGATAGTGTGATTAGTGACTCTTTACCGCAAGACGCGCCTGATGCTATACGTTTTCCTCACGTCTTAATAGTAGCAGCGACGATCAACCATTGGCGGAAAAAGACATGAGATATAACCATCAATAATCAATGTAAAATAAGTGTTTACCAAAGCATTCTTCCATGGGCTGAGAGGTTACTGATATGTTTAACTGATAAGAGGATGTAAAGAAACAGTCCCAGTACAATAATATAATCTTAAATATTACAAATTCAAATTTATAAACTAATCCAAAAAAATTGACTCTACCAACATAAAAAAGTTCTTTGGTGTATTGATATTGTCCGGGAATCGCAAATTTCAAAGTGAGGATTTTTACTGATCCAACGATGAGAATGTAGGCATGGAAGTGATTTCAAAATCAATGACCAAATTAAGATATAGAAACATAAAAATTAATATCCACTTTATAAATAATGATAAAGCTTATAGTACCAGGGAGTAGTGCGGTAAGTTTTACCTGGTGGCGGACACATTTTACCTATATAATAGATAATGCTATTGCAAACGCTTGGCGTTTACACGTAGTCGTTGTCGATTTGACAGAATGGATCAACTTTTATTCCGAAGCTCTGTTGCTAGGTAATATTCCCGTAAAAAGACAAAGCTCTTCCTTTATCCTAATCGGTTCCAGTATTACATCAAATATAAAAAATAGGAAAAATAAAAGATATAAACTGTCTGGTTCTCATGCTGATTATATTAATTAATGTTTCCTAAGATCTGAATATATTACCGCCAACAAATTTGCATACAACAGTTATTTAAGCAGAATGAAAGAAAACTCTAAATGCCGTGCTAATGCTTATTTTTTGTACTTGAAATTTTGTTCTAGCTGTGCTGAGAATGAAATATCTGTTAGTAACTAGTACGTACTATAATAAATCATTTGACCAGCAGACCGCTTACCCTTATAATATTGTTTCCACATCGAATATACATTTATATATACATATACTGAAACAGTGTTATCAAGCTTGAGTGTTTGTCATCAAGTTTCATCTCTTTTATTTTCATGTCAACATGGATTTCGAAAATCAAAATCTACAACTACTAATAAAGGGTCCGCCAAATAATTTTTTTTTTTTTTGAAAGTGCTGTAAAAAAAGAACTACTGAATATTTTCTCCATTTTTTTATTTGAAAGTACAATCCTTCCGATTAATAACGGAAAATAACTTCATATAAATGGCTGCCACGGCTGGCCATGAGGCTACTGTACGATGGGTCCAATTTTTAAGCGCATTATCGATTGTGTGCAGCTGTATTTCACCAATGGCTTCACGAATATTGTCCTTTAAAGCGTCAATTGTTTCTGACTTGTTGGCGTAACACTTATCTTTGACGGCACCCCACAAATGATAGTCCAACGGTGTCAAATCGCAGCGCCGAGGTGGCCAAACGCCATCAGCTCTGCGGCTGATAATGCGATTTTAAAAAACAGGGCTCAAAACATCGAGTGTAGCTTCGGCTGTGTGGCACGTACCGCCGTCCTGTTGAAACCAAATGTTGCTAATATCCTCCTCTTCAATTTTTGTGAACAAAAATTCGTTCAACATGGCCCGATAAAGATCGCCATTGAGTGTAACGGCAACTCCTTACTCATTTAAAAAAAAATGGCCCAATTATGCCTCTGGACCAAAATCCGAACAAATCATTGACTCGTCTTGGGTGTATCGCCTTTTCAATGTATGCGTGCGGGTTTTCTGTGCCCAAAATGCAACAATTTTGCTTGTTTATATACGGAGCTGACGGTGCTTCTCTTCTTCTAAAATCCGTACGCAAGTTTCGCACACATTCTGCAACTTTACCATGATTTTCAAAGTAAATTCCCAGCGTTGCTCAAGCGTATACACAACCATATTCGTTCAGCGGAAGGATAAAACTAATAATCTGTCAAATCACACATGAGCTAAGTGTTGCCATTCACGAAATAAGCACTTGTTGAAAAAAAAAACGTTAGATGGCGGACTCGATATATTGGAACTTACAATTAATATAAATTATGGTTTTATTAATTCTAAGCAAACTGATGTTATCTACACTGATTTTAGTAAGGCCTTTGATAAATTTAACCATGGGCTTAGCAACAATTCAATTCGCTGACTTAATTCGTATCTTTCTGGCAGAACTAAACAAGTAAAATATAAAAATGCTGTTTCTAAGGTTATTGATGTTCCTTCTAGAGTGTCACAGGGTGGTAATTTGGGTTCTGTATTGTTTACATTATTTGTCAACGACCTACCTGAAATTTGCAGTTAAAATGTTCTTATATGTACAGATGGCGTTAAAATTTTTACCTCCTTTAATAATATTTCTGGTCAATCATCTCTTCAAAGAAATTTCAAATATTTTTTCTCAACGGTGTGATTTAATTTTTTGGACTCTAATATCAAAATATGTAAGCATATGTCGTTTTATAGTTCACAATATTTTGATACTTCTTATCACTTTAAAGGAACAACACTAGAAATGGTTTCCATTATAAATGATTTTAGAATTTTATTGGACCATAAACTATCATTCTGTGATCAAATTTTTATGATGGTTAATAAAGTTAATGGAGTATTAGAATTTATGAAGCGTTGGTGGAAGGAATTTTGTGATCCATATATAACGAAGCAATTATATACATCTTTGGTTCGACCAATCCTTGAATACGGATCTATTATATGGAATCCTTACTTTTACACTTATTCCAACATTATTGAATCAGTACGGAAACAGTTTCTTTTACTTTGTCTGAGAGGACTTGAATGGAACTCATATGTACTTCCTTCATATGAAAGCAGACTCGCTCTAATTAAGCTACCAACTTTAAAAAGCCAGAGAATAATGCAAAAAGTTTCATTTTTATTCAATTTAATACATGGTGATGTTGATTCCGATTTTCTTCAAAACAAAATTATTTTTAATGTTCCAGTTAGGCCTTCTTGCTACTTTCAGTTAATAAATATAGAATATCACAGATCTGTATATGCCAATAATGACTCCTTTCGTCAGATATGCTTACAATTTTATAATTCATATCATTTAATTGATTTTTCTGAGAGCAGTGAAATTTTGAAAAGAATAATAATATTGAATTAAAATTAATTATATTGTATTTGAATTAATAATTTTTATTTTGTAAAGTTTGTATTTTTTCTCAAGGCGGACATTGAAGCTACCTAGCGCTAGATGGTAGCACAAACACAAAAATTTTTTCTTTCTTAGAAATAACGATCTGTCAAACGCCAGCTGTTAAAATTTTAGCCCAATTCATCGATAAGTTTATTTGTTGTAGTCGTTTGAAGTTACCAACTTTTGTGTTTCTTGGAAAATGGAAAAAAGTGACTTTCGTGTAGTGATTAAACACTATTATATGAAAGGCAAAACGGCGAAAGAGACAAAAGAAAAGCTTGATTAACATTACGGCGAATCCGCTCCGTCAGATTATATGGTAAAATATTGGATTGCTGAATTGAAATGGGGCCGAACAAGCACTGCAACAATACCATCAACAGGAAGGCTAAAATAGGTGGTTACTGAAGAAAATATCAAGAAAATCCTCGATATCGTTATGAATGATCGCCGGTTCAAAATACGTGAGATTGCTGAAATGGTAAACATATCAAATGAACGTGCGTTCAACATTTTGCATGAAAATTAGCATATGGAAAAGCTATCGGCAAGATGGCTGCCGCGTTTGCTTAGTGTTGAACAAAACCGAGTTCGACAGATCACTTCACAGCGGTGTTTGGACATGATAAAGCATAATCTTGCTGATTTTTGGCGTAGATTTATAACTGTTGATGAAACGTGGGTCCACCACTACACACCTGAAACCAAAAATCAATCGAAGCAATGGGTGGAAGCTGGTGGAAGTGCTCCGAAGAAGGCGAAGACAGCGAAATCGGCTGGCAAGGTTATGGTCACTGTATTTTGGGATGCGCACGGAATTTTCTCATCGATTATCTTGAAAAGGGTTCCACAATCACAGGAGAGTATTATCGCGCATTATTGGATCAATTGTTTGATGCAATCAAGAAAAAACGACCACATTTAAACAAGAAAAAAGTGTTCTTTCTTCAAGACAACGCACCGGTTTGAAAATTGAAAAAAAATCACTTATGAAAAATGAAAATTGCACTATTTGCAAGCGTTGTTCAGGCGTGAGTCTATTCATGATGAATTGCCAAACCAAACTGAGAATAAATCACTTGACAGCTGTTAAATCGGTCGCCATCTTGAAAAGTAATACAAAATTAAAGTTCTATGCCTCTATAAAAAACACGCTTTACAAAAAACCTTGGTATTTAATTCAACTTTCTTTTAAGAGCTTCCAAATTCGGTTGGCGCATTTCAGAAGACATTAATTACAACCGATTTTATAGTCCTCTTTTATATATAGCATATAGAAGATTTGTAAGGTATCTTGTATTTCGGCTTAAATCGTTATGAAGAATATAATCTCAAACCAACGACAATGGTACAGATGTTTCTTTTATTCCATGTCACTCTGTATTTGTTGAATGCGCACATCAATTGTGTTCTTGTTTGTTTTGTCTGCCTGGTATCGCTTTTATTATTTTCCGTTTTTCCTTGTTTTTCTTCATCATTATCATCACCATCATCCAAACCACACAAAATTGAAACAATGACACCTTTTTTCGTCTTTTTTTTTCTGCTTCAATATACGCATAGTTTTTCATTCATGTACATAGTTGTTGATATGGTATACTACGTAGTCAGTTTTTTATATTTTTATTGTGTTTCATTTTGACTTAAATAAAAGTTATTGTTAATATTATTATCATTGTTGTTGTTCTTGGTCTTGTGCTGTTATTGTTTGTTTTTATAACCCCCGAAGTAAAAAGCTTTTCATTTTCATTTTATGTTTTTTGTTTTTGTTTTCTATTGTTGTTTATGATCATTATTGCTGTGACATCTGCAGTAAATACTTATCAAAAAATAAGAAAACTAAAGAATTTGACAATAACAGCAAAACAACAATTGTAATAAAAACAATATACATGCATACATGTACTCGTATATACACAAACATGGTCGAATGACTATCCTTTTATCTAACAAATAAAAAGTAGGGACGAAATTGTTCTTCAGGTTAATAAATAATATATATTTTATTTAAAATAAATAAGGAGTAAAATAATTGTTTGTTTTTTTGGTTAATTTCACTTTCATTTTATTAACAAACACGCACTTGCTCACACAAACCAATTTGGCCAAATAATTGTTTACAAATTGTCGATTAAATATGGAGTAAATGGCGTTACACCACAGCAAAAGTGTACTTTTCTGTTGTTGTTGTTGTTGTTCTAAAATTGGTCAATTATGTATATTGATTATTTGAGTAAATTAGTTTGAATTGAATTGTCGTATAATGACAGAAATTTAGGTTGGGGTTCACTTTAATAGTTGAAAGATAAGAAAACAGAAATGAATTTATTAAGTACAAAATAATTTATTTTTAATTGCGGTAAGGATACAGCTTTTTAATTTCACAACTTTCGGAAAAAAACAAATTATTATGGTATTTTGTTTTTTTTTTTTATTTTGTGGCAAACAGAAACTGCTTTGGGCTCAGACCACATCCCCATCCTGGTCACGTTAGAGAAACCGAGTGACTTCATAGAACCAGATAAGCACACGTTTGTAAATTACAAAAAGGCCGATTGGCAATTGTTCACAAACTACGTTGAAGATGCTTTGTATCTTTTACAACCCCCTACATGCGCTAGAAGGGGTGAGAATGTATTTTAATAATGCTGTCCCCAATGCAGCAAAGCGATTTATCCCTGCGGGAAGGATACCTAATAAAGGGTCCGCCAGCTAACGTTTTCTTTCAACTAGTGCTTATTTCGTGAATGGTAACACTTAGCTCATGTCTGATTTGACTGATAATTAGTTTTATCCTTCCGCTGAACGAATATGGTTGTATATACGCTTGAACTTCGCTTCGCTAAGTGGGCCTGCGATCGACTTACAGAAGATGCCGATTTTGCCGAAAAAAATCATCTTTTCATATGAAGCTCATTTTGATCTTGGCGGGTATGTAAACAAGCAAAATAGTCGTATTTGGGGCACAGAAAACCCGCACGCATACATTGAAAAGCCGATACACCCAAGACGAGTCACTGTTTGGTGCGGATTTTGGTCCAGAGGCATAATTGGGCCATCTCTTTTTCGAAAATGAGCAAAGCGATCGTTATCGCCAATGGCGATCGTTATCGGGCCATGTTGAACAAATTTTTGTTCTCACAAATTGAAGAGGAGGATATTAGCAACATTTGGTTTCAACAGGACGGCGCTACGTGCCACACAGCCGAAGCTATACTCGATGTTTTGCACCCTGTTTTCGAAGATCGCATTATCAGCCGCAGAGCTGATGTCGTTTGGCCACCTCGGAGCAGCGATTTGACACCGTTGGACTATTATTTGTGGGGTGCCGTCAAAGATAAGTGTTACGCCAACAAGACAGAGACAATTGACGCTTTAAAATAAAATATTCATGAAGCCAACGGTGAAATAAAGCTGCAGACAATCGATAATGTGCTTAAAACTTGGACCGATCGTGTAGGCTACAGCATGGCCAGCCGAAGCAGCCATTTGAGTGAAATTATTTTCCATTATTAACCAGAAGGATTGTACTTTCAAATAAAAAAAGAAATTGGAGAAAATATTCAGTATTTTTTTTATAGAATTTTCAAAAAAAAATATATATATATTAGGCGGAACCTATATAAGTAAGTATGTGATTTATAAAAGGATACTGTTTGCATTGCAAGCCATAGCCGTTAGTTTGTTATTCGTGAACCTTTGTCTCCTTTAATGCGCGGAAATACCTAATTTTCATATTATTGTTATTTCTCCATTCTATTGTGACTAATTCTTGTCCCATACACTTCCACAAAATGGCGTCACTGAATGCGTTGCACTTTTTGAGCGTACAATTTTTTACATTTCTATTATTATTCTGCCTTGCTACAGTTTCGTTAATCATTTTTTGTTTAGACAAAGATAATGATGGGCTGTCATCTAGACTATGCAACAAGAAAATATACGTTTGATATTAAATATATATTTTTTTGATGCGCTATGTTCGGCCAACATCAAAAATCATCAGCATTTCAGATCCTTTAGTTAAGTTTTTTTTTATAATTTTTCCCTAAAATGTGAGATTTTTGAAAAGGCTGCTTCAAACATCTTATGATAACTTTAAAATAACTTTTTCGATTTCATTAAATCATATGTAAAATTATGATATTTTTGATTTATGAGAAACAAAATAAAACATAATTCATGAAAATCGATTATTAAATACATATTTATTCCCAATAAAGTGAAAGTAAATAGTTTAAAAAAAACACTTGTGCTGCAATTGCGTATGAGTGATATTTATGAATTTTGAAAAAACAATATCGCTTATACGACACCCATTACATACCATAAAAACAAAAAATGTTTGTCATTTAATAGTTATCATTAAATGCTGAAGCAGCCTCTTCAAAAATCGCACATTTTATAAAAAAAAAATTCTTAAAAATAACTTATCCATAGAATCAGAAATGCGGATGATTTTTGAAGTTAGGCGACCATAATGAATCAAAAAAATATAGTGGTTAGCCATGGTCAGAACATTTTCTTTCCATTTGTTACACTATGCAACAAGAAACGATATCTTCATTGTATTGTATTGTGTAGTAGTGAAGATCCTTGCTAAGTATGTTTCTGGTAATCCTTACTTAGCATTGCCGTTTTACCCCAGGAGGTGGCGTTTTCTCCTGATCATTTTTGTGGTGATTGTCTTCGCCGCCAGTGGTAGGTTGGAATGCCAGCGAGGCTTCTTTCGGATGTTTTTTGGCTAGAGGGGGTCTCTTCATTAAATACTCGAAAACCGCAATGAAATTTTTTCCTTCATATCCCCTGTTGTGGCTTGAACCTGGGCTACATGGGTTGTCACATTCCTATATTACCTCTTGAGACCTCGGGTACACATATGTGTACTTTAAATTATCTTTTTTTTGCAAGTGGTGATATTATTGGAAGCTGCTAGATTTGTATTTCTTGGCGTAGACTCTAGGATTTAGGCATTTTAGGCATTTTCACCAAAGCTTTCGCCATTTTTTTAACTTTTTTTTTCAATAAGACCACGAGTGCTTTAATAATAATCTAAAGGAAACGATATATACAAAAATATAACGTTAAGAGGTTAAAGAAATCATACATAAATCTACGCAGATGAGACAGCCACCTCACAGATAGTACCAGACAATGGTATTATACAGTTTCCTAGATTTTATGATCTATTTTTAATAAATAATTTTGTTAGTACAACCACAAGGAACATTAGTAAACCATTGGTGCTGAGAACCAATTTATTATAATTTTTTAATGTAAAGAATTGTTTTTATCGGAACACAAAATCTACTTTTTTTCTTCACTAAAATAATAAAAAGACTGTCAGTTTTGACAACCAACTGCAAACATATTGTTGCGAAAATAAGGTTGGACACCACAGCGTTTATTACATCGCTAAAATAAATAAACAAAAGCTGCAAGAACAACCATACCTTCTGTTTACAAATAACCAAATCGACAACAACAAACAGTAGCAGAAACAAAGTTAATAAAAATAGAGCGGCAACAAGAAAAATTAACAGCAAAGAAAACAAGTAACAGACAATAAACAAGCAACAACAAGTACTAAGAGCTGAAAGAGGTAAGTGTTCACATACGCAAGGCTACAAAGGAACTAAAAAGAAATTAAAAGAAAGAAATGGAATCTACCTGAAATATCGAGAGGTTCGACAGCTTTCGATGTATTGTTTACTCAACCATGTGAAAAGCACATCGATGCGAACAGAAATCAGTTTATGTGTCGAAAACTCAGCGAGTGCAGTTTAAGTAAAGTAAACTCAGCGAGTGCAGCTTGTGTGAAGAGAGCTTATAAGGAGTAAGCTCGTAAAGTGAATCGTGAAGTAGAAAAAAAAAACAGTTTAGTTGGAGCTAACTTAGTAAAGAGAGTTAAGTGTGGATAACCTCTGGTTGAAAAGGTTGTGATCGAATCTAAGTTATAACTACGATCGGGTAATTGTTGTTATTTACAAAATTGTAAACAGATAGAGTAATTAGGAAAAATAATTGTAGTGCCTGTAAAGAGATTACAAGCAGTGGTGCACAAACTGTGTTGAATAAAGGTTTTTCAATTAAAACACCAAACACTTAATTAATTTTATTTTAATTACAATCTACGAACTCATAAAAACACGTTTTTAAAAAGGCAAAAACGTAACAATATGGAGGCAGTTAGCTTAAAACTCGACAGCTTTCCAGTAAAAAGAGGGCAGTGTGGCATTGAACCATTTTTTTTAATGGAATGGGTTATGCACAGCACTGTCATATTTTAGGATAATAGCAGGAAATAAATAGTTTCAGAGTATAAGATAAATCAATTTGAATTGCAAAACCATTTCAGTTGTTATGTTTTTCATAACTTTATGTCTCGTCTATAGGTCTTTCCATTAAATAAATCAATTCAAAAGAAAAATCCACTTTATTATAAACATTTCTCGACATCATATGTATGAAATAAGAATTTAGGCATATTTGCATAATAATCTCTAATAAAATTATGATGCGTAAAACCATCTAATGGACGACAATTCTTTATATTTAATGATTTTATAACCAATAAATATTTGTCTTAATATGATATGCTTTATAAATGAAAAATAGTTAAAATACTGCATATAATAGATAAAAATATGCAATAAATTTTTCTTTTTATATTCGTATCAATATCTTAGATAATTTATCAAATAATTGCAAAATATTTTTGCAAATATTTATGAATATATAACGTAAAGTTATGCAAAAATTTTTCACTTCAATTGCGAAAATAAAGTCATAAATTTAATAGAAAATAAATTTGTTTGGCGAAACATTTTTCAAATATTTCAACACTTTAAGGATGACACAATATTATGAAAACTTAATGGAAATTTATTTTTAATTAAAATGAAATATCAAAGACATATTTGTCATAGAAATAGTAAATATGTATGTATTTTAAAACAAAGAAGTATTTTGTATATCTCTATTAAAATAAATGTTTTAATTTACATATATGTGTAGATTAATAAAATTAAAGTCATGTACGGGTATTTGAATGGTTGTATAAAACAACTAATGAATGCAGTAATTTGTCTTTGTATCGCATAACTATACAAATTTGCTTAACTGCTTTATATTTAGTGACAGTACCTAGGAAGGGATACTATTTTCTGATATTCTATCGAGTGCAACATGGATCTGCTTTTGAAACTTTCGAAACACTTTCATCGTTTTTGAGATGCGGGTACGAAATCGGTATTTAGTACTTTCTTGCACTTACTCAATAACCTTATATTAACGCTTTTTAAGCTTCCGATCGGGATTGAAAAGAAGAGAAACAGGCTTCTTAAGTGATATACATATGTATATATCATTTGACTAACCTTAGGGAATCTCCGTACGTTTCTTAAGCAATACTAATTTCATCCAATTCGTTCCAGATTTTTCAGTTTAAAAGCTGGTTTTTTTCACAAATTTATGAATAAACCGTACTATCTCTGAACTAAATCGGAAAATATATTCAGTAATGAATAAATTAAGTCTTAGGTTTTTGAAATCTTGTGAAAATTTGTCGAGTTAGGAACTTAGAAGTATAGTAAGTTGGACGAAGAACACGCTTGGGAGCATGTATTGACAGGATAAAAAAAATTCTAGCAAGAAAACCCAGCAGGATGGTGTGTTTTTACCTCTTCTGTGGAACGTGGTTATAAATAATATACTTTTCAAGCTCAACGGCATGGTAATGAAGGTGATCGCTTATGCTGATGATGTCATGTTTGTCAGGGAATAATTTCTTTTTACATTAAGCGACTTAATGGAATCAAATATCGGCGGTCTTTTAACTTGAACAAGGGTGCACAGCTTGTGGTATAAACTTGCGTAAAACAAGCTGATTGCTTTTACCTTTTCTGATTTAGTGTTTATAACGCACGCATTCAACACAAGCAGAGGACATAACAAAAACAATTAATTACGTTTTCAAGTGATTCTAATCTCCCTCCAGACAAACAATAGATGAATGATCAGGAAAAGAACGCTTGGAAAAAGTTACATTACTAAGTAAGAACTACCACCACAACTTAGCGAAGGTCTTCACCATTAAACTATTATATGGTGGCGAGCTACAGTAGATTATAGATCTACTTAGTTTGGGAAAAACCAACTTGATTTATAAAATTGAAACAAACCAATAATGGATGTTTTGTGGAAGGTCAATATGCTCTCTAGAGGAGAAAGGGAGAAAAAGAATGATACCGGTGTTTGGTCTCCCAAAGTTGGATGCTGTTAATCTGAAGATTTCGAAGAAGGCTAAAGACCTGTGCACGATCCTGGACTCCAATCTGTCGTGTTATGTGTATTTCACGTTTGTAGGAAGGTCTTTGATCTGATCTGACCCCTGAATATCTTTATCACATGTTTATCTGCAAAGTGTGCGCTTAGAACAAGGGAGACTGACGAAGTGAGGCACTTCGCATAGAAGACGGTATAATCTTACAGAAAGTCGGCAGCCCGATACTACATTTCAACAACGCCTTTAGTATTGGTATTATTTCTGTGAATAAGTGAGCTGCAGAATATTCTGGCTTAACACCATAAGTAACACAGAACTGTGGACTAATGAGGAACCCATATTGAAACAGATAAGGAAAAGAAAGTGGGGATGGATCGGTTACATCATATGAAAAAGTCCAGAAAGTATCACTAGAATGTCACTCGATTGGAATCTCATGGCTCAAGAAATCGTGGTCGACCAAAAACACCCGGAGATGCACAATTATCCAAGAACTGAGACAGAACAACCTAACATGGGAAGTGGCAAATAAGCAAGGCAAGACGTATCTGAAAAAAGATCACAAGGGCACGATTGGATTCTACGTAGACAATCTTCTAGTGAGCAATATTCTCGACTTCAGCGTAATAACATCCTTAACTGCTTTCGCTCACTGGCCCGATTGGAATATGGAATGATATTATGATTGCGCTAATAGGGAGAGGGTGGGATCCTCTCTGGCTTTCACGACTCAGGAGGACTTAAATGTTCCTCCGGTTGCGCTGTCGAGCTTAATAGATCGATGGTGGCTGAGCTTGACGGAGCACAGGTGGAATAATACCAACTCTTGTAGAATATCTAGAGTGCACGGACCTTCTCTGTCTATGAGAGGAGCTATGTCTCTGTTTAGATTTCAAAGGGAGCGATCGGGCTTGTAACGGGCATATTTACTGCACATTGTATGATGGGGGCGCATGTATGAGTGCATGAAGCGTTCTGGTTATGGCTACTATAGAAGTAGTCAGGATAATGGGGGATGAAAAATCAGTACAACACATTCTTTGTGACTGCCTAGCTCTGTGGTAATTTAGACTAAGGTAACTGGAGGCATCTCACTTCTATAATCTGGACTTTTCCATAGATGTGTTGTTGTTGAATATCGTCATCTCCGTCATGGGTACCAATTGGCTTACGTGAGCGGCTCATGATCTGATTTTTTAGCCTTAGGTGAGACCCTTTAAGCCTCTACTTCTGCTGTTTATTTTTCTCTTTAAATGAATATTGTATCGGGTGTTTTTTTAAGTTACAAAAGTTTAAGTCATAATAAAACAAAATATATATTTTTAGCATCAATGAAACGGCCATGTGGCCAGCACAGTTGGCGAGTACAAAATGCAATCCGGAACTACAATTTTTACAAATTTTCGCAGCAAATGCGGCCGTATTTCGGCAATAACTTTTCAAATGTAGATTTCCAGGTATTTAATTTTCTCTGGTTTATCGACGTAGACAAGTGCTTTATATAACCCTAAAGAAAATAATCCAGTGGGGTTAAATCCAACGATCTTGGTTTCTAACTAATTTGTTCATTACGTGATATTGCGCTTTCATCAAGAGTTTCTTTGAGTAAATCAATTGTAGCGCGCGCTGTGTGGCATGTGGCACCAACCTGTTGTAATCACATGTCAGCAAAATTAATACCAGCTAATAGAGGTATGAAAAAATTTCTGGTTGTGTCTCTATAACGTTAACCATTGACAGTAACATTCTAACCATCATCGAAAACCGTGTAGATCAGAGAGTTCGCCAGCCCACAAAGTCACCTAAGAGTAATTTTCGATGGATATATTGGTGTTTCGACAAAAGTTTTTGGATCATCTTCACTTAAAATGTGTCAGTTCTGCTGATTTAAGTACCCCTTTCATCAGAGAACAAAATTTTGAATGGAAATTCTGTCGGGTGAGCCATTCAAAAGGTTAAATTTAAAAAGGCTGTAAAACAAATACGTTTTGTAAATATGCCATATTTATTATGTTGTTGTTAAGTACAACTGTTCCGGTTAGAAACGAAATATTATTTTATTAATATTTATGCAGTGGCTGGCCTCACAGTATCCTGTTCGATTGCACCAATTTTCGATAACCTTTTCGAGTGTATGGGGTCGTATCTCGGCAATGGCATCACGACTGTTGACCTTTAAGTGCTCAATTGTCTCCGGTTTGTCGGCATAACACTTGTTTTTAACGGCGCTCTACAGAAAATAGTCCAACGATATCAAATAGCAGCTTCTTGGCAGCCAGCTGACATTACCATTTCGGCTAATTGACCGGCAATAAAACGTTTGACGCAATAAATTGATTGTAGCATGAGATATGTGGTAAGTTGCACCACCGTGCTAAAACCAACATCGCTTACAATAATGCCATGAAGAGCGGGTACAAAAAAATCGGTTATCAGGGTACGATAGGTGTCTCCATTGATCGTACTAGTAGCAAAATATAAAATATAAAATATGGCAGAAGGATGCCCCGCACCACAAACCACAAAACACTCGTAATAGGTGCATTGGCTTCGGTAAGACCACGTTTCGATTTTCAGAGCCAATTTTGCTTATTAACGTACCCAGCAAGATGAAAATGAGGTTCATCCTAAAAGATATATATTTTTTTCTCTTTTTTTTCAAAATCGACATTATCGTGCAGTTTATCGTTGGCCCATCTAGCGAAGCGGAAACGAAGCGGATAGTCATGCGGATTTACTCTTGAACCAATTGAACTTTTTAAGACGTCATACAGAGATCTTTTCGCAAACTTGAACGTAAACTAGTGCGTAAAATGTTAAATTCTTGAGAACAATGACTAGTTGATGTTTATGGATTCTCACGCATACACTCAGCTATAGCTGCGATATATTCAGGTTTACGCATTGTACGAGCACAATTACGTCTTGACGCATCAACACTGAAACCAGTTTCATGAATTTTAGCAATAAACTTGCGTATACCAGTTACTGTTGGTCCTTCTCTGTGACCAAATTCTATACGACAATTTCGCGCAATTTTCGACCAGTTGTCCTTGACTTGGAAATAAATTTCCAAAAAAAACAACGTTGCTCAAGCGTAAATAGAATCTTTTGGTTCAATGAAGATAAGGTACTCAATTTTGTGACAGAATAAATTCCAATTTAAACCGATAGATGGCTGACCCGATATATAAACATCAATTTGGTGTAAGTCTATCCATACCAAATTAAACAAAAATCAACTATCAAATAAATTAGTGTTGCCAACTAAAAGTTGTGGATTAATAAAAAAAAGCACACGATTTCTACTAAGCAGATAAGCGCCTTCAGCCATAAATTTATATTTTATAATACTTTTTTTACTTTTTCAACTAAACCTTTTGCATACAAAACTCTACTTAATTATTTCTTGGGACATTTTATTTTTCTCTAAATGCCTGTTTTTTATTATTCGTAAATAATAGTTTATATTTTAGAGAAAAACAACATATTTTATATTTTACATATATTTTTTTCTTTAAAGCATATAAATAAAACATAACAATAAATATTAACTTTTTGTTTCGGACAACCACGTTTATTACTTAAAAAAAGGAAATAAAAACTATAAGATTTACGTTGACTTCACATTCAAGACAGAATACTTAATAACAAAAACAATACAAACAACAATCATAATGACCCTTAAGGATACCATAAAATAACAACAATCAATGTTGTTTGTTGCATTTTATTCCTGTTTTTATTTTTTGTTTTGTTGCAAGGAGACAGTAAAAAAGGAAAAAAAGTTTAAGAAGCCAACAATTTAGTTTTAAAAACAAGTCATTCTTCATTTTGCACTTTTAGCATATTTTACATATTTTTTCTTTTTTTTTCTATTTTTATTTTGTTTTATTTCTCGACTCGTGTTATTGTTCTTAAGAAATTGTTTTTATATTTTTTGTTTATATTTTTTTGTTTTCTATTTAACGAAAAGACAAAACAAGAAACTAAAATTGCATCCAACCTATTTGTGACTTTAGGCACAACGTTGGGGCATACAATTCTCTTTTTCTTTTTTCGCTCAATAATAAAGGGTCCGCCAAATAATTTTTTTTTTGAAAATGCTATAAAACTACTGAATATTTTCACAAATTTCTTTCATTGTTTGAAAGTACAATCCTTTCGGTTAATAATGGAAAATAACTTCATTCAAATAGCTGCCTCGGCTGGCCATGCAATAGCCTACACGATCGGTCCAATTTCTAAGCACATTATCGATTGTGTGCAGCTTTATTTCACCAATGGCTTCATGAATATTGTTCTTTAAAGCGTCAATTGTCTATGGCTTGTTGGCGTAACACTAATCTTTGACGGTACCACACAAATAATAGTCCAACGGTATCAAATCGCAGCTCCGAGGTGCCCAAACGACATCAGCTCTGCGGCTGATAATGCGATCTTCAAAAACAGGGCACAAAACATCGAGTGTAGCTTCGCTGTGTTGCACGTAGCGCCATCCTGTTGAAATAAAATGTTGCTAATATCCTCCTCTTCAAATTTTCTGAACAAAAATTCGTTCAACATGGCCCGATAACGATCGCCATTTACTGTAACGGCCACTCCTTGCTCATTTTCGAAGAAAAATGGCCCAATTATGCCTCTGGACCAAAATCCGCACCAAACAATGACTCGTCTTGGATGTATCGACTTTTCAATGTATGCGTGCGGGTTTTCGGTGCCCCAAATGCAACAATTTTGCTTGTTTACATATGGAGCTGACGATGCTTCTCTTCTTCCAAAATCCGTACGCAATTTTCGCACACAAGCTGCAACATTACCATAATTTTCAAAGCAATGTCGCAATATTTCCTAGCGTTGTTCAAGCGTATACACAACCATATTCCTTCAGCTGAAGGATAAAACTAATTACCTGTCAAAAAAGACATGAGCTAAGTGTTACCATTCACGAAATAAGCATTAGTTGAAAAAAAAAACGTTAGATGGAGGACCCGATATATATCGAGGCAATAAGGGCTTACCAAGTAGACAACAGATATCCAGCTACCCATTATTATAAACATAGAAGAATGGAAAGGAAAAGTACAAAAAACAACACCAGTCATTTTGCCTTTAAACCATGCATTTTTGGCCACTCTATTAAATGGTCTATGCTCCACACAAAACTTCAAAGACATTCATAACAACAATAACAGCAACAGCAAATATAGCAACAACTAAACGTCCACTGCAATGTAGCAAAAATATTGCAATGAAGTCCAAAATCCTAGTTAGAAACATTAGCTTTTATGTGGTAAGAGTGGTCTGCTCTCATTTCAAATTGCTATAATTTGCATATTTAACTGAAAACTAGTAAAAGACAACAACAGCAACAAACATAAAACAAAAAAACAAAAACAAAATAATCCAATGAAAGTGGGAAAAAAATTTGAGATCTAAAAAAAATGCTGAAAAATAATAGAACTTTTGACTGACTTTTATTGCTTCGAAAACAACTGACATTTAAGTGAACTGTAAATAGTAAAATTTTTATTTCTTTGTTGTATACCCTACACTAATAGCAAAAAGTTTGGGTTTGTGCTGTCGTCTGCCCAAGCCAAACAGGGCTTTTTATTAATACAAGCCGACTTATAATTTCCTTCGAATAAACAAATATCCGTCACCTGTCTATCGTATGAATAACAGACACAATTGTAATTTGCTTGCAGACTTTATACGCAAGAACTTATGTTTCTTTTTAGCAACACTGTTTTGGCAGTTCAGCTGTTTTCGTGTGATATGTTACTGTGAAACATGTTTATTTTGGGCTATAATTTAACAATGAATCGCCTTACGTTCGTTTGTACCGTATGCAGATAATTGAATTTTAATTACAAAATTCATGCTTGGTTCAGAAAGGACATTGTGCACTTCTCCCATTTTATGATCAGTTTGGGCGACTTTATGAGGCGTTGCAGTCTTGTGATTAAATTTCACACCAAATTTACATTATTGTACATTAGGAGTGGTCGATTTAAAAATCGCCAAAGTTACAAGGATAATCATATTCTAATGATCAAATTAAGAAACTTTGCCCAAGGAACCATACCTCGAATATGAATTCTGATGTTCCTTATTTGACCTAAATGTAAAATGGTGATTTATTGAAATTTTTGTATGGGGACCCCCCGCCCGAGAGGTTGCAGGGTGTATGCCGTTAGCATGGGTGGGTCGGCCATCCAATTTTAGTAGGGGTCGGTCACACATTTAGACCCGATTGGGGGACTTCAAATCGGTCAAAGTGGTAATTTTCAAAATTTGACTTTGTGTCAAAGTAAGTCAAAATAAGGAACATTAACGAATTGTAGCCTTTCGATCTACTACAACGGCTAACTTTCGGTAAATGGGTGCTGGCAAAGTTAGATGAATATCCACTTTATACCGGAAAATTGTGTTCAGCGACGAAGTTCATTTCTGGTTGAATGGCTACGTGAACAAGCAAAATTTCTTATTTGGTATATAGAGCAGCCAGCAGCATTGCAATAACTGAAATACACTGTTTGGTGGATTATGGGCCGATGGCATCACTGTACCGTACTTTACCAAAGACGACGAAGACAGAAATGTTACTATGAATGGCGAGCGTTACCATGCAATTATTTTATTTTTTTTTAACCAAAATGGATGGACTGAACTTGACTGACATGTGGTTTCAGCAAGACGGTGCCACATAACACATAGCATGCGAAAAAATAGCCCAATTAAAAGGCAAGTTCAGTGAACAGTTGATCGAGCGATTTAACGCCTTAAGACTATTTTTCCGCCGCTATGTTAAGACCCATGTCTATAGGGAAAAGTCCGCAACGGTTGGCGTACTAGAAACCAATATTAAAGAATTTATTCGTGAGATACCGGCCAATATGTCGGAAAGAGTTTGCCAAATTTGGACCCAGCGTATGAATAATTAGAGGCGGAGCCGCGGTCAACATTTACATGAATTATATAGATCGTTCTATCGACTCACATAAGATTTCCCTAAACTATATGTGCTTTTTTATATCAAATCCGAAAGCTCTTAAAAATCACCCATTATTATGTGCATCGGGACCAAATGTACAACGAACCCCACAGTGCCCGAGGCACGGCTGAATACATTGCGTCGAGCAACTCCCTTACCTATGATGAAAATCACGAGTGAATACCAAATTCAAAGTCGCGTTGTTTGGACATGTACTTCACACCTTGATTAAGTGTCGTTAAAAATGTTAAAAATGTAACAATACATCGAGCTTACGCTCTCCCCGCGATTTGGATATAAGCCACAGCAACCACGACGCTCCCACAAGGGGGCCTCACTATAGCCGGGCAGGAACCGAAGTCCCTATGGCTCTTGACGCCCGTAGTACCAGAAAACAATACAAGTGTTACTACCAGTGTAGGTCTAAACACCCCGGACTGGTGGTCAATAAATTGTCAGAAAGATACACCCCAATAAAGAAAAACACCCAGAATGAAAGAATCGCCAACCCTAACATGCTAAAATAAAGAACATATATTCGATAATGCAGCCAGAAAACCCAGAAAAAAAATCACAAACAAACAATCAGCCAAACACCCGCAATGCGTCCGTTGACACCAACCTGCAATTTGGCACACACGCCTGCAAACCGACTCTCTCTCAAATAAGTACCATGCTGCGACCATAAACAGACCTGACTGTCTCGTACAGCACTGATGGACCATATGTCGTACATGCATCAAATGGTCCAACGTATATAGTGCGTACAGCACGTCTGTTAAGGCCCTAGTCACTCATAAGGATGCGCTTAATCCCACCCATCACTACATTAACCTTCTCCCTTATCCGCTGAACGTGTACCAGGAAATTCATCCTCTAATCCATAGATATCCAAAGGTATTTGACCTCCGTCGCACATCGCAACCTAACATCATCAGCCCTAATGAGTGGTGGCCTACTAAACAACAACCTGCTTTTCAGCAGCATTGTCAGTATTGTCCATTATCTGGTCGACTTGCTGACGTGAGTTGCTGCGTTAGCTAGCTGAAAGGTGTAAGTGTTGTCAGAATTTTGGGCCAAATAAGGCGGCAAACGTTCAGACAGAATATCCTGGTAATCCAAACTATTCATTCAAGTGGAAGGAAAGTAGAGTACCATGTGAGCTAAAACCAGCCAAAACCATCAAACTGCCACCGCCGAAATTTCGTTTGGGAAAAACAAGGGCTCCTTCCTTAAATCTCGCCAAAAGCAATTGAAACCATCGGGTTTATTCAGGTTAAATTTATTTCTGATGAGAAAAAATTACCTACAAACCCTAAAATGTATGGAATATCTTATAACCTTTTTAAAAAAAATAATTCCCTGATGCCAATTAATTGCCATGTTGTTTTTCGCAAACTCCTTACTCTTTATCTTATACTGCTTAGTCAGACAGGGAATTTTTTTAAATTTTACTCGAATAGGCTTTGAGAGGGCGTTGAAAGCTCTTAGAATTGTGCTTTTTGAAGATTGTAATTTCAATTTATCTTTTATTGTTACCGCACTTTCATGGAACTCGAGGCGTTTCGTGAAATTGGCCTAGTTCACGGGCAGTCAGGACTTTTGGACGACCCGTGTTTTTAAATTTTCCATAATTTTCTCTGTTTTTGTAAAAATTTTCCGCAACACACAAAGATCGTCCCAGTTTTATCGCCATTCCAAATTTGCCAAATTTGTCCTTGTTCATAAGGTGACATAGGTTTCCCACGACTCATGCCGCGCAGATATTATAAAAAAATAATAAAATAACAATTGTAATACCTTCTGATTAGATTATTTGCTTATTAGTCATTGACCTTATCATTATGACGCATTGGATTTTGCACTCATTTACAAAAATTTAAATAAACATACTATAACGGTATATCTCTAAAAGCAAAACTGGCTTACGAGTATTATTCACTTATTTGAACGTAGAATTTTTTAAACTAAAGTGACCATATATAACATTTTATAGTTTGAATTAATTGAGGAAATATTAAGGTGACTTATCATTTTTAAACACACCTTAGGCTTTAAGTGATGTTCTTTTTAGTGTGTATTAAAAACGTCCTTATTAAAACTTATGAGAGTGATGCAAAAACTGCACATCTTGTCCTACAAAGTATGTACATTCATACAAATCTCATAGAAAATAAACATTTTACAATTTAATTTGATTAAAATTTAAAAATAAAGGGTGCGCCAAATAGTTTTTTTTTTAAATGCTATAATAAAAACTACTGAATATTTTCTCAAATTTCTTGTTTTATTTGAAAGTACAATCCTTCCGGTTAATAATGGAAAATAATTTCATTCAAATGGCTGCCTCGGCTGGCCATGCAGTAGCCTACACGATCGGTCCAATTTCTAAGCACATTATCGATTGTGTGCAGCTATATTTCACCAATGGCTTCACGAATATTGTTCTTTAAAGCGTCATTTATCTCTGGATTGTTGGCGTAACACTTATCTTTGAAGGCACCCCACAAATAATAATCCAACGGTCTCAAATCGCAGCTCCGAAGTGGCCAAACGACATCAGCTCTGGGGCTGATAACGCAATCCTCAAAAACAGGGTGCAAAACATCGAGTGTAACTTCGGCTGTGTGGCACGTAGCGCCATACTGTTGAAACCAAATGTTACTAATATCCTCCTCTTTAATTTTTGTTAACAAAAATTCGTTCAACATGGCCCGATAAAGATCGCCATTGACTGTAACGGCCACTCCTTGCTCATTTTCGAAGAAAAATGGCCCAATTATGCCTCCGCACCAAACAGTGACTCCTCGTGGGTGTATCGGCTTTTCAATGTATGCGTGCGGGTTTTCTGTGTCCCAAATTCGACAATTTTGCTTGTTTACATATGGAGCTGACGGTGCCTCTGTTCTTCGAACATCCGTACGCAATTTTCGCACATATTCTGCAACATTACCATTATTTTCAAAGTAAATTCCCAGCGTTGTTCAAGCGTATACACAACCATATTCGTTCAGCGGAAGGATAAAACTAATTATCTGTCAAATAAGACATGAGCTAAGTGTTACCATTCACGATTATTTGAGCGTAGATTTTTTTTTAATAAGGTGACCATACGTAATAATAAGGTGACCATACGTAATTTAGATGAATTGAGAAAATATTAAGGTGATTCTGTCATTTTGAAACACAACTTAGGCTTTAGGTAATGTCCTTTTTCAGTATGTTTAAAAAACGTCCTTATTAACATTTATGAGACTGATGCAAAAACTGCACATCTTGTCCTACAAAGTATGTACGTTCGTACAAATCTCATAGAAAATAAATATTTTACAATTTAATTTGCTTACAATTTAAAAATACAAAATTACACATTGAAAAACGTACAATCCGACAAGATGGCAGTATTTCATGATATTTTAGTTGTGCTAAATCCAAAATGCATACTGGAAAAGCAATAGTAACCGAACGTCATTTCCAATATGGGAGCGAGAACGGTTTTATATCTTGGTAGTTCCTAATCAAACTCAAGAAGAAATATTACATCAATTTTTGTTTAAATCGCTTGAACCGTAGTTCGTGGAATCTAATGCACTTATTTTTTACAAATTTCAAATTAAGCAAAAAGTTCGTATGTGCCAAAAAAGAAAAAGCCTTAATAATGATATCTGACATGGATTCTATACCGTCTGTAGAAAAAATTTTGATGGTTAAGTCAGAAATTATAAGCTATTATAACAAAAGTATATTTATCATTATCTCATGCGACCAGACACTATTGCAAGATACTGAGTCCCATCGGATATATTGCGTCCCTTCCAGTCTATAGTTTGTAAAGCAGATCTGTTGTCTTCTTAATGAACACCAGCAGATCTAAAATTAAATTGTGAAATCCTAAGGATTTCCATCTAAGCCTGTCAAGAAACCCACATTCATATAATTCTACTGCCTCCGATGCCTGTGAGCACAGTCAACAACATCCTCTTCAGATGTGCTCTTAGTTCACTGTGGCCGATAAGAAACTCCGTTAGTAATTTCAAGCCCGGCTCTGCCATACTTGAGAACCTCTGAGCAACTCTCAAATTGCGAATTGATTGCCACCCTATCTATAATGGCAAAGCCTTCTTAGAGTATTTCAGTAATCCAAGCATCTGAAAATTTTCCAATCTTGGATTAGATTGAGAATGGTAGTAATTACCATCTATCCTACAGCGTCTAGGTACCTAAAACAACCACCAGTTTGAAGCCAAAGCCTGTGCAACGTATCGTAGCAATATTTGATGCGTCGAGCCCTTAAGGCAGCTTGACTGTCAGAGAAAACATTCATGTTCTTAAGCTTGAACTCACTGTGTAGATTGAACTCCGCACATATTGCGGTGGCCATGATCTCAAACTGGAAGACACATAGCGATCTTCCCAGTGGGATCGACAAATCTCGGTTGGTTTCATGAACATCCGCACCGACACAACCATTAATTTTGTAGCCAAGTTCAAATTCACACCGAACTAAGGCTCCATGAGACCAGCAATCCTATTCCAAGAATTCAACACTGGATCTACTGCCAAAGCTCTGATTCAAAGGCATGACATCCAGCACCGAAGATGGTTCTCTGGCAACCGTGCAAAGAATGAGCAGATTTTCCGATGCATTTCGGAACCCATTAGCGAAAAACTTTATTGTCGAACATACCACCATCCTCATTACATAGATGTAAAGCGGTTTTCACTGCTCTAGTTTTAGCAAGGGAAGCGAGTCTCTGTACCCTGCCTAATTTATTCAAGGCGATTCAGATAAACTATATGTGCATAAAAGTACCATGGGTACATTGTCGAACAGTTAAAGGTGTTGGAAGAAAGTCGACATACTATGTGTATCTGAATGTATAAGTTAATATTAAAGCTGTGAAAACTAATAAAATATTCAAAGTTAGAAGCTCTCAAGAAGTTTTTAATACGACATTTATCAACTTCTATAAAAAAATTCAGTTTCAAACTCAATAGGTATACGGGTTGATATTAATTGGACTTTTTTTCTATTTATAGACGTCATACCACATATGTGTTCCACATTATACTCATTGTAGGGCTTATATTATTCCACTAATTTTATAAAAGATTTTATCTGCAAAGTCACTTTAGTATCTACTCATCTTCTTTTTCGTTTTCATTAAAAATTGTTTATGCACTCACTGCTTTTCATTACGCTAAACTCTTAAGTGACTCAATGAGTTTTTACTTCTTTTTTGTTTCTTTTCTGTCTTTATTGCAGTGAAATGGAAAAGCGAAAAAAAAGAAGAAAAAATTAAGTTCTTTTACAAGGGTTTAGACAGTATTTAATGACATTTATTTACAACATTTTATAAAAGCAATAAATAAAATTGTAACTTTACTTAAAGATATTTCATAATACGATTTAAAGACATGGCATAAGACAAGCAAATACGACTATAACAACTGACAACTGGGCTAAGAAATAAGAAATAAATTCACTTAAATACGAAACTAAATAGAAAAAATAAAAGAACAAATAATAAAAAGTGGGACAAGGCAAAAAGCTAAATTGTATGCGCTTAAATGTTAATTCAAGTCTTCTTTATAAAAAAATACGCATATACGAAGCCAATATGCCAGTGGATTAGTAAATTAAAGACAAAAAAGATAAATATTCCTCTTCAACTACTTCAGTCATTAAGTGTTAAATACTCTTGTTGTTGAAAAGACACTAAATACAGGGTGAAAGTAAGAGAAAAAAACTGATAATAATGAACATTATTGTTGTTGTTTTATGTCAATAGTTTAAAGAAAATATATAAAAATAACAACAACAACAACACAGATAAAAGGAAAAAAAATTGCCAACAATTAACTTTCAATTAGTTTAGCTTAATTGCAGAAACCATACAGACTTTTATTGCCCTACTACTGCTCCTTAATCCAAGTCTTAGTGACCCACTTTATGGGAATGACCTTAAAAACAAAGACTAAAAACATTTAAAATATACATAAAGGCATATACGTAGATAAGCTTTGTAGTTTCTATGCCAACAGATAATTGAATATAAATGAGAGCTTTAGTTATTTTAAACAAAATTGCTAAGTGTTCCCTAGCTGTTCTGCAGTTAAAGAAATTTTGGCTTAAGCTAACACAACTCGTTATCACTGGTGATGTCTATTAAAAAATTATAACTTTTTTTGAAAAAAGACAAAAATTATTTGTTGCAGCAATTAAAAGATAACCATATTATAACCAAATAGCCTTGTTAACCAAATTATTTAAGTCATGTTTTTAATTATTTTTATGTCATGTTCAAATAGTAAAGTTCTTTTTTTTTTGTAATTCGCTCTCTTGATTATAATTCAACTACCAGTTTAAGAGCGAAACGCAAACTGTATGTAATTCAATTTCAATTACTCTCTGAATTACTCAAAAACCTATGTTATCTCTCATTTTTATCAGAAGTTAGTGCACACTTAAACTGTTTATTAAATTTTCTAAACTCTTTTTTAAATGCGTTTATTTATGGTCGAGGTCTTGTAACAGGGTTAAATAAACCCAGTTCACTGGGTTTCATTGGGTATTTCGATGGGTTTTTGTGAGTTTTGTAGGATTTAATAACTGCTTCCATATTTCTTTCAAATCGACAATATTTTTTATTTGTTTATACAATCACGTTGTATTAGTATTTCTAGTGCAATTTTGCACTCTTGGTGGGATCAAGGCAGCATTGTGTACTATGAGCTGCTAAAACTCAGTGATCGGAGCGGAGTGCAATTATTTAATTTGAATTGTGCTTTATGATAAAAAACGGCTGGAATATAAAGGCAACACCTGACCTTATGTCGCAAAAGTTTCAAAACATATAATAGAAACGATCAAATGCCACATCCGCCGTATTCTTCGAACATTGCTCACACCTCTTTATACGGGATTTCTTTACACGGCATTTCGCTATACCGTTCTGTTTGATTTATGGAAAACAATCGCTTTAAGCACAAATTACTTAGTTCCACGGCTAAAAAAAAACCGTGGATTCTCCGTTTTTTAATTAAAAGTGGAAGGAAAGCAAGCGAAACACATGTTCATTTCTTTTGTAGGCATTTCAATTTACGGCCTACATTTTCAGAAACTCTCTAGGCCGTAAAAGGGGTATGACTTTATCTTTTAGCCCATCACCGAATTAGTTCCTTTGAAGAAATACAAAATCGGTTAGAAAGTTGGAGCGCTTTAGTTGGAGCGAGAAGTTTTTTTGAAACGGATTTGGAAATTTGCTCAGAGGTGGGGAAAAGACACCAATTAAGAAGTAGAGCAAGTTTTATTACTGATGATTTTATTACAAAGTGTGGACAGGCTTCTTCGTATAAGTAACGAGAGACTTCTTGAGACTTCGATCGTGGGAATATGTTATCAAAGGCAAAACTAAAATGACTATTATACATTATTGATATCCATTTTTTGTTTTTACTTATGCCCCAGACGGGCAGCGAAGAGGTCGATCAATTAAGGTGTTCACGATGGAAACGGTTATGTATCCCATTCGATTGGACCAATTTTTAAAAACTTTTTCGGAGTCATATCTCGGCAATGGCATCACGAATGTTCGGTTTTAAATACTCAATTGTTTCTGGGTTGTCGGTATAGCACTTATATTTAACGGCGCCATCAAATATTTGACACAATAAATCAATTGCGCCATAAGATGTGTGGCAATTATCACCATCCTGTTGAAATAAAACATCGTTGCCAACAATACCATGAAGAGCGGGCACAAAAAAATCGGTTATCATGGCGCGATAGGTGTTTCCATTGATCGTAATGGTTGCGCCGTCCTCATTTTCAAAGAAATATGGGCCAATGATACCTTCGCGCCACAAGCTGCAGCAATCAGTCACTCGTAATGAGTGCATTGCCTAATGTAAGACCACGTTTTCGTTTTTGAGATTCAAATACGGCAATTTAGCTTATTAACGTATCCATCAAGATGAAAATGAACCTCATCCGAAAAGATGATTTTAAATGATGATAAATTTTCAAAAAATCCCAATGTTGCTCAAGTGTAAATCGATTCATTTTGTTCAGTGTAGATAATATAATGAATTTTGTGACATAATATAATGTCATAATCAAATTTAAACCCTTAAATTGGCTTAAATTAATTATATTAAAAATTATATATTAATAAAGTAAAACATAAAAATATATTTAAAGAAAACAAAAAAGAAAATATGAAAAATATGACCAAACTGCAATGTGCCATAATCTTGCACTACAAAATTTTGGCTTCTGGTAATCGTTTCTCATTACATGCCTAAGATTTCCTTTTTATTTTTTCGTCTATAAAGGAACTGCACTTTCGAAAGCTGAAAGAACATAGAGAAAATTATTTCATCATTAGTGAACTTAAAGATATCAGTCTATGTTAAAGCCGTGATATTTATATACTGAATTAAAAACGCTTTTCTTTCTTTACTATACTAAAAATATGTCTTATGCGATGCATGAGGTAAAAGCAAATCTAACTAAATATTTAGACAGCTGGTTGCCATGATAACTAGAAAAAGAACTATTGTTAACTGGTCTTTTTATTTAAGAACAAATAACTTAAACTTTGAATCAGAAAATTACTTTATAAAAATATCTCTTAAGTTAACAAAAGTAATTTATGCCATAATTTACAAAATTTTAATTGAAATACTGACAAAATAATTGCAGTTATATTTTTTTTTCTATTACTATTACTCCGTTTAACTTTTCGCTAGAACACTTTCCTAAAAATATGCCATAAAATTTTACTAATTGCTACCTAAATGTAAGTTTATGAAAATAAAAATATTTATTTAAGAAGCTCTCATTTTGGCTTTCTCTCTCCTTCTTAACTGTTGTTACGTTAATATTTATAAACATTAGCAACATTTAGTTTAAATATGAAATAAATTAAAGAAAATAACGCACACGCACACACACACTCACACACTCTCTCAAACATATTGTTTTAAAAGAAAATATTCCATATGCTTGTATGTGTTGGTCTAAGTGTTAAATCATTTGCTGTTGTTTGTTGTTTTAAGCACTGTTTAACAAGAGAATTGAAGTTTTTATGTAAATGTGCTAAATAAGAGTATGAGGAGAGAACTAGAGTGTGTTTATTATATGATGATGATGATAAAAGTAAACCATGATAATTACATTTGGTTGTTTTCATGTTCACCTATACAACCGCACTACATATACTATCATGAGAATGAAGTAGAAATTAATTACTTTGTGGTATAAAATATTTATACCTTTAGACACACAGACACATATTTTATAAGACGTGTGCATTAAAGCATTTGTCTAGTTGCTTTAAAGTTTGAGTTCTTCTAATAGGGGAGCTTTATTTTTACAGGTGTATTTGTAGATACATATGTGTACGTGTAATTGAAGTAGAATTACACCTTTATACTCTTAATTGCATTGTAATGTAATAAATATATTTTTGTTTTTTGTATATATTTTTATTTTTAATTTTAACCAAAACGAAAAAATTTTTGAAAGAATTTTAATTGTACTTTAAAATAACTTTATATGTTTTTTTTTAATTACTTTTTTACTTCATACCATTTATTAAATTTGGTATGAAAAGGCTATTAGAGGCGGCTCAGGTTATTTAGTAAAATAAATGTGTTTCGTTTTGAATTTTAAAGTTTTATATTTTAGGAAACTTGTAAAATGATTGTGGTTTGCAAAACTGAATCTATAATAAAACTACTAAAAAAATTTTTTAATATTAAAAAAAAAGTAACAGAGAGTCAAATATAACTTCTGGCTAACTGACAAATAATTTTATTTAATTTTTTTTTTCACTTAACATAACTCGAACGAGTTAAAATAACCATATAGTTGCAGCTGCAAAAATATTTACGAGCTTTGCAATTTAACATTGGTTTTTGCTTGTCAGAGGTCAAAAAACTTAAAAGGCTATCAGATCTTCCTAATTGGTTGTCTTAGTGGTCTTTGTGTAGGGTGCGCAAGCCTGCACTGATTTATCTGCCTATATTGTTGCGAATTTAAAAATGCATAAAGAGACAATATACCACATCAGTACCTTTGGGACTGTATTTTGGGATTTTGGTCTCTTGGTTTGCATCAAGGTTTTAATGTGTTAGCCAGGTAATGCCGTACTGATTTTTGTATGCTACGGCATTGCCATACCGAGTTATGTATATGAAAGCATTGCCAATTCGACTATCTTTGGGTAACACAATTTTATATATTTATAATTAAAGGCCGTGAAATAGAGGATTTGAGAGCGTCTGAAACATATCCGGAACTTTCCAAACTGTAGGCAAATAGGTATATAAAAATGCTGCTTTGCCTGTGCCGATATAGTTAGTTATGGTTTTGGGTAATTTGTGTATAAACAATTATTAAGTGCAAGATAAATAAGTTGCTATATTAAGATAAAATGTATAAAGTAAAAGTGAGAAAATCAAAACTGTAAGAAAACAACAATGCGATACTTGTTTTATTTTGACGCAACTAATAATAATTCAAACTGTTTAAAACGGTTGAAACGTGACAATATGATCCCTGAAAGAGAACTAAGCAAGAACTTGTGAAGAATCATTAACAAATTGCCACAATTAAAAAAATATATATATTTTTTTAATACTCAAATTATTGACAGTATTCACTGAGTTTTTTTCTATAGTTAAAACAAATATTTATATATACATACACACCTTTTCAAAATGCCTGCCAAGATATCAATTTGTAAGATTTGAACAGTTCAAGACTGCACTAGCTGGTACGTGTAAATCTGTATCATTTTCAAGTACGTCTTAGCACACTACCCTACTACTTAAATCATAAGTACGTTCAAGTGTTTATAGAAGTTTAAATTTCCTATAAACAATGTCTCACTTGTTATCAGTCTCAATGTATTGTTACGAAAATAGAAATGACTAAAGAAAAGATACACCAACATTAGCATTTTAAGAGCTATAAACTTTATTACGGATTTCTATTCTAGAGGTTTTCGTAACAGTTGCGTTATTTTTGCTTGTCTTGTGCTGTTGTTTTGTTGATTCGTTTATCTAAGCCGTTTACTTTGCAGTTGTCCTCAAGCGTGTCTTGCCTTGTATCTATTCCACTTCGTCGTTCTCTTACTCTTGAATATTTATTCTCAAATATTACGGCTCGAATAAAGCGGAATTGCTAAACCAGTCCTAGCACTTATGTTCCGATACTCTTTCTCAGCTTATAACTGTTGTTCCTGTTCTGTTAGTATTCACTCGAAATGCTCTACGGGTCCTCTCATCTACAAAGAGGTTAAGATTGCTTTTCAGTTCATTTGCTATATCCACATTATTCGCGTATGCAAGCAAATTCGTTCTTACTGGCCACAGTTTCAAGTATAGGGTGGATAATTTAAAAGTTTAAATTTTAAAATGCAATAGAACTAAAACGCTTTGAAATTCTTTGTTGTGAAGTAAAATTGTTTCGGTTAGAAATGAAATATTATTTCACTCACATAACTGCCGCGGCTGGCCTCACAGTAATCCTTGATCGAAACAATTTTCGAGAAATTGTGCGTGTCTCAGCAACGGTATCACGAATGTTGGCCTTCAAGTGCTCAATTGTCTCTGGATTGTCGGCATAGCACTTGTCTTTAACGGTGCGCCACAGAAAATAGTCCATATGTGTCAAATCGCAGCTTCTTGGCGGCCAACTGACAAAACCATTTCGGCTAATTAAACGTCCATCAAACGTTTGACGGAATAAATCGATTGTGACATGAGATGTGTGGCAAGTTGCATCATCCTGTTGAAATAAAACAATTTTTACATCAATACTGTGAAGAGCGAGCAGAAAAAAATCGGTTATCATGGTGCGATAGGTGTCTCTATTGACCGTAATGGTTCGCCGTCTTCATTTTCAAAGAAATATGGGACAATGATGCCCCCACTCCACAAGCCGCACCAAACAGTTACAGCACGTTTTGGTTTTCTAAGCCAAAAATAGGACAATTTTGCTTATCAACGTATCCACTAAGATGAAGATGACCCTCATGCAAAAAGATGATTTACTTTATTTTTGCGAAATCAATATCATTGTGCAGTTTCTCGTTGACCAATCTAGCGAAGCGAAAACGAAGCTGATGAACCAATTGAACGTTGTCAGGCTTGATACCGAGATCTTTTCGCAAAATTCGACTTGAGCAGCTGCGTGAAATATTGAATTTTTGAGAAGGATGACGAAGGCGTATACCGGGCACTCTTGGTCCTTCTCTGTGATCAAATCTTGTACGACATTTTTGTGCAATTTTCGGCTACTTATCCAATAAATCTCAACGTTGCTCAAACGTAAGTGGAGTCATTTCGTTCGGTTGAGTTAATATACTGAATTTTGTGACAGAATGAAATGACATAAGAAATTGAAACCGATAGATAGCTCTCCCGATACAAACTCTGATTTTATTTGTCCACATGCTACCTCATAAATAAGTAAGTTCCAATGATTCCTCCTGACTAAATTGCACACCAGAATGTCACTTTTAATAGATACAAAGGTGACTGATGAAGAATTTGAGGGTTTTCCATTGCACAGAACCGACTATTCTATTTATTCCCAAAACCATTCAAATGAAAATTAAATTTCACTTAACTGTCTCATCGTCACAGTAATCGATGATAGATTTTGATAAAATGTTTTAACGATTAAAACACGTTAGTTTACTGAATATTTTTCGTAATAAATTTGTCACGTCTCTACTTTATGACTGCCAAATATGAACTGTAAACAGTAATGCTTATTAAAATGGCGGCAAAACAAAATATTATACCTTCTCGGCGGACACCCTGTATATGTATCCATTTTTTCCTTTATATTTTACGTTTTTCAATAATCGGGCATAATTTTCATATACTTTAGATACATTTGTTTAAAGTGTGTTCATGTTTTAAAAATATTTTTCCTTTTATTTAAAAGCATATGTATCTGAGAGTTAAAAAACTTTCATTATATTTTTAGTCACGACTAATTGAAGCCTTCAGCTATTTTTAATGTTTTCTTCTTTTTTTCATACACTTTTTAACCAAAAACATGTTTTTCCTTTTCTGGTTTCATTTATTATTCAAGGACAATTTTTAAAACAAAGTTCTCTACGTAAGCGTCATTTGAAAAAAAAAAGTTTTGTAACCATATTGAAGGGATGTTGCTTTTTATTTTATTTTATTTTTTTTTTTTTTTGTTTGGTGTCCCTCTGACTAGCTTTTATAATCGGTCCAATTGTGTGTAAAGGAAAATAGAAAATCGTTTGAAATAAATACCTCACTCCTGTCTTCAAATTGGATATTAATATATAAAAAGGACATTAAGTTCGTATATACATACTTAATTTTAGAGAAATTTTGTAACATCGAAAAACTTATACAACCAATTCATGTGGAAAACTTATGTAAAAATTACAGCAACATAAACGAATTATTTAAATTATATTTTATATTATGTTGGCAATAAATATATTTTTAACGATGCACATTGGGGTATTTGTTCCAAAAAGTGGGAATTGATTAAAAAAATAATAATTCAGAAAACAGTACAAGATTTTACATCACCTTAAAGTAGACAACAATATACATCAGTAGGCATACAAATATTTTTGCTATCGTTTTCCGTTAAGCTGCTACGTTCTTCCAAAGTAAGAATTCTTTTGTGCTCTTTTAAATACATACGAAAAACCACGGACTTTTTTACTTTTCAAAGTGAAATTTCTATAGTTTTTTTTAAGGATAATGTAAAAAGTAATAATGGAAACATTAACATCATGCGTTTTTTGCGTTTTTTATTTTTATGTTTAGTCAATGTATGTCGATTTTATGTTGTTTGAAAAAGAGGCTTAACTCAGCCATTTTTGGCAAATATGTGGACGTAAAGTAGTGAGTTAAGCGAAGTTTTTTTTCTAAATACACTACATGGTATGGTGTGATGATTACAGCACACGAATAACAACACAAACGACCCAGATTCGATCCCTTGTAGAGGAAATGACGAAGAAAAATTTAATTGTAATTTCGAATGTTTAATAAAGAGGCTTCAACTTCCCTCCAGATAACTCCATCTAAAAAATAAAGAAGCCACCTGACTTCCCGCATACCCTTTGACGATGATGACAAACATTAGACGAATGATTACAATGCTTAAGTAAAGATCACCACTAAATAGGAAAGATCTTTACCACTACGCGTAGTCATATGGAGGAAGCTATAGTGGAACAATCATCTGCTTAGCTTGAAAGATCAAATTGATTAAAGAAACTGAAATAAAGCAATGGATGCTTTGTAGAAAGCCAATATGCCACCTAGAGGAGTGATGGAGGAAAAAAATGATTTATGTTTATAAATATGTATATGAAATACATATGTATTAAACCTACTTGCTGTAAATTATAACAGAGTACTTTTGTGAAGCACGTAGGACTTTGAGGGCTTTTCTAAATAACTATAATATTATTTTAAGACAGTAAAAACCTGATATCTCACTTCTAGGGAACTTGCATATGCTTTGCACCGTTAAATATTAATTGAAATTGTATCCTTGATATAATATATTTCCAAATGTTCAAAAATATTTAATTCATGGACCACAAATAATAAATCATGCCTTATTACCTTATTATTAGGGCAGTTTTCAGAAGAGGCCCAAGAAACTCAAAATGGAGACCTACAAAATTTAAGAGAGAATTTTTCCCGATAATGTTCAAGAGAAAAATCGAATGAGGATACATATTGGCTCACAGTTTATTTTACGTAGTACGTTTTTCTCTTTAAAACTCAAAAAAAAAACAAAACTAACAGAGATATAATCAAAAAATTGGCATCATTGAAAGGAGAAGTCGTTCTTTTTTAACAAAAGAAAAAAAATTATTAAGCAAATACATACCTTAACAATTTAAAACTAAAAAAGCCAAAAATATCCTTTTTTCAACCTCACAGCTTATTTTTGGCACGCACTTGTTACTGTAACAGCGTCTAAATGTAACGTTGTTAACTGTGTTATTTTCTCTATTATACTTCAGGCCATCTTTTAATTTTGATTAGATTATGTCTCTGTTAGTTTCGCTTTTTTTTAAGGTTAAAACAGAGAAAATGCACTGCATAAAATAAGCTGTGAGCCACTGTTTTTTTAAGACTTCTAATGATTTTCGATCCTATCATTTCCAATATGAGAAAGTTAAAGGAAAAAAAAAATGGTAATAATTTTCCACAATATTTTCCATAATATTTGAACAAAATCCAGAAAATCTTCAATATCGACGATAACGTTGATGATGACAACGGTAATGATGAAGTTACTGCTGATGTTGATGACAATGATAGTCTTAAGTCCGATGATACTGAATAAAGTCTTTTTCATATACTGTGATGATTTTTGTTATGAGAAAAATAAAAGTATTGAGAAAATACTAATAAAAAAAGGGAAGGAAACTACAAAAGGAGGAAAAGAAACCATTTATTTATACATTTCTAACTAAAATAAAACCCATTGAATTCAGTACTCGATAAAGGCTCTCCGAATTGATGTCCACTGAATACATCAAATACCCCACTGTGCGATAGCTTAAAACAAGTCTAGTTTCGGATATAAGCCAATTTTAGTCTCCAATTCAATTCGACAGTGCTTGAACTATCAAAAATTTTTATATAATAACTCGTGCATGTTGATTCAATTTTAATTAAAATTTTTGCTAATGAATTAATTTTTTGTAATCAAAAATAGCCTAAACGACAATCAAATTTGACCTACGTTAAAATGGAGTATGACTTCTCCTCTGAATCATCGGCAGAATAACTTGACTTCTTACTAAGCCCTCCCTGCATGGGCTGCAAGGATGCTGCCGCAGATAACGTGCTGTTAGGGTTGCCAGATGGCCTTGATTTCGCTTGGTTTACAAGAATTTGACATCTTGTCAAGAATCAAGAAAAAATGTGGTTTCATGAAAAGCTATTAAACATTTTAATGAGTTAGAAACGTAAAGTGTTTTAATAGTATTTAATTCCTAGTTTTTTTATTCGATTTGGTTTTTTTTTTTTTTTTGTTAAGTTGGTAGCTCTGTTATTGATATTCCCGCCAAATCATACCGTCATTACTTGACATTAGTAAGAGGTACGTAGCCAAGAGTACATCTATGTGTTAACAATTTTGTACAATTTTGACAGTGTTGAGGTCTCAAAATATATGATGAAAGCAATTCGCCTAAAGAGACCAGAATTGTACGCTGAAAATTCGCATATTTTGCACCATCATAACGCACCGTCGCATAGTTCCATAATTGTTGAAAATCGAATCGAATCCGATTCGAACATACATACGGCATCAAATCATCAGAGTAGAAAAAATGAATTCGATCCTTAAGAACGATTCTTCTTGAGAGCTGAAATTTAAGAGAAATACGACGAATTTAAAAATAAAATTTGAAAAGCATAAAAGCGAGTCGAAAAGCCTCAAAACGAGTTGAAAGCGAGCAACTTTTTAGTAAATAATGTTTTTTGTAATGTAAAATATGCATGTGTGTGATACTTATTGGTCGCTGCTCACTTGACCACGACTTTCGATAATAAAATCACCTTCTAACTTTTGGAAGACATTTCTCTGATTAAACATTCGTGAACGACTATTGGAAGCGAAGCGAAATAGAACGCATAAATTTCACTCTTCGCTCAGTTTGTGGTAGCAAATCTTTCGATCTCAAACGCTTGCCTGTAATATCTACAGCAAGCTTTTATCTAAAGCCAAATTACTTTGCTTTGCTCTCTTCTGCTTTTGCTTTTTCTCTCTTTTGTTTTTGCCGTTACTTTAGCTTTTGCATTTTCTTTTCGCCGCTTAATGCTTTGAACGAGAGAAATTTACTTGCTTTATAGAATAAACAATAAAAGAAAACAAAAAAAAAAAAATAATATCAGTACATATCCAATATGCGTGTTCATTCGTCGCTGTTTCAGTGGCGACTATAAGTCAGAGCATTAGAATATATGTAAATTGAGAATGAACAAAAGTCTTATGAAATGAAGAGCAATGTTCTATGCTCTTTTAAGCAGTTTTGTTCGACGAAAACAAATTTCGAAAATTCTTCGCTAATAGCGAGCAGTCGCTTATTGCAAATCTCACGTCAAGCGGGTGCACACAAAATATACATATATATGTACATACTTACGAAAGCATAGTAGTACGCTTTTAATCTTACACAAACAACATGCACTGAAATGAACTGCTCGTTATCGATTCTATTTTGTTCTTTTTTTTTTGCTTATTTTTGTGGTATAAAATTCGTGGGACACAAATTTAAAATTTTGTTTAAATATTTTGAGTAAAATATATGATTTTTGCTCACGTATTAAAAAATAAAACTCGCGAGCACTAGTCATAAAACGAGCGAACCAAAGAAAATTCTGCTTAGAAGTATTAATTTTACGTAAAGGGTCCGCCAAATAATTTTTTTTTTTTTAATGCTATAAAAAAAAAACTACTGAATATTTTCTCAAATTTCTTTCTTTATTTGTAAGTACAATCCTTCCGGTTAATAATGGAAAATAATTTCATTCAAATGGCTGCCTCGGCTGGCCATGCAGTAGCCTACACGATCGGTCCAATTTTTAACCACATTATCCAACGGTGTCAAATCGCAGCTCCGAGGTGGACAAACGACATCAGCTCTGCGCCTGATAACGCGATCTTCAAAAACAGGGCGCAAAACATCGAGCGTATCTTCGGCTGTATGGCACGTAGCGCCGTCCTGTTGAAACCAAATGTTGCTAATATCCTCCTCTTCAATTTTTGTGAACATGGCCGGATAACGATCGCCATTGACCTGTTGAAAGCAAATGTTGCTAATATCCTCCTCTTCAATTTTTGTGAACAACAATTCGTTCCACATGGCCCGATAACGATCGACATTGACTGTAACGGCCACTCCTTGCTCGTTTTCGAAGAAAAATGGCCCAATTATGCCTCTGGACTAAAATCCGCACCAAACAGTGACTCGTCTTGGGTGTATCGGCTTTTCAATGTATGCGTACGAGTTTTCTGTGCCCCAAATGCGACAATTTTGCATGTTTACATACCCGCCAAGATGAAAATTAGCTTCATCTGAAAAGATGTTTTTTTTTTTGGCAAAATCGGCATCTTCTGTAAGTCGATCGCAGGCCCAGATTCCCAGCGTTGTTTAAACGTATACACAACCATAGTTCAGCAGAAGGATAAAACTAATTATCTGTCAAATCAGACATGAGCTAAGTGTTACCATTCACGAAATAAGCACTAGTTGAAAAAATAACTTTAGATAGCGGACCCTCTTCTATGCTATAAATGATAAGAAATTTGCAATGTTGAATCTGGGAACCCTAATTACGATGTATGTAAATGACAGCACATCTGGCTGGATAGAGCACACTGGTCATTTTCCGTTAAAAATCTATAAATTTCTTACTTCTTTAAGAAAATAGCTGAAATTTGGTAAACAAGTTAAGGTGACATACTTTTTTGTTTCAAATAATAGAAAAATTTTTAATTTTTGTATTTCATACAGCATAAGTTTTATTTTTTCGTTCTTTTTTTTTTGGTTCTAAAAAAATTTTGTCTGTTTTAATTAGATTTAAAAAATAATGTTAGATTTGAAATGAATTATATTCTTTTTTAGCTTTATATGTGTTAGAAGGTTAATTTATCAATAAAACGGTTTTCTAAGAAAAAAATGCCTTGAATTAAATTAAAACAACAGCAGGCAGCAGCAAAATTTATTTTAATGTTTGCAAAAAAAGAATCTGTTCATTAGGCATATGTTAAATTTTTATTAAGAAAGTTTTTTCTTTCTTTTTTTTTAAAGAAAAATCAACAATTCATTAGTCAAAAATAAACAAAAAAAATTGTTGAAGTAAAAGCAAAAGAAATTTTCTTTTAATGACACAACAAGAAAAGAAACAGCTTCTTTTTCCAGCAACATATGCACACAAACATACACACTCATACAAACTGACTTGCATACACAAACACTAATTGCGAACAGCCTGGCAGAAATAAGAAGAAAAATGTGTAAGAAGAAGGAGAAAAAAATACTTCAAATAAATACTAAATATTAATAAACATTCGTTATACTGTTTATATGTGTATAACAAGAACAACAAGTACGCGAGTACTTAAAAATAACAACAACAACAGCAATACACTTACAATATTTAATGTTTATTTAACCTACTATATGAATGTATATGTAAGTGCGCGCGTGAGAGAGAGAGAGAGAGGTTACACGTTGTGGTACTTCATGTACTTTTCATTTTTTTTTTACTGTTTTCGTATACAGCCTGTAAATATGCAATAAATGAATGGGGTTTGTCCTTAACTTAAGTTGTTGGCATGCGAGTGTATGTAATTTGCTCTCCTTTCTCCCTTCTCATTAAATAACTTGATGCTTTAGTTATTAAAGCTGTTACACTTCTTACAAGCTAAAGTGATGAGTGAGGAAGTAGAGAAGTAAAAAAAAGCATATTTATAAAACGACAACATAAAAGGCTAAAATATAAAGAAATAAATGATTTCAAAGGAGGTAAAAAAGGTGTGTCGAAAGTAATTCCTTTTCTATTTTATAGTCACAGCAGTTTACACTAATTTACTCTGCACATACACATTCACACCGAAATTTTAATACTTTCAGACACCTTCACTTCACAACTAATACACTCTTTCTTTTTGTTTGTATTCATATGCTAATACTTTTTCTCTCCATTTGCTCTCTTGGTATTAAATTCCTTTTTGTGCGTAAAATTGTTAAAATATTCCATTCAAAGAGGGGTGGGTTGTTTTTGTTTATTAAAATTTATGTTTTAAAATAATGCTACCCAGAGACGGAGAGAGAAAGAGAGGAAGTCATCCACAATAACAACAAATATGAAATTTTATATAAAAGTAAAGGCAAGAAAAGCTTACAAAAATATATTGTTTTAAATATAAGTAAAGCTGTCTTAAAATAATAACTTTTTGTTCGTTAATACTTGGCAGACATGGATGTCAAAAAGTCCTTTTTTGGTATTATTTCTTTTTTTATTCATTTTAAAATGAAATAAGAAAGAATAAAATATAATAAAAATAAAATAAATAAATAATTAAAAAAATATGTTAAAAAAGCACAGAGAATGGCTGTAGTTTAAGAAGAAAATATTATACAGGGTGTCCGCCGGGAAGGCACACTACTTTGTTTTGCCGCCATTTTAGTAAACATTAGTCTTGACAGTTTATATTTGGCTGTCGTGAAGTAGAGACGTGGCAAATTTATTATGAAAAAATATCCAGTAAACCAACATGTCTTAACCGTTAAAACATTTTATCAAAATCAATCATCGATTACTAGGAGAAACAACGTACCAACAAGACGCACTAATTATCGTGTAGTGAATGATTTCGAAGAAAGAAGGACTGTAGCTGATAGGCCCAAGCATGGACCACAACGTACTGCAAGATAGGCTGTAAACATTACTGCTGTTCAAGAAAGTCTTCAAAACAATCCATCAACCTCAATCAGACGCCGTGCTTAGAAGCTTGATCTTCAAAGAACAACTTTGGTCACAATTTTGCACAAAGATTTGCATTTGTTTCCATTTAAGATTCAGTTGACACAAGAGCTTCTTCCAGAAGACCATTTACGCCGCCGTACATATAACAATAGGATGTTACAGCTGATGACCACCCTGATTTTAATGAAAAAATCATAATGAGTGACGAGGCGTATATTCATTTGAAGGGTTATATGAATAAAGAGAATAGTCGGTTCTGGGCAAAGGAAAACCCTCAAATTATTCATCAGTCACTTTTGCATTCATTAAAAGTGATAGTCCGGTGTGCAATTTGGTCAGGAGGAATAATTGGATCTGACTTCTTCGAAACTGATAACGGCGTAACGGTAAATGTCAATGGGGAGCGATATCGTGATATAATTGAAATTTTTTAACTCCACAATCGAATTGCTGCGAGACCTCTTTCCAAAACAAATTATCTCAAGGAATGGTGATGTCGATTGGCCTCCACGGTCGCCTGATTTGACTGCTCCGAACTTCTTTTTGAGGGGATATCTGAAAATCAAGGTTTATGCAAACAAACCAGAAACGCTGGAGTAACTCAAACAAAATATTCGTGATGAAATTAATGAAATACCGCGTGAAATATGTGAGAATGTAATGAAAAGTGTTATCAAAAGGGCTCGCATTTGTGAAGCTAACAGAGGCGGTTATTTATCTGATATTGTATTCCATACATAATTGCCGACATTAAATATAAAATTTATCAATATAAGATCCATTCTCTTTTATATAATCAAAAATTATAAATAAACAAAGTAGTATACCTTCCCGGTGGACACCCTGTATATTTCATAAAAATTGTATGCATTTTATAGAAACTGTAAATATTATTTTTCTAAAAATTTACAACGAACATACATAAATGGTATGGATTTCTAACACAAATTATTTTTTCAATTACTTAAACTACCACCCTAGCATAGACTTCATTAAAAAAATTTAACCCCCATAGCAATTTATCAAAACTATCAACATTTCACATACACTTACACACTTAACAAGTTGTCACTTAAAATTACAGGTCAATAACCAGGCGTTTTTTCATTTTTTGACTGACTTAGTGAGTGGTTTGCAGCTTTTTGTTTAAAAACTATCAAGTGATTTTTGAGTAACAATTTTTGTTTTATTTTTGTATTTTTTTTCGTATTGTTGCATTTTTAGGATATTTCAATGACCCACATAGACATGTACTCAAATTAACACACTTAAAAAAGGAAAAAGCACATACACCAATGTATGGTATGTAGATGATAAAGGATTTGCCTGTAACATGCAATAAATATTTAAAATATTTTTTATGTTAAAGGCTGAGTGTGTAAAGCCAAACAGCCAATCTTAAGCTTAAACTATGCTCAGATATAGCACAAAAAAGTGTTGATACATGCATACATTCTTTATATGTACGTATGGAAATGTGTTTTATTTTTGTATGTATGTATCATTTTAACATATGCAAAAAGTGAACGCTAAAACCATTTTCTAAAAACTTTTTATACATATTTTTTAACAACAAATACTGCGTATTTGAAATTTACATTTTGGTTGTAAAAAAAAATGGATTTAAACGTATATTTTTAGATATATTTTTCTCGTATTTCACTATAAACTTTTTGACAACAATCACCACAGCTACTTTTTTGTTGACGTTTCTCTTTTTCTACCAATATGCCCTACGTTGTTATATGGTATTATTATGGAGTTAAGCTAATAATTTTTGTAATGGTTATTTGCTCGAGGTTCATAACTTTTAGTTGGCAACACTGCTTGAACAGCTAATACGTGCTTTTTGCTTAGCTTGGTTTGACAATTGGGTAGACCTATACCAAAGCAACGCTTGAAAATTTGTTGAAATTTTTGATATCGAATCTCCATTCCAAATCTTGTTCTTCAATGAAGCCCATTTCTTGTTGAATTGGTACATAAATAAGCAGAACTGTCGCATTTATGGTAAGGATAACCCACAACCTTTTACCGAAACTTTATTAAATCATCAGAAAATTGTTAGTTGATGCGCTTTATGGGCTGGCGGTAAACGGTATAGGCGCATGATTAGAAAATTTGTCGTACCTCAATTAGAAAGCATTAATCTTGTTGAAATGTGGTTTTAACAAGGAGGAACCAAATGACAAAACAATATGCGCTACAATTGAGTTGCTTAAAAAAACTTTTGATGAAAAAGTAATCAAAACCCCTTGGATTGTTTTCTTTGCGATCATGGTAAGTTACTTGTCTACGTCGATAAACCAGAGACAATTGAACAGCTGGATATGAACACTCGTAGACTAGTTGGAGAAATACGGCCGCATATGCTCCAAAAAATTTGTGAAAATTCGTGTTTCAGGTTGCGCCTTGTACGCATCGACTGTAGCGACCGCATGACCGAAATCATATTTAAGTATTAATTTCATAAAATTTACTATCAAACAAAACTCGTTTTATTGATACTAAAACTATATTTCATTGTTTTTTTATGATATAAACTAAAAAAACACCCTATACATCGAAACTTATTTATATGTCATAGTCTGTAAAATAAAACTGATCAATTACGAGAGAAACAAATTTTAGTTTAGAAACTTTATTATTTTTATCCTTTTCTTATTTTGTGAGGATCAGAGAACTACATCAAAATCATCCTGTTGAATCCGAAATACTTTATCTCATTCTAGCTTCGAACCATTCTTGTTGCTTCCACCTAAACATTTCTTCTCTAAGTGTTTGCAGACTAAATCCTGCGACTCGAAGTAAGGGTTCCGGTGCTTGTCTTACAATATCGTCTCTTAGCTTCATGGACGCTGTTTAGTAACGGTACATAACGCACCACTAGACATTTCACTAGACACCTATTTATGCCTTTAGCTCAGCCAAAGTTCAGTGACGTTCGAAATAATCCTCAGCTTTGTCAGCCTAAAGTTGAACTGAGAGCAACACACATTCTGCAATGCTCCAAAAGCAAAAAATCCCTTCCGACTTAGGTGCATAACATCTTAATTTCCACCACTTTTATTTATTATGCTGCCAAGATACGCGAACAAGCTTTCGTTGCTTTCAACAATGCCCACCTATTCTTACAAAGGGCGGTACTAAATAACTGTGACTCAAAGACCATGTGGTGTCAGAAATAATACTCTGTTATGTTATTTTGACGATAAGTTAAGCTATAATTTTAATTAGTTCACCGCACTTCTCTCTTTGTACAGTACTTGTGGAGATTCGACCCTCCGATACACTGTAATACGATGCTACATCCAGTCAAGTTGTAAGTCAAAACCTAAACGCATACTGCCTGCAGAGTTGCAGCCAAGTGTTGGGTAGAAACCTAAAACATTTTGGGATCTTTTTTTGCCATCTTATCAGAATTAAGTTTGTAGCCACCCCTTAAGGGTCTTTTACTGCCTAAATTATAAGATAAATAGACTTACTTCAATGCCTTAAGCCCAGTCTATAATAAGAAGCTAAAATCTGCCATTTAAATTTGTATACAAATTAATTTTTTCCCATTACCCCACATGGCTTATAAAGATCAGCTTAGCCTTACGTTAATCAGTTTGCATGATGTGGTTAGTGGTTAAGGCAAACGCATAAAATACAAGTGGCCCAGGTCCGATAGAAGACATGAAGAAAAAAATTGAATTGTGGTTTCGAATACGTAATAGACTTCAACCTTCCTCCAGACAAATCTAGCTAAAAAATCTCTTCTGATATTCCAAGATTATCTCTGGTGATAACAAATTATCTCTGGTCAGACAAATGATAAGGAGAAAACGCCATCCATTGGAAAAAAATCGCAATGCTAAGTAAGGATCATCATCATCACTAAGTAAGGATCTTCACCACTACACAATCATGTGGAGGCAAGCTAAATTAGATTAATCATCTACTTAGCTTGAAAATCAACTGATTAATGAAACTGCAACAAAGCAATGGGTGCTTTGTGGACAGCCAATATGCTCCCTAAAAAAAAAAAACAATTTTCAGATTTAGAGCTAAGCAGTATTTTCTAGGATGATGGTTGCCTAGTAACAACGTCCGTCGTGTTTTTAGTGTAGTATTGTGGAACCTGGCTTATCATTGATTTTTACCCTTTTTTACTAAAAGGTAGTACTGCTTGACCTTTCATATTATTCTGAAATTATAACCATTTTAAAACATTTGAGTTCTTTTTAATTGCGTTAAATTAAATAAATAACACGATGTTGTTGTTTTACTTTATGCACTTATTTAATTCCACACTTTCACTTTATAAAATTGTAACTATACAGTCTGCAAACAATTTAATATCCACTTAATATACCAATTTACTCAATACACGACTCTTAGTAACTTAACAATATGATTGCTAAACTACTACTGAAGAGCTAATGCGACGCCTTTTATATTGTTACGAAAATAAAAATGTTTAAAAAGAAATCACACCACACCAGCGCCTTTAAAACTGTACTGTGGCATTTTGGTACATTTGGTATTAATGTGTCACGCTGTCAATGCCGTTCTTATTTGTATATTTTGCAGCACTGTCAATTCGATCATACTTGTGTGTTACAATTGAATTAACGGAAATAATTAGAATTTTGTAGCAAGAACAAAAACAGTCGGAAATAATTTAAATAGTATATAAAAGGGGCGCCTTTTGCATTAGTAGTGAGTAGTTATCGTCTTGCTTTCATAAAGTAAAGTCGTTTTTGGGCGTAACTAAAAGTATTGTATAAATAAATATTAAGTGCAAGATAAATAAGTTACTGTATTAGGATAAACTGTATAATGCTATATTCGCAATAGACTTTTGATTACTTCCTTCTTTGTTTATATTACTTATTTTGACTCTCCCGTTCGTACGGCATTTTTACCAGTTAGCACTTTAAGTCAATGCAGCGAACGACCATTGTTGTGTTTGTTATTTTTACTTCGTTTATTTTATTTTGTGTTTATTTTTTCGACTTGACAGCATACTTTTGAGAGGTGAATTTAATATAAATATAAGTAATTAAATATTAAAATTATTATAATTAAAATATACGTAATTAAGAACTAAACATGCCAAACTCTTTTGATTTAATTTTTTTTTTCTTGAAACCAGCACTTAGGGGATAACCCCTACTCATGCAGTGCATTGTGCAGGAAAATAGATGTGGGAAGGAAGATGAATAGAGCAGTGCCCATGGATGTTCGATTTCAACTTGTTCATGTCGTCAGTGGCAGGAAACACATTCGCAGAAAGATTGTTCCACAAGCGAACAGTGCGACCAAAGAACGAATTCTCTCTATAATGCGTCGTGAATTCACTGGACAATAAACTACAAAGGGATGCGCTCTATGAGAAATACGAGTACTACGTAGAAGTATATGATTTTTAGGTATTAATTCCCTAATTTCATTAAAACACATTCCGTTATAGTACCGATAGAACAATGAAACACACGCCACATTGCGACGATGTTCTAATGAATCGATATAGTTGGCTACCCTACCGTCATTAATAAGAACCTTCACCCTCTCCTGTACGTGGTCGAGAAGCTCTAAAATAGACTTCGAAGCACCGGCCCATACATGAGCTGTATTCCAATTTGGGTCAGATATAGGTCTTGTAAATATTAACAAGATCAGATAGAGTAAAGTAATTCTTACACCGTATTAAAAAGTCGAGGCACTTGAATGCGTCTTTCGATGCTCGAAGTATGTGCTCGTTCCAACGAACGTTACAGTGAATGCTATGCCCAAAGTCAAGAGCATCTGATTGCTCTATATCTACATTTCCCATATATACAGATGACAAGACACCACCACATCTGTGTGTCAGGAAACAACATTGGGTCTTGCACGCGTTAAAGTCGACCCTGTAAGTCGACTCGTAAGCGTGTCGTTCATAATCTACCTTTTCGCCCCAATCTCCAAAAGCTCGACCTACGATCAGAAGAATATGAATAACAAATGTTGCCGTTTATTAATATTAGAGATGACATTGATTTTTAAATAATACACAGGGTAATAGAAATATAATTACTTAGAATTTTAGTGATTTTTTCTCAAGATTTTATATGGAAATTTATGTAATGAAGCTCATAATCGGGTTGTATTATGAACGAGGGAGCGAATGACAAAAAAAAAACGATGTCATGCGAACAACGCATAAAGATATAGTGAGGACATAAAAATTGTAAATCAACAACAATGCGGTTTTATTTTATTTTGTCGCAATTAAAAGTAACTTAAACATTTTAAACAAGATTAAAACGTAACAATATAAAAATTACATTACTTCCGATTATTCTTATGTTTACCATAGAATTCTAAAGGGTCCGCCATCTAACCTTTTTTTTCAACTAGTGCTCATTTCGTGAATGGTAACACTTAGCTTATGTCTGATTTGGCAGATAATTAGGTTTGTCCTTCCGCTGAACGTATATGGTTGCGTATACGCTTGAATAACGCTGGGAATCTGGGCCTGCGAACGACTTACAGATGATGCCGATTTTGGCAAAAATCTCATCTTTTCAGATGAAGCTCATTTTGATGGGGTATATAAACGAGCAAAATTTTCGCATTTGGAGCACAGAAAAACCGCACGCATACATTGAAAAGCCGATACACCCAAGACAAGTCACTGTTTGGTGCGGATTTTTGTCCAGAGGCATAATTGGGCCATTTTCCTTCGAAAATGAGCAAGGAGTAGCCGTTACAGTCAATGGCGATCGTTATCGGGCCATGTTGAACGAATTTTTGTTCACAAAAATTGAAGAGGAGGATATTAGCAACATTCGGTCTCAACAGGACGGCGCTACGTGCCACACAGACGAAGCTACACTCGATGTTTTGCGCCCTGTTTTTAAAGATCGCATTATCAGCCGCTGATGTTATTTGGGGTGCCGTCAGAAAAAAGAAATTTGAGAAAATATTCAGTAGTTTTCTTTTTAAAGCATTTTCAAGAAAAACAAAATTATTTGGCGGACCCTTTATTTTTATTTAATTCAAAAGTGACAACCAGAATCGGTACGGTCGCACCGTTCAATACGTAAATGTTAGCACTCTTGATAACACAAATTAAGTATGGCATTACCAAGGTGACTTTGACACAAACCAATAAAATAAATGTCACAATATGGTTTATAGCAAAACTACGACTATACTAACTTAGGTTGTCTTTTCTTTTGCATTGTTTGTTTTCGTAACATTATATTCATAGGCGATGTTAAGGTTGTTCTTTTATCAAATTTTCTAATATGCAATATATTATTTAGAATGTGGCCTAAAAAAAAGCAACTTATGATTAAATTAGTCTTCGGTTAGCAATATACTCGTATTTACACAATAAATTATTATTTTTAAAAAGATAAATCTCATATGGTCACATAGTCAGGCTTGCTTGTTTCTGGGTTGCTGTGTATGTGGATATCTTAGATCGAAAAAGTTGTTTTACTATGTTAATTTGTTTCATTTAACATTGGTCTGTATATGTTAAGTCCGGTCTTTGATTAGTCCTAACATTTATATATCTAGTCAATAGATAAAAGATTATGTTGTAGGGTATAAATCCTGATTTCTTTTTTGCATAAAAAATCCGTTTTGTGGCTCATAAATATTCATGACATTCAAAAACGTTCGTATTATTTTAACAAATTTTTATTTTTCTACATTCCTTTTATTTCTGTTTATTTCAACGTCAATATTATTAGCATTCTGCTTTATTCAAGCTGTTTTCATTTGCCTTTTTCTTAGTTCTTCCCTGCTTAAAAACCCCTTACAGCACTTAAAGCCAATATTGTGGAAATTTTCAAAGCGACCGCAAATACTTGTGGCGATGGCCATCTTATGGTTCTTTTTGTTATTTGTTTAGGATTTATTTGTACTCAGAAAGTGTGAATTAGTAAAACGGCACAACAGTTTTAAAATGTTTTTTTTATGGTTATCGTTATTCGTTAGTCTTTTAAAGACAAAGTTCGGCATGAATATTTTAAAAATGTTTTAAGAAGAAGAACCAACACATCGATTGATTAACTAATTGTCTTTTACATGAGGGGAAAAATAAGAAATTTTGAAACATTTTTGAAAAGAGATTTTCATTAATATTTGAACAGAAACATCTGAAAGAGAATTATTTTTTTTTATATAAATGTTTTTCAAGGAGAATATTTTTAATTTTACAGAATATCTAAATATGTATTTATTATACTTTTCTTCAAACAGAACTATCCTATAAGGAATATATTTATAAATATTTTAAGAGTTTAAAAGAATATAATAAATTATTAAACGACTCAATAAGTATAAAAAGATCTTAAAATTTAAATTTTTAATTGAGTTTGAAAATTGACAACTTCGTGGACACATTTAAAATTTGCTTCCAAATGAATAAAAAACACATAACTTTTAATAAGTTTACCACACTTAAGCCATTCTAAATGGAATATTATATAATTGAAATCAACACTTAAGCTTAATTTGTGGTGTTTTTATATTGACCTGTAAAATACTTGATGACTCAATCTAATATATTCTACGCTGTTTCTGTAATATCATCTGAGTCTTAGTTGTAAAGGATATTTTTTTTACCACCGATTGAACTTTAAATTTTAACAAATAGCACAATTTAAGTTATAGTCCAGAAATTTTGTTTTTTAAAATCAATGCATGGGATTTACAGCTGATCTAGAAAAAACGCATTCTGGCCGTGAAATTTTGAGCCGTAAGTTACGAATAACAAGAAAAATGTTGGCCTCAAAGGTTTAAATATTTGTTGGTTTATCGGCATAAACCATTAACGATATGTGGTCATCCAGGCAGTAATCGGGAGGTATAAAATCGCACAACCTTGGCTGCCAGGTGAGGGTCTCCATATTTTGATATGCACTTATGTTCAAATTTAGATTTTAATAAGTCAATGATAGAGGACGCTGTGTGGCACGTAGCATTACTGTGTATTGCGGTGGCGTACTCCATTGGTCGTCAAGCCAGCTCGGGCTTTATTTTTGAAGAAATAATATATACTACTGCCACCAGCATATAAACCGCGCTGGACAAAGAATTTTAATTAATTGACCATTAAGTCACAAAAGCGGCCAAAGCGTGGAGGAAATACTTACTAAGACGCCTAAAATTTATTGGAATCGACACCTAAACGTCTGTTAGCTATTGTTTCAGCAAAAGGTGGTTCAATAGCAAATTAATATTAAGTATAAAATATATATATACTTTTATACACTACTAGTTGTTTTTATACACTACTAGTTAATACCCGGCATGCTTCGCTATGCATCTTAATTATTATCCTAATTGTTGTTTTAGATATATTTTTACACTTTTTCCAAATTTCGTTCCCTTCCGATCCAAATCCAACAAACAAATCCTATAGCTCCTTCCAGAAAGACTCTATAGAATCTGCTGTTTAGCTGTCTACAGTCTTCAAAGAAGTCGATACATATATAGACAGCTTTTATCAATTGTGCTTTCTGAAATACCCGCATTTAATGATTATTGAATTCAGTACATATTTTGTCAATAGTCTTTGAATGCTTTTTAGAAAGCTCCACTATGTTGTTCTAACTGAGGCAAGAAAATTTTTGTTGAGTTTCACTTAATGGGAAATTACAGTAGTTTAGTTTATAAATTAAACCATCGCGCTAGACAGTCAAATACAGCATTTATCTCCGGTAATATCATTCGTTGGACTTTACTCGAAGACTTCCACGACGACGTATGTATAGAAACAAAACATTAAGTACGTAGAAAACTTCGCTGCTGTCATAAATCCACCAATCAGCCACACATGAATTTCGAATAGAGTAGAATATAATATTTACTCATAAAACGGCTTGTGAAAACATTGAATGCTCTACAAAATTTAGGACAGAGATTAACAAAGCTACTCCGAAGCAAATACCCACAATATCACACACGCATGACTATAGACATCATAGCATGCAGGTTATTTTGTTCAATGTTGAATGGGTTAAGAGCATGTTAAGATTCTGTGCAAACGCAATGAATAAAATCAGACAGCGTTGATTGTGCGATTTTCAAAGCCGAGGGTGGCGTTTTATCTCCTTTGATAGATAAAGATGCACGCAAATACATATACAATAATAGATATCAGTACCATTATATAGACGATCACGTAGTTTATTACACTGATCTCGCGATGTTTTATAAAAAAGAGTGGTGTTTTATCCCCCTTGATAGACGAAGATACACACACACTCATCATTGAGCCAGAATGCCCATAGAATAGAAGGCTCACGCCCACTTATCTAATTCAGTTACTTAGACCAAGAACTGACCAAGATACTGAAACTTTAGCTTTAACTGTTATCTAGATACTCTTAAATCAATAGTAATTTGTATGGTTGGTATCACGCCTATTTACCAAATTCCGCTACGTTTTTGACTGATGATTGACCATGAATCTATTTGGGCCAAAATTAGACTCCTTTTCTGTTACCGTTTTACACTTATTTTGGGATTGGCACCGCGCAGTTGTAATGTTAGAAATTTATATAGACTATAGTTCCTTCCAGACATAAAGACACTGTTAAAATGTCAAGAAAATCGGCCGTTTAGCTTTCCATAAAGTTCAAACAAACCAACAAACATACAAGCACACATTAATTTTTATATATAAGATGATCATTCATAAAATAAATGTTTAACTCGTTTAGAATCTGGGATTCAAATGATTTGCGAAGAAGATTGTAAGTACTATTTAAGTACTTCCTTTCAATCATTATTAAGCAAATATACCATAACAGGTAAAATATTTGTATTTTCACGTTAAAAAATTTTGGGCAATAGAAAATATTTAATATTTTTTATTAGGGTGACCATAAATGACATGACCATAATGGTAGTTATTAATTGAAGACAGTATGGGGTCAGCAATGGTCTGTGTTTACCGTTAATGGTACCTAAGTCACACATGTTCCTCTATGCGTATTTTTACAAACATATAATAAAACAGGTATTGGAATGAACAGGCAATACACATAACTTTAGCTGCAATAGCGTATCAGATATATAATGTTTAGTATTTACTTTCTGTCTTCGAATTCATATAAAAATAGAGTCCCTTTATTTCCCTAAACCAAAACGCTCATATGTGTGTCAAATTGGTTCATGCTAGATTCTAGCTCTAATAGTTTTCCTTGTACATGAACTTTTGTGTCATATTTTTATGGGAGGGTTTCGCTCTTATTGCTAGTCTGGCAATTTTTTCAAAAATTATTCATATGGATTTCAGTGTTGCCCGTGTACAACATGATGATCTATCTATAATGATTTCCCGGATATAAGAATTTTTAAATTTTATTCATATGGGAATACTACGCGCCCTTTTCTTAGTCAGCCAATTTTTGTCCAAAATATTCATATTAAGACTGAAGTGGCTTCGACAAAATTTTAGGACTCTAGCTGTTATATTTTCTTAGATATACTTGTTCAATATTTTTATATGGGAGGTGACACGTCCATTATAGTTAATTCACCCATTCTGTTCATATATACGTCAAAGCCTATAGTTCCTTGCAGACATACAAAAAGGTACTGTTAAAATTTCAAGAAAATCGGCCAGCCGTTTAGCCGTCTATAGACTTCAAACATATCGGGTCCGCCATCTGACGTTTTTTTTCAGCTAGTGCTTATTTCGTGAATGGTAACACTTACGCGGGCGGATTGACATTGAAGCTACCTAGCGCTAGATGGCAACACAAACGCAAAAACTTTTTCGTAGAAATTGCAGTCTATCAAACGTCAGCTGTTAAAATTTTAGCCAAATTCATCGATTACTTTATTTGTTGTAGTCGTTTGAAGTAAGCAACTTTTGTGTTTCTTGGAAAATGGAAAAAAGTAAATTTGCTGATATGGTAAACATATCATATGAACGTGTGTTCAACACTTTATATGAACATTTGCATATGAAAAAGCTATCGGCAAGATGTGTGCCGCGTTTGCTCAGAGTTGAAAAAAAACAAGTTCGACAGATCACTTCACAGCGGTGTTTGAACATTGTAAAGCATAATCCTGCTGATTTTTGGCATAGATTAATAACTGTTGTGGGAACGTGGGTCTTCCACTACACACCTGAAACCAAAAATTAATCGAAGCAATGGGTGGAAGCTGGTGGAAGTGCTCCGAAGAAGGCGAAGACAGCGAAATCGGCTGGCAAGGTTATGGCCACTGTATTTTGGGATGCACACGGAATATTTCTCATCGATTATCTTGAAAAGGGATCCACAATCACAGGATTATTGTGCATTATTGGATCACTTGGTTGACGCAATTAAGGAAAAACGACCACATTTAAACAAGAAAAACGTGATATTTTTCAAGACAACGCACCGGTACACACAGCATTAGAATTGGTTGATCATCCATCTTATAGTCCAGATTTAGCGTCTAGTGATTTTTGCCTGTTTCCAAACTTGAAAAAATGGCTCGCAGGAAAAAGATTCATCTCAAACGAAGAAGTGATTACCGAAAATAATGCGTATTTTGAGGAGTTCACAAAATCGTATTATTCAGATGGTATAAAAAAGTTAGAAAATCGTCTTACTAAGTGTATTGGGCTAAAAGGAGACTATGTAGAGAAATGAATGGTTTTTGAAAAAAAAAAACATTTTTTTCCTACTTAGGTAGCTTCAATATCAATCCGCCCTCGTAGCACATGTCTGATTTGACAGATAATTAGTTTTATCATTTCGCTGAACGACTATGGTTGTGTATACGCTTGAACAACGCTGGGAAATATTGCGATTTTACTTTGAAAATATTGCCAAAGAAATCATCTTTTCAGATGAAGCTCATTTTGATCTTGCGGGTATGTAAACAAGCAAAATTGTTGCATTTGTTGCATTGAAAAGCCAATACAACCAAGAAGAGTCACTATTTGGTGCGGATTTTGGTCCAGAGGCATAATCGGGCCATGCTGAACGAATTTTTGTTCACAAAAATTATTAGCAACATTTGGTTTCAACAGGACGGCGCTACGTGCCACAAAGTCGAAGCTACACTCGATGTTTTGCGCCCTGTTTTTGAAGATCGCATTATCAGCCGCAGAGCTGATGTTGTTTGGCCATCTCGGAGCTGCGATTTGACACCATTGGACTATTATTTCTGGGGTGCCGTCAAACATAACTGTTACGCCAACAAGCCAGAGACAATTGACGCTTTAAAGGACAATATTCGTGAAGTCATTGGTGAAATACAGCTGCACACAATCGATAATGTGCTCAAAAATTGGACCGATCATGTGGGGTACTGCATGACCAGCCGAGGCAGCCATTTGAATGAAATTATTTCCCATTATTAACCGGAAGGATTTTACTTTCAAATAAAAAAAGAAATTTGAGAAAATATTTAGTAGTTTTTTTTTATAGCATTAAAAAAAAATTATTTGACGGACCCTTTACAAACCCACAACCAAACCCACAAACAAATAAACACACATTCATTTTTATATATATAGAAGAACATAATTTGTCTGAAATAGTTATTTTTTTATGCTTTGAAGTTAATTAATTAAAATACTTAATGTTTTTGCCAATCAGATGTGATGTTTAGTCGATTTCAATAACTTTTCTTAAAAATTATAGTCTGTTTCACTCACTACTTTCTTAAAACCTAAAGTTACCCTTTTAAGCGAGTTTTTATTACAGATGTTATTTCAGCTGCTCCACTTTCACGTAGTATTTTTACACAAAGACTCTACGTATGTTAATATTGTCAGCTTGAAAGCTTTTACCGTTTATGAAGAAATTCCCGGGTTTCCCACATAAAAATGCCAGGAAAGCTGAAAATTACATAAGTTGGCGGGAATTACGTGAAAAGAATATCTAATGTCTACCTATTAATTATATATTTTTAAAATTAATTACTTTTTATTAAACTTTATCTAATGAATGTCTTTTTCTTCTTTTAGGTAAGCAATATTAAACCAAAAAAAAAAAAAAAACATAAACGAAAGAATTGCAATTTTTTAAAATGTAAGTATTACTAGCCTTTAAACATTTTTAACAATGGAATTTAAAATTTTGTTCGTTAACTTTTAAAAATATATTTTTTGAAAAAGGTCTTACTTCTTTGCCTTATTATTTATTTTAAAAGAAGTATGTTTTATAGTGTGTTGAACTTTGACTTTAAAACTTGTGTTTAATACAAATCTTTTAAGTATTGGAATTACTACTGAGAAATTATAATTTTAAAAGGCATTTTTCAGTGAATTTTTAAGTTGGGTATTTCTAGTAACAAAAACATTATATTAAAAAGCGCTTATAATGCTTGACTTAATATTAAGAGAAGGTAGTGGAAAACCTTGCTATTTAAAATTCGTCCTAAATCTTTATAAGGTCTCCAGGTAAACTTGTTTTTATGAAAATTATTGGATCATATTTTTGATATGCCTTGACATTTATTTTATTTCAAATCTGAACAGAAGAATTAAGTTTTTCTAAAAAAAATATTTTCGAAAAAATCGGTTAAAAATTTTTTACATTAAAAGTTTGAGAATTTGTTATCCTGTACAACACAAATTGCAACAATTCGCGAGTATGTATAAGATATGGAAATAAAAATGAGGATAGTGATCTACGAGTTTTAGAAGAGTTTGTGCACATAACTGAATTTTTCGTAGTACAGAAATTAGTAATCGCGATGATTGAAAATCTTAGATAATAGTGAATAACAACAAGTGAATAAAAGGCTGGCAACAAACATATTGTTGTAGGATTTATCTTGTTTTATTTTTGTACTTAAATAAAAGCACTTGTTTTATTTAACAATTTATTTATGTATTTATAATTAGGTTTTTAAAACAAGATATTAAACACAAGAGGAAAAGCTTTCGTCTCACACAACACATACGTCCCATTCAACTGTTCTTGCTAAAACTGTTGTTCGTCGTTAAATTCAAAGCCTTACCTCAACTTATCTCCGCTTCAATTTATCTATTATCATCTCGTCCTCTGTCCATACGTTCGATAACCCTCCTACTGACTATCCGTTTAACCCTCAAATGTGTACGTACGTAATAGTCCGATCCTACATTGTTCTATATACTGCCTTAGAAAAATTTAGCTTAAACACACCCAGATTGAAAGCCTTCCCAGCTTCAGTGAGTTATTATTTAAAAATCTAACTACATCTTCCTAAAATAAAAAAAAAAAAATGTCAAGACGAGATCTAAACTTAAGTTCGTCAAAAGTAAAATAAGGAAGCTTCAAATGAACACAGATAAAGGAAAATTTTTTATTTTTAAAATTTAAAACTGCTTTTTAGCAAGGGTATGTGAAATGATTGGAATAAAAAAGAAAACTTTGGCCCATATTCATAGTCAACCACTAAAATCAACTCTTGCTAGAGTAAGTCTTTAACTTGAATTCTTTTACTATCTTTTTCATATTCATAATTGAAAATAAAGTAAACTTTATGTTGAACTGATTTTAAGTGGTTGTCAACTAAGATTTGCTTAATATTTATATTGTTACGAAAATGAAAATGCTGAAGTCAAAATTTACCACATCAGGAACTTATTATGAGATTTCAGCTATAAAATTTATTGGCTTGTGTCAAGGCTTAATAATTGCCATAATTATCTGTACTAATTAAGAGTGTTACCATTTGCATGACTAACGGTGTTGCCAGTTCGATTTCTTTTTGTTTTTATAAATTTAAGGCCACTAATTAACGTAGATAAATCGAAGATTCATGTCTGTACTAGAACATTCGATACTAATAACGAAATACTATAAAAATATTGGCGCATTGCTGTTGCTGAGTTAGTTACCATTTGGATGTCATAAAAGCAAAGTCTGTTAGAGAGGAAATAAAAAGTTTTGTTTACCCGAATATCAATTTTCTGTATTAAGACACACTGTATAAAAATTATAGTGGAATTAATAAGACTGAAAAAACAACAACAAATCTGGAATTTCTTTTATTTTAACGCAATTTAAACGAGCTTAAACGTTTTAAAAATATTGAAATGTAATAATATATAATTTTTTATAAAATATAAAAAAAGTGGAAACTCTGAACAGGAGGTTTTTATTTTTTAAACCTACAATGCGAGCAGAGCCTTTTGGCTCAGTTGTATACCTGACTGCTAATATTTGTTTTGACCAATGATTTTTCTAAACTGATAATTTGTAGTTCTTATTAAAATTGCACTTAATTGTATTTAAAAACATAACTATTTCCTTAAAGTATTTCAAACGCAAATAAGTGTAACAACTGCCCAAAAAATGGATAAAATAATTTTTCTAAGATTAGTTACTTTCCTGAATTTTTTTCGTGATCAATATTGTAAAATTGACAATAAATTGTCATATTTGGTAGGTGTTTTTTTAAGTTTGTATATTCATATCTTATATTTCAGAATTTAAGCAAAATATCATTGGCTTTCGCATTGTGTTATATTGTATTTATTATTGTTATGTTCCCAAACTTACATTTATACAAGAGCAAGATAGCAGTCAGTCCACATAGGTCATAAAATACAGAAAGATTAACTGGTATTTTGAGAATAGACTTTTCTAACTTTAAGGTATTGCAGCCAATTATCTTGCATATTTTTTAATGCTGAGCCTTAGTCCCGTCTGCGCAACTGCACTTTTCACAGATTAAAGTTTAGTTAACACGTAACGACAACTGAGTGCTAAAATGCAAATAACATTACCAAATTCTATAGTCTTAAGTGTTGGTTATGTTCCCTTTTTATGTTTTTGCTAACGGTTGTATCATTGCAAACGATAACATCAAAATCTATATTATATAGAATCTGTGATAATATGCATCCCCGTTGATGTGTGGAGAGCAGAAATAAATATATACCTATAATAGAAGACAAAAAAGAATTCGTGGAAAACAAAACATAAAGCTATACGTAGGTATGAACACATAAAAAAGAAATCTTCATCATTTATGACAAAAGGTTTACGACCTTCTTTTATCAATTTTAGCTTTCTTCCATTGAAACCCCTTCCAAAATAATCAAAAATAGCAAAACCTCTTCTAATCAAAAAATTTTACACAAATTTTTCATTTCAACTCAATTTAATTATTTATTTATTTATTATTTTTTTCTTTTTTTCTTGATTGTTTAAAAACAAGTACAGCTAGTTTTATATTTAAAGTCGACTCTGACGCTAAAAGTCGACTTTTGTTCACTTAAAGTATACTTTATTTTTGATTGTGAAAATGAACCTTTATGTTTAAAAGAAAAAATGCATCTTTAGTGCATTTATCCGCGGTTTTTGTAAATGCGCAAAAATGCATTTATACAAGTATTTACTTCAATGATTCCTAGCTAAAATGCGTAAAAAGTTAAATACAACCTACGAGTATATTTACTATATTTACAGACAATACGGTATATACTATATATGATTTGAATCTGACACAGACAATTAACGCCAAAAAATTTAACCCTCTAGGGCTGACGTGGTTGTCTAGCAGGTACTAATCAATCACATAAAAAAGCTGTTAGAGCTGTTATGCCATGTAAGTAAAAACAGTTTAATATAAATTGTTGTCCAGAATTCAGAAAAATAGCATAATAAATAACAAGGTAGGACCTTAAACTAGAAGTAAAAATAATTTTATCCTGTTAAAGAAAAAAAAAACGAAATTTAGTAAATATAGAGCGTTAAAAAGGTGTCTGATATTCTAAAGGGTCCGCCATCTAACGAATATGGTTGTGTATACGCTTCAACAACGCTAGGAAATATTGCGACATTACTTTGACAATCATGGAAATGTTGCAGAACGAAAAAAAGAAAAAATCATCTTTTCAGATGAAGCTCATTTTGATCTTGGCGGGTATGTAAACAAGCAAAATTGTCGCGTATGGGGCACAGAAAACTCGCACACATTGAAAAGCCGATACACCCAAGACGAGTCACAGTTTGGTGCGGATTTTGGTCCAGAGGCATAATTGGGCGATCGTTATCGGGCTATGTTGAACAATTTTTGTTCACAAAAATTTAAAAGGAGGTTATTTGCAACATTTGGTTTCAACAGGACTGCGCTATGTGCCACACAGTCAAAGCCACACTCGATGTTTTGCGCTCTGTTTTGAAGATCGCATTATCAGCCGCAAAACTGATGTCGTTTGGCCACCTCGGAGCTGCGATTTGACACCTTTGGACTATTATTTGTGGGGTGCCGTCAAAGATAAATGTTACGCCAACAAGCCAGAGACAATTGACGCTTTAAAGGACGATATTCGTGAAGGCATTGGTGAAATACAGCTGCACAAAATCGATAATCGAGGCAGCCATTTGAATGAAATTTTTCATTATTAACCGGAAGGATTTTACTTTCAAATGAAAAAAGAAATTTGAGAAAATATTCAGTATTTTTTTTATAGCATTTTCAAAAAAAAAAAAAAATATTATTTGGCGGACCCTATACTACGTCAGTAGTAGTAGAATAGTAACAGTTAAACCACGTAATTTACAGAGGCTTAAATGCCTTACAAATGTTAAAAATTCGAAGAAGAGTGTCATGTTCTAACGAGGTGCTACAAGCAAGTTATAATTAAAGCTATTTTATGTTCTTAATTAAGCGTTTTATCAAAGAAAACCCCCATAAAAGACTTAATACATTATTTTTTAGCACCGAAAATGGCCTTTATTAAGCTTAAAGACATTTAACTTTTACTATAATGGTTTTTGTCTTACCAAACATCAAATCTTTGTTGCTTACAAAGGTTGATATCTTTATTTTTTCTCTAGAAATAAAATTTGCATATTTTTTGTTTAAAAGAAATCTTAAAACTTTTCATGATTTAAAGAAAAAAAGCATATATTTTTGATTAAAAAATAAATTTACATATTCTTTAAATAATCATAAACATATATTACTTTTTCATGCGTACATACATATATTCCATACAATAAGCATACATAAGAACACATACTTTTTAAAGCATTTAAATATGTATGTCTTAACTAGGATTTCGTTTCAAATAATTACTATTGAAAAATTTAAAGTCTTTAAACCCACATCTTGTATATTACTTTGCCTAAATAAAAAGGAATACAGACTTCCTATCTCTGGGAGTACGAAACTCTGTTTGTAGCTCTGACATAACACTTCCTCGTTATGGCCTAAATAGTGAAAAAGATATCAAAATTCACAATTTCATTTGTCTTAGTCGCAAAAAAGGAAAAGCAGACTCTTAGAATATTATGTAGAAAGAAAAAAGAACGTGTAAAAGATTTTTATCATATATTTAAATCTCAATTTGATTTGCATGTGCTTAATTTCTTCACCTTATTTTATTTTTTGTTGGGGTTTTTCCCCTCTATTTAGCTGGTTTAACCTCAAAATGAAGGAAAGCACACCTACACTACATCACACAGTTTAGAAAGGCAGAAAGATGAAAAAAAGTTAAAGAAAAAAAGTAAAAGTCAAGTCTTTATATTGGATGTCTTAAATATGCAAATTAGTAAATGTCAACACGTAGTAGTGGCAAATGTGAAAAAAGGTTGATTTTTTCTTTCATTTATTTTTCATTTTTTTTTATTTTTTTGTTCTACTTTTATAGAAAGTGTAGGTATATAAGCGTGGAATAGGAAAGACGTGCTATTTTACGACAGAAACAAAGATTATGAAATTTATATAAAAGGATGAAAAAAATATTCTAAAAGTGAATAGAGAAAATAGAATAGAAATTGTATTTCTAACTCAGGTCTAACTTGTGTATGTGTTGGATGCTTATTTTAGAGGTTGATAACTTTGGTAATACTGCTTTATTTGACAACCGGCTTAACATTTTTTGGTTTAGTTTGGTTGACATTTCATTATAGATAGACTTACATCAGAGCGAAGCAAAATGTGAAATTTTTTAATTGAATTACCACTCAAAATTTTAATTTCTGTACATTAATAAGTAGAATTGCTGTATTTGGAGTGAGGGTAATCTACGAGCTTATGTCGAAACACCATTATATCCACACAAAATTACTGTTTGATAAATTTGACCTACTGGCGGAACTATTATTACATATGTCTTCAAAATAAGGGCCAGAATATTACTATACCAACATGATAGAAAAATTTCGTACCTCAATTAGCTGGCATTAATCTTGCTGACATGTAGTTGCAGCAGTACGAAGTCACATGTCACACCTCATTGGATTATTTTCTTTTGAGTTATGTAAAGTCACATGTCTACGTCGATAAACCAGAAACAATTTAATTCCTGGAAATCAACATTCGAAAATTTATTGGTGAAATACGGCCGCATATGCCGCGAAGAGCTTGGTAAAGTTTTTTTTCAGATTGCGCCATATGCGCGTCAGCCGTGGCTGCCACATGACCGATATCATATCTGAACACTAATGTCATAACATTTTCCGTCCAACAAAATTTTTATTTAAAATCATATAACTGTAAAACACACCCGATACTTTGTTTATTACATACATATTGTTAAAATATTTATGAATTCCTTAAATTTATATACGTTATAGTTATGTTTTTTTTCGTCACTCCTCTAGGGAGTATATTGGCTTTCCACAAAGCATTTATTGCTTTGTTTCAGTTCCTTTAACCAATTTGATATTTCAAGCTAAGTAGATGATTTATCCGCTGTAGCTTCCTTCATATGATTTTATTTTTATTTTTTTGTGTGTAGCGGTGAAGATCCTTGCTAATTGGTGGTGATCTTTACTTTTGCCCTGTAATTATCTCCCAGTAGGTGGCTTGTTTTTCCTAATCATTTGTCTGATGTTTTTCATCATCGCTAGAAGTATGCGAGAAGGGTTAGGGCTGCTTTTTTTCTTTATTTCTTTTAGGTGGAGCTGTCTGGAGGGAAGAAGTTGAAGCCTTTTTTTATTATTAAACATTTGAAACGACAATTAAATTTTTTTCTTCGTCATGTCCTCTTCTGGGGCTCGAACCTGGGCCGTTTGTGTTTTTATGCGTGCGCTCGAACCACTATACCACGCCATCCTCATAGTTACGTTTTAACCTTTTTAAAACGTTTGAGTTCTTTTAAAGCGCTTAAAATAAAATAATGCAGCGAATTTGTTCTTTTATACAGTTGTTTGTATTTGTACACTTTTAACACAATTAATCTTTATTTTAATACATCGACTTATTTACCTTGCACTTAATTTTCGTTTATACAACACTTTTATTTACGATCAAACAAGACTTTATTTATTAACTGCAAAACGATAACTAAACTCACCAAAAACAATGCACCACCTTATATATCAGTTAATTATCAATTTCGAATATTATTGTAGTTACTAAAAATATCTATTTATTTAAGTTAAATTCAAAAGATGTAAAATTATAATACCCAAAAATGAATTGTACTGGCAACACTATTAAACATGTGGTAGCATACTTAATAGCACAGACAATTGGGGTAGTAACAGATACAGAGACTTGACACAAACCAATAAAGTTTAAAGATCAAATTTCAACATACAGTCTCTGATGTGATGTATTTTATTTTTATGCTTTTTTATTTTGGTAACAATATGTATGTCTCTTAAGCTCTTCTTACTTACCGGCTTTTGCTTTTGTAGATACTTTTCCATATTGATTGCCATAACATCCCATAAAGGAACACGTGGACTTCTCTTAATCAATGAGCTGCACCCGATTCTATTTTTAGACTCACAAGGGAACTGAAAGGGACCTACAGTTGAACGCCAGCTCTGAACGGCAAATGCATTAGAGAGGTTTTCAATAGTAGTAATACTCATAATATTAGTATCGGGTCCGCCATCTAACGTCTAACTGTCTCTCCAATTTCTCACATCATGTATTGAAGGATCAGGTTAGAAATTTTCCATCGCAGTTTCGGTTTTCCATTTCTGTGCTTTTACTCAGATATAAGCTTGAAATATCTTTTCGTGGCAGTTATCTCACTTTTGCATTTGACATAGCCAAGCCACCGCAGTCGTCACAACTTAATGCGTCTAACTACATCTATGTAGTCATAAAGCTCATACAGCTCATGATTAATTCACTCATTCGTACCTGCCTTCAACCTGGAGGGCCTCATATGTTCTAAGTAGTCTATGGCTCTAGAAGACGACAAGAAGAGCTTTACCTGTCTTTGTACGTACTCATACCTCTGCTCCAAATAACAATAAGGATAGTATAGTGAGATATTTATGTGTCAAGAGAGAGCATTGCTTTTAAATTACCTGTTCAGACCAGCATTTCATGCTACCTGCGTACAATTGTTATTAGTTTTGTCTACGGCGGTACCATATATTTTGGTACCAACCATATATTTTAGAACCAACGTTTACATGGTGATCCAGTTGTGTTGATTATTTGTTCGGTGAAATCCACAACTTCTCTCAATTACTTTTCAGTATTTTTAATCCTAAAACCATAACCTTAGTCGATTCGACTAACATCGCCTTTATTTTTATATGCAGCTTTGAATTGCACGATCGCCTTGATAGGTTAAAATCGGTAAAAAGACGTTTTGACTAATGCTTAGTGTTTACGCAGTATTTTCCTATAATGTCAATTTAATCGGCATACACGAGCAGAATGTCCCTCTTGTAAATCATGCCGCTTGTGTCAACTGCTACACAGCACAAGCTATCTTCTTACAAAATATGAAAAATATCAAGCGATAAACTGTCACCCTGCCTGAAAATTATTATTTTATCTGATGATTTCGTGCCAGTTAGCGTCACAGTCTCAGGAGCTTAGTAGTAATATATAACTTAAACATGGCTTCGAACAACTTTGTACGTATATGTCTATACACGATGGCTCTTCAATTCACGAAAAGGCGACATGTGCTGATTTCATAATATTTTTAAGGATTTGGAGTAGTGTGCATATCTAACCGTTGGTAGAATTACCCGATCTTAAGTCACACTGAGATGTTTAAAACATCTCGTTGACTTAAGCTTTTAATCTTGCGATAAAATTTTGTTTGTAATGTAATGGGAAGAACGTCAAACACTGCTAATAACTTAATACAAACACCTTACCTACTCATTGCCACCGGTCTGGAATAGTTCAGTAGCCAAGCCATTGGCACTAGCAGCTTTGTTTCTTTTCTCTGTCTCACTCTAGCGGTGGCGTAAAACCATAATCTGCGCTTGAAATAAGGGTATATTTAATGTTCAGTAACAGTACTTTCATTTAATGTGGATACTCATATCATATAATTAAGCCCAGCGGTATAATTGATTCCAGAAATGGTATAATCCTCCCCCACTGTGCATTGTAATAATTCACCAGTTATTTGTACGGTCAGTGTATGACGAATCGATAAGTTATTATGTGGCAGCAAAAATTTCAAAAATGAGTCAATATTTATTGTGTTCTTGGGCGACAATCAAAGCGGACAATAAGTAAACATACGATATTAAAATTTTTAAACCTATTTTCGTAGAATAAATTGAGAAAATTTTAATATTTTGCGACAATAAAGCAGAATAATAATTGCGTCATATTGTTGCACTTGCATCAATCGTGTGATTTCAGTTTAAAACTTTTTTCTTTAGTGCTACAACAAAGATAAGAGTTATGACAATAGCCCACAATTGTTTTAAATATCACCGGTTCTGCAAGCCTAGATGTGGCGGCGATTCCGCTTATATTGTCTTCCATTATTATTGCCATATCCTCCTTTTTATTATTAAATAAACATTTGAAATCATATATAGGGTCCACCAAATAATTTCTTATTTTTGAAAACAGGGCGCAAAACATCGAGTGTAGCTTCGGCTGTGTGGCACGTTTTCTGTGCCTCAAATGCGACAATTTTGCTTGTTTACAAAGCCACCAAGATCAAAATAAACTTCATATGAAAAGATGATTGTTTTAGCAAAATCGGCATCTTCTGTAAGTCGATCGCAGGCCAACTTAGCGAAGCGGAAAAAGTGTGTAGACAACCATATTCGTTCAACGGAAGGAAAACAACTAATTATCTATCAAATCAGACATGAGCTAATTGCACGAAATAAGCACTAGTTGAAAAAAAAAAAACGTTAAGTGGCAGACGCGATATAAACCTCCTGTTGGAAAACCATATTGCCGAATAAATAAATTATTTGCAAATAAGAGATTTCGTTCAATTGAATTAATTGGAAACATACTGACATACTTTTCAACAGTCTTCGGATTTTTTGCAATAATTTGAATTTCATTAGAAAATTGAACTTAACTTTGTATGAAATTAATAAAAAAAATCTACCAAAATCATAGATATATAGTCAAAGCGTAAAATTATTATCTCAGTAATTGAGTTGACGTGGCGTATGAGTAATAAATTCTCAATTCATAAATAATTGATATTTTAGGGCCATAAAATAATGATACACCTGACAAAATATTAATAAAATATGAATTTATTTCTTGAAACAATAAAATGTTTTATTATTTTTATTCACATTTTATATTTGTTTGGTATTTGCTTTTGTTTTCCTTTAAAATTTTATGGAAATAAATTAAGGGAAAATAGAATTTTATTTAAATTTCTCTTTAATGCAATAATTTTTCTTTTATGCTTAAGCATAATTTAAAGAAAATATAGAAAGAAAATATAAAACAAAATGAATGGAAAATGTTACCAAAGTAATCAGTTCTTTTAAGCCAATTTTCTTTGTCTAAAACGTAATAACACCACAAAGCCTTGAAATCTTAAAAGTTTCTAACAAATTTAAAGAGAAACGTTACAACCTATTAAAATATAAAAAATGTACCCAAAATCCTTATTATCTCGACTCTGTTAAAAGATCACCTTGACATCTTTTTTTCATGTCAAATACAATTTTTTTTTTTTAAAGTTCGCAATACCCACGGTGATGGTTTAAATCTTGTAAAAAAAATAAATGTCAACCCTTTGGGCAAATAAGTAGGCTAAAAACAAAACAAAAAAGAAACAGTATAACTTTCTCCGAATATCTAACCATTCATTTATTCATTTATCTTCTTACCTCACCTAAAAGCCTTTTGATAATATTTAAAATTTATAAGATATAAAAATCCCCAGACACATTCATTGGTGTTTTTACTTTTACGTTTTGCTTCTCAAAGGCAAAATCTTAATATAAATGAGATAAAAAACGTTAAGAAATAAAGACAAACTAGTTTAGAATAAAATGTGTTTATAGGTGGAAATTTAAACGGCTTCCTGGAAAGCATGAAAACGTGTAGGCTCTAAAAAAAAAAATAAAACAAGAAATAATTGCCACCCTTTACACTTTACTTATCGTAGAAATAATACGAAACTGAAACTATCTGGTGTTTTTATAGCAACGTAAACATTGAGGGGGTGGTGTGGTGCAGTGGTTAGAATGCACGCATAGGAACACAAACGACCCAGGTTCGAACCATATTAGAGGACAATGACGAAGAAAATTTTATTGTGGTTTCGTATGATTAATAAAGAGATCTCAACTACCCTCCAGACAAGTCCAACTAAAAAATAAAGAATACGACAAACATCAGACGAATGATTAGGAAAACGCGGCACCTACTGGGAAAGAAATTACGGTTCTAAAGTAAAGATCACCACCAATTAGGAAGGATCTTCGCCACTACGCAAAATAATCTGGAGAAAGCTACAGTGGATTAATCATCTACTTAGCTTGAGAGATCAAATTGATTAAAGAAACTGAAACAAGCAATGGGATGCTTTGTGGAAAGCCAATATGCTCCCTAGAGGAGTGACGGAAAAAAGAAAAAAAAAACAGATAAACATTATAAACTTCATTCCACAAGAAATGTGATTTTAAACCGGCTAAAATTGGTTTTTGTACTATAGCATGTATAACTTAAAAATGCGGACTTTTTAAAAACATTTCTTCTCCTGCAAAATAATTTTTCATCAGACTATGTGAGGTTGAACTTTTCAATTGTTTATAGAGCTTCTGATATCCAGGAAGTACATCGTCAAGTCTACGTTGAAGGTTAAGTATTCGTTCCGTATCTGGATCTACATTAAAATTTACGTTATGTACAGCATTAATTTTATTAAGTATTTTTTTATGTAAGAGGTTCAACTATTACTTCCTAATCACTTTCGCATTGATTGTCTGTGACATTATTTGTTATCTGTAGTTAAACTTATATTTATGTCATTGGATATTTCTAGTAGCACTACTTAGCTACTATATTTGGTAATAAAACGATAACAATTGCGGTATGGTATTTGAAGACATAAACAAGTATTGATCTCGCGTTAGCTTACATTTCGGTGGAATTGCCCATAGGCAGCTATGCAGTCTGCTTCTGTTTTATATTAAAATATATAATACATAAGACAAATTTTTAAAAACCTTTAAATTCGCATAATATGTGGTTTGAGTGTATAATATAAAGCAATTCGGCTAGTTGGTCGGATTTTCAATATGCCTATATGCACGTTGTGTTATCGTTAAGGATACATTTTTCACGGACATAAAATATTCAATGTTAAAAAGGCTTTTTCAAAATTATATTGTAGATTCAAAATTATCTTTAAAAGCCTCCCTGAGTTTGGACTTGCTGCATGGGAATTTTGATACAAAATTATATGTTCTAATTAAGTTTTAAATTACTCACTCAGAAGTAATACCTCTAATTCGTAAGCTTTCACCTTTCGTATCATATAGTTTGACCCTGTTAGTCTTTTTCTTGTACAGTGTTGTTAAGTCGAATTTCTATTTGTTTAGTCTGTTATATGCGCCAGAGGTTAACAAATTAAATTTTTCGGATTCGCGATACACGCGGCTTCGAATAAATGCACGATGTTGTATCTCCGCTGTAGCCTGGTGGGTAAGACACCCGCCTACGAACCAGAAGGTCCCCGTTTCAATGCTATTTCAGACCATCTTAAAAAAGACAAAGTTTTTCGCCAACGGTATCATCTAATAATATTAGCTAGTAACTGGTTATGAGTATTATTGCATTTGCCGCTCGTAGCCGGCCTTAAACTGTAGGTCCCTTTCAATGAGTCTAAAAATAGAATCTGGGGCAGCTTATTGACTGAGAGAAGTCCACGTGTTATGGGAATTATATATGTATTGCTTACATAAGAAAATTTCAATGTGTAAAAAATTTCGATGATACTCTTCACACTAGGGAGATCGATTATTCGACTTCTTCAAAAACCAGTTTTCGAAAAAAGTCGAAAAGTAGCATTTAAAAAACCGGTTTTTGGATACAAATAGTTCAAATAACCGGTTAACCGGTTCTTTTATTTAAATAATTTTTTTTTAATTCTTTTAACGCAGAGCTCGCCCACGTCTTCTTAAAAATAATCAGAAGCTAACGGAAAGCTTAAAATTAAAGTGAAAATATTAGCAATTACTATAACAATAATTCTAACAAATATCATAAAAACTATGCCAATACCGTTTCGGCCATGAAAACAAAGTTTATTACACAAAACACTGAAAGTTGCTTAAGTTTTGAACAGCTACTAAAGGAGCTAATTTCGTTTTTGTTATTGTGTTACTAGGTAGAGAAGGGAATTAAAAGTTTGTTATTATAGTTATAATTTAAGTGCCTATGATAACAAAAATTTTATATTTTACTTTGAATACATCAATTAGTAATATACGAGTCCTAATTTGTCTGGACGAGAAAATTTGCACCACGTATATAATAGTGTGTCACTGTGGTATGTTTGGTAAGAACTCACCTTCCAACCAAGAAGTCCTCGGTTCAAAGGGAAAGAATAATAATAAAAATACAGTGTTGAAAGAAATAATAGGGATATTTTATTTTGTCTAGTATGTCATAAAATATGATGTATTGGAGTTTTTTGATGGAAGAGTAATCCCTATATATAGCAAAAATTGGTTATATTATGAAGAACTCCAAAAATAAAGTTATTAATACAATCGAATGAAAGAAAACTGCAGAGACTATATGAATGAAACGTAAAACAACTGTCAGTTTTGATAAACCTTTAATTCGCACAATAAGACAAAAAACGTATGGAAGCTAGACTTATGGGTAGGAGTCCTCGAAATGTATTATTTCTCAACAACACCTGCACGGTAATAGTTAGAACAACGTGCTATAGCCTGACGAAATGAAGATTAATTTGTTTGGGTCAAATGCGAAATCGTATGTACGGACATATTATAGTTACAATTCATAACTTTACTTTATTGAATTTTATAAATATAAATAAAAAAATTGTTAAACTGTATCCCTATGTAGCTATAAAACTTTACAGACGGTAAACTACCTGTGTCGAAAGAATTTTTGCAAATGTGACTTCGACTAAGTTTAGTGGCCTCCATATTTACTCTTAGAACTAGACGATAGTATTGATAGTGAAAAAGACTATTGGTGGTCAGTCAAAAACAAAACTATAGTATCGACAGTACTATCGATGGCTTTGCAGCTCCATTATGAAACATTCAAGGTTGACATATATACAAAAATAATTAAATTTATACAAATAGTTAAACGATGAGCATATTTTCAATAAAAAAATATACAAACGTATAAAAAATTTACTTATTTGAATTAATCGGTTATTCGTGATAAATCAACCGGTTTTTTTTGGTATTCGAAAAATGAAGATTTTGAAAAAACTGTATTCGACAAAACCAAAAACAAAAAAAAAAACTGTTAAAACCGGTCGAATATTAACCGTCCGATCTCCCTACTTCACACCAATTTTGCTGTTTTAATTTTGAGAAGTGGAATGTCAACATTTCTTTCTTTTTGTATTTGAATTTTATATAAACAAAATTAAAAGAATCTAATAACAATAATGAATCGAATAAAAGTATTTGGACTGATGATATTTATCTACTTTTTTTTATTGTATCAAACTTCAATTTTCTTGCCTATCGTCCTATTGTAATTTTACTTCTTACAAATACGCTGGTTTAGGGATAATGTTTAAAAATTTATAATTTCTATTTCTTAATGTTTTCCTCTGTCATTTTATTTTCCTCCTGCTTGATAACACCATAACACGTTTGTCACATGTTATGTTTGTAACTACGTTTTTGTGAACATTTACACCAAATTTATTTTATTTATTCCGTCTTAAAGTTCAGTTTTACATTATTCTTTGTCAAAGGAAGGTTGTAAAAATATTTTTGTTGTTTTTGTTCTTGTTGTTATATGAATGTAAATATTTAGGCATTCCATAATTTGCCTTGCCCTTAGATTCTTATTAATATTTTATAAAAATTTAAATGGAGCCGAAAACATTAGAAAGGAAAAATTTTTATCTCCAGCACTAGCAAAGTGAGAAATTCATCAAAACCAAACATTTTACAACTTCTAACAGGTGAAAGGTTAAGGTGAAAGGGGTCGTTGTTCTTTATTTATTTATTTCAATAAAAACTAATTTGTTAAAATTTATAAAACAATCTTAAGAGGCTTTTTAAAGAAAATATTTTAAAGTATTTGAAAGAAAATATGTATTTTAAAGAAACATAATTGAAATATGAAATATTTTATCGAAATAATTTTTTAATATTTAAATCTTCTTATATAATATAAAATGAATATATGTTTGAATTACGGTGTTTTTCCTGCACTTTTTAATGCATATGTAAACGGAGAATAAAATTTCTTTTAGATAAATTAGGTCATTATGAGGAAACTACTTCAGCACTTTTATTATATTGTTACGAAAATAAAAATTCCTAAATTTTTGTCCACTGATTTGAGTCAAAATCAATAATGTGTTAGCCTGGTATTGCCGTACTGATTTGTGTATTTGAAGGCATTGCCAATTCGACCATCTTTAGGTTAAATATTAACGGATATAAAATATGGAAAATGAGAGCGTTTGAGACATTTCCAGAACTTTCCAATCTGTAGGCAGTTAGGTTTGTAAGGAGGCTGCTTTGGCTACGTTGATATAACTATCATTTTGCAGTCATAAAATAAAGTCATGTTTAGGCGTAAATGAAAGTTTTGTATCAAGGAATATTAAGTGCAAGATAAATAAGTTGCTTTATTAAGATAAACTATATAAAGATAAAGAGAGGAAAAGAAACTTTAAAACAACAATATTGTTTTATTTTGACGCAATTAAAAAGAAATCAATCGTTTTTAATAGGTTAAAACGTAACAATATTTATGTATCATTATTACACCATCGCTGTGGTATGGTAGGTAAGACACCCGCCTACCAACCATAAGGTCATCGGTTCAATACCAGGCCAGACCATCTTAAAAAAGAAAAAAGTTTTTCGACAGCGCTATTACTTCATAACATTAGCCAGCAACTGTTTATGAGTATAAATACTATTGAAAACTTCTATAAATGCATTTACCGTTCGGAGCCGGCGTTAAACTGTAGGTCCCTTTAAATGAGTTTAAAAATAGGGTGCAGTTCATTCGCTGAGAGAAGTCCTCATGTTCCTTCATGGCATGTTATGGTAATTAATATAATATATATTACAACATAAACTTTCCAAGTTAATGGAAAATATTTAAAATTTAAAGACGGATTCGTATAGCAATGGAACTATTTTGTAACTATTTTTAAGTACTTTACCAGTTTGTAGGTCAAAGCCGATAATTTTTATCGATTATAAATTTTTTAGTTCTTCTTTTCAGTTACTGAAAATGGTTGAATATATTTAGATTGTTAGACTGCACAAGGCATATAAAAATCTCGTATATTTTAAGGTTGATCTGTAGTAAAAAAAACTTTTGAAAATATTTCGGTGTCCTTAGTATCCTTCTTTAACCTTGTATCAGTTAGCCTTAGATTGGCTGGCTATGAAAAATGAGAAATTTTAAACATACTTTAGCTTTACATCTTATTTATAAAAATGAATGTGCGTATATTCATTTGAATCTGTAGACAGCTAGACGCCTGAGCCAATTTTCTTGAAATTTTTACAGTATCTCTCTACATGTCTGGAAGTACATATAAATTTTAAAAATTCGGACTGCCAAGTGCCACGTCTATAGAAAATAAATATTTATTTGTTTATATCTTCAAAATGTTAACAGAAAGAGTCTCTAAGATTTTCTTAAATACCTTTATAATCAATACGAATTATCATTCACAAAGTGGGCATAAATGGACAAATGAGCCTGATACTTTTATAAAAACTGAATTTGACTTTCTGTATATCTTAATAACGTATAATGCAAAAGCTTCTTAATTTTGTTAAAAAGAGTTCATAGTTGAAAAAAATCATTTTTTAAAAAGCGAGCAAAATTGGATAACTGGGCATGGTATTTACTATACAGACTACATATTGATTTTTGTATATCCTGAAAACGGCTAATGCTAAAGCTTTTGAATTCTGCCGAAATGAATTGTTGGTTAATACAAAACATCAGCAAAAAAGTGGACAAAATTGGATAAGTTGGAGTGCTACCTCCCATACAAACGGAAAAAATATCTAAATTTGGTCAAAATGTCTTCGTAGTCAGTACGAATCATCAGCCAAAATGGGAGGAATTAGATAATAGGCCGTGGCATTATTCATACATAACAATTAATAGTTTTTGTACCATTGAAGGAGTGTTTTGAGTTTGTGAAAACAACGTTGTGACATCAAGACATCACCAGTCAATAACTGGGCGCGTCTGAATATTAATTTTTCTATGTGGGGAACAGCAATTATGACTTCGTTATATATTCGCATCGATATATATAATAACGGGTCTGCCAAATAAACTTCTTTTTTGAAAATGCTATAAAAAAAAACTACTGAATATTTTCTCAAATTTCTTGTTTTATTTGAAAGTACAATCCTTCCGGTTAATAATGGAAAATAATTTCATTCAAATGGCTGCCTCGGCTGGCCATGCAGTAGCCTAAACGATCGGTCCAATTTTTAAGCACATTATCGATTGTGTGCAGCTTTATTTCACCAATGTCTTCACGAATATTGTCCTTTAAAGCGTCAATTGTCTCTAGCTTGTTGGCGTAACACTTATCTTTGACGGGACCCCACAAATAATAGTTCAACGGTGTCAAATCACAGCTCCGAAAATTCGTTTAACATGGCCCGATAACGATCGCCATTGACTGCAACGGCCACTCCTTGCTCATTTTCGAAGAAAAATTGCCCAATTATGCCTCTGGATCAAAATCTGCACCAAACAGTGACTCAACCATATTCGTTCAGCGGAAGATTAAAACTAATTATCTGTCCAATCAGACATGAGCTAAGTGTTACCATTTACAAAATAAGCACTAGTTAAAAAAATAAAACGTTAGATGTCGGACCCTTATTAGGGGTGTTCTTATTTTGAAATATCGTATTTGTACAAACCCCCGGGTAAATTCAATAAGTGATTATGACACAGCATAAACGTTTGTACATTTGTCTATTCATTACTTTCGCGTCTATTCATTATTTTCTTCAAAAAATACGGAAAGAAAAAATGTATTTTAGTTTCTTCTTCTTCCTTACATTATTAAATATTATATGAGGAAGAGGGCGATAAGGTAGAAAATTTTTAAAAATGTTTTAAATAAAAAAAAACTTTGAAGCTGTTATTTATTATATAAAGCTTGCAATTCTATAGGGTGGGCCATTTAAAAGAATTAATTTAAAAATGCAATAAAACAAAACCAGTTTAAAATTTTGCCAATTTTTTATTTTTATTTTTTATTTTTCTTATTGTGGATGATAATTGTTCCGGTCAGAAATGAAATATTATTTCATTCACATGACTTATTTCATTCATACGATTGCACCAACTTTCGAAAACTTTTTCGAGTGTATGGTGTCGTATCTCGGCAATGGCACTACGACTATTGGCCTTCAAATGCACAATTGTCTCTGGTTTGTCGGTATAACACTTGTATCTAACGGCGCCACACAGAAAATAGTCCAACAGTGCCAAATGACAGCTTCCTGGTGGCCAATCGACAGCACCATTTCGGCTAATTAAACAGCCATCAAACGTTTGACGCAATAAATGTGTGACAAGTTAAACCATTCTGTTCAAGCCAAACATTGTCCACATCAGTACCACGAAGAGCGGACACAAATAATCGGTTATCATTGTGCGATATATGTGTTCATTGACGGTAATATTTGATGCTTCTGCTCTTCAAACCGTACCAAATAGTCACTCGTAATGGGTGCATTGTCTGCCTTCTGTAAGACCACGTTCGGGTTTTTTGAGCCCCAAATACGGCAATTTTGCTTATTACGTTTTTTTGTTTAATTGCATTTAAATTGCCCACCTTATAGAAGAAACACGTGTCAGAATTTTAGTATTTTGAAAAGTAAATTGCAATATAAGCTTGAGTGATATTAAATTATTTATTAAATTAAGCTTTGCAATATTAAAATATTTATTTTTTTTACTTCTATACAACAACGAATTATATTTTATTTCTCTAAAAAGAATATTTTAATTTTTTTTTTTACAATATTTTCATGATGGACGAAAAATTAGATCAAATTCTCCATAATCAGTCTCTAACAAATTGTCAAACTAATCTTATTACTATAACAACAAAAACAATAATAAATGACTTGAAGTTTATATAAAAATAAAAAACTAAACAACAAAGTAAAAACAAAATTTCCATTGTTATTTTAAAATCTTATCGGAAGTATTTACGTAAGAGGAAGAAAAAAAATTATTATAAAAAAACAGAGGAAAGTTTTTATATTAAAATATAAACAACAATAGAATAAAATGAAATTAAGTTGAACAGAATAAAAAGAAGCATAGTATCCAGCCAACAATAACAACAACTACTATTACAAATAATATCGTTGATGATGTCTGGTTCAAAACTAAACAACCTCTAACCTGACCTAAAACTCTCTTCCATAACCAAAATTTTTATCTGTTTTGTTTTTTTTGTTTTGTTATTTTAACCATTTTTGTTAAGATAATTCTAGTTGATGGCTTTGCTCTTGTTACTGTTGTTGTTTCATATTATTGAATAGAAAATTTGTTCGACAAAAAAGGTAAATTGTGCATATATTTAATATCTTTATAACATAATGTTTATACATATATTTAGATAATAATGAAAAAGAGTAATCTAAGGTAGAGACAAATATGTAAAAAAGAAAAATTATGTCCCATCCTATTTGCAGTCCTTATTTTTACTCAATTTTTGTTTGTTCATATATTGGTTTTAATATAAAATAATTCCCTATTTATTCTTGTTTGGCAAAGAATAAAAATAAAAGTAAAATAAATAAAATAATATTTTGTATGTAGCTTCTAAAGGGATAAACATTAATGAAATAAAAGTTTTTGTTATCGTTTTTAAAATTTCAATCCAATTTAAGTGGTTTTTTAAACAAAACAGGAAGACAAGTTATTAAAAAATAAAAACATTTTTAAAATTGGGTGCTTAAAAATTCAGGGCTTCCAACAGATGATATACATGCAAACATATCTTTAACACATGGTTTGTGTTTTGAAAATCGTATGTATATGGCATTTTACAGGTTTTGTAATTTTGCTTTATAAATGTCCAAAATTATGCCATACAGCTTAAGTTTCCAGCTGAAATATGACCCAGTCTGTCCAGGCTTAAAACGAAAGCTCTACTTCGGCTGAATTTAAACATGATTAGTTAGTTATGGTTCTGAAGATGTGCACGTCGACGCTTGCGCTTATAGGAGCCAAATTTTTCAGTGCGTCCTACTGTGCGGATATTTTCCCTTCTGGTGGAAGGTTGCTAATGTAACACCAATCTCGAAAAAGGGCGTGGACATTAACCTTCAGTATATGGTTAATATCAACCTCGTGCAACATTTAGAGCCCAATTTTTCCAATCAAATGGCAGTATGCCTTCCCAAAAGGTCGTTCTACCAGCAACCTTATCGTTTCGGTGGCGGTCACTTCACTCGATTTATATTGAGCTTTCTCAGATATCGCTCTATAAGCGTGATCATAGATGGAATCTCATTCATTCGACAAGTTCAGGATAAGTTCAGGGTCTAATTCTATCTACTCATTTGCAGATGAGGGCAATATTTATCATTCACATTTTTTAGATCGTAGGCCGAACCCCTTGGAGAAAGGGGCGAAATGGCGGAATATAAATGACACATTCACAAGCAGGGTTGGCAACCCACTGGGTAACCTAATTAAACCCACCGGGTTTTATATTTTAAAGAACCCGGTGGGCTTTTTATTTAAAGGTTTTCGCAGTTTATTTACGATAAAAAAAAAAATTGAAATCAACGTATTGCGAGTACAAATTAATTCGGTTTGTTTTTTAGCTCAAAAGAGATAATGATTTAACAAATTTATCAAAACAAAAATTTACCAAACCACTGCTTATATCTTCCCCTACCTCAGAGCCAATGTCCGAATACCGTCTCAAAAAAACTTTGCGTCTTTTGAAGTGATCCATTTTGAAGCTGGTTTTATATTACTCCAATAGAAGTGATTTGGTGATATGCCAAAAGATATTGTATCAGCCCAAACAGCGAATAGTCAGAAAGAGCAATGTTTGGAAAATACATCGGATTTGGCACATGATTGTTCCTAACAACTGTTTGGAAAATTTTGCAACGTGAGACCAAGCGCTGTCATGCAAAAGGAAAACTTTATCTGTCCTTATATTTCGGCCGCTTTTCTTATAATGCACGGTTCAAACGAGGTAGTTGTAGTCTGCTCTGATCACCTAGTTTTAGCAGCTCATAGTACACAATGTCGCCTTGATCCCACTAAGAGTGACAACTTACATTATAAATACTAAAACTAGGCAATTGTACTAATGAACAACAAAAAATACACTAAATTTTAAAGCAATTATAAAACCCAAAAAAAAAACCATCAAAAAAACCAATAAAAACCGGTGAGTGTGTTAAAAAAAAACCCTGATTTTTGCTAACTCTGCTCACAAGCGACTTGGTGAAAATCTCTGAGTGGAGTCGTGCTAATAGAGTCGATTTTAATGCAAGCAAGACTCAATATTGTTTTTTAAAACACAGACGTATTTGTCTATTGTCAGCTATGTCTATGTAGATATTGAAAAATCAGATGCCCTTGATATTGTGGACATGAAAATTCACTGCAACGTTCATTGAAATGATCACATAATTCGAGTCCAAAAATAAACATTCAAGTGTTTTAGTATTTTAAGTCAGTGCAAGAGATACATCACCCCATCTGATCTTCTTAATACACACAAGACCTCTGTATATTCGACCAAAAGTGGAATATAATTCTTGTGTATGGGGCGGTGCTTCAAAGACTATTTTGGTTCTTCTCGACCTCGTATAAGAGAGGGTGAAGGTAATAATCCATAATAGTAGAGCATCCAACTCGTTAAAGCATCGTCGAAATAGGGCGTGTATTTCACTGTTCTATCAGTGCTATAACGGAATGTTTTCTAACAAAATAATGAACTTGATTCCTAATAACACTGGTCAACAAAAACAAAAAAAATTTTCCCGCTTTTAAGTAAAAGAAAGAATAAAATAAATCGGTCAAGTCGTTTTCAAGTTATAATGAAATATATTGACATAAGTACCATATTTTGGGCGAAAAATTGGCCATGCTCAAAAAAAAATTTTGCCCGATGGAAAAAAAAACTGAAAACGGATTTGAATTCAGTGCATCTAAATTATTATATTCCATATATTTTTATTTAAAGGCTTTTTTTGTTGTAGACCAGTGTAATCACATATTTTCACGCAATACTCGTTTTTTCCGTAGAGCTCATTCCTTTGTAGTTATTTGTCCAAGAAATCGAACAGCGAGTACAAAAGAGAATTCATTCTTCGGCCGCACTGTTCGTTTGTGGAATGGTCTTCCAGCGAAAGTGTTTTTTACTACTTACGATATGGGTTAATTCATATCAACTGTACATAAACAGTACTTTCTCAATCCTCCATTCCATAACCTATTTTCCTAGTACCTGCAAAATGTACTGCATGATTAGGAGTCATCCTCTGAGTGCTGGCCTTAAGTTAAAAAAAATCAGAATAATTATATATATATTGTCTCGAAGGGTTACAATCAGATACAAGATGTTCTGCAACGGTTACAATCAGAAGCAGGATTGTCTAGAACAGTTACAATTAGGCTCTGTATTGCCTGGATCGGTTACAATCTAATGCACGATTGTCCGCAACTATTACAATGAGGCAATGTATTGTCCGGAACGGGATGAGGGACTCACAAATGACTATAAACAGACACTGCGTTGCTGACAGTGTCTGGAGCCAGTGGCTTGTGATAAACGATTATAAGAACAATTCGGGAGCTTTTATAAATAACGTTGACAAGAGAATGCGGGAGCTCTTGTTTTTCCTGTAGTTGTATATTTATATGACGTTGCGTTATAAGAATAATTTGCGGAAAGCTTTATTTAAAACAATCGATTAAAGAAAAAAAAAAATACCAGCAACTAAAAGCACATAGATTTCTAACCGAATCATATCATGAATGTGATCTATTGATTTCAAGGTGTGAATGATAGTTTTCTTGGTTTAAAAGTGGTACAGTTCAGCCAAAAAGCTGGTAAGATGATGATTTGATGGAATTAGTCTATAAATATTGCTCGTATTCAAACAGAAATTTTTAAAATGTTTGCAATAAATTTGAGAACTACACGAGTTTAGGCCGATTACTGTAGAAAGATAATTTTGCCAAGATGCTGCTTAAACAATATAAAAATGAGTCAATTCTACGTTAAATTACTTCTTCTAAATTTCGGGCTTATTATCGATGATCGTCAAGCTAGCTGGCTCTCAGGTATGGTTTACTGGTGGGTACCAGCTGGAAAATAGTATAGGGTCCGCCAAATAAATTTTTTTTTTTTGAAAATGCTATTAAAAAACTACTGGATATTTTCTGAAATTTCTTTTTTTATTTGAAAGTACAATCCTTCCGGTTAATAATGGAAAATAATTTCATTCAAATGGCTGCCTCGACTGGCCATGGAGTAGCATACACGATCGGTCCAATTTTTAAGCACATTATAGATTGTGTGCAGCTGTATTTCACAACTGGCGTAACACTTATCTTTGACGGCACCCCACAAATAATAGTCCAACGATGTCAAATCGCAGCTCCGAGTTGGCCAAAAGACATCAGCTTTGAGGCTGATAATGCGATCTTCAAAAACAGGGCGCAAAACATCAAATGTAGCCTCGGCTGTGTGGCACGTAGCGCCGTCCTGTTGCTAATATCCTCCTCTTCAATTTTAGTGAACAAAACTTCGTTCAACATGGCCGGATAATGCTCGCCATTGACTGTAACGGCGACTCCTTGCTCATTTTCGAAGAAAAATGGCCCAATTATGCCTCTGGACCAAAATCCGCACCAATTTTCAATGTATGCGTGGGGTTTTCTGTGCCCCAAATGCGACAATTTTGCTTGTTTACATACCCGCCGAGATCAAAATGAGCTTCATCTGCAACATTATCATGATTTTCAAAGTAATGTCGCAATATTTCCCAGCGTTGTTCAAGCGTATACACAACCACATTCGTTCAGCGGAAGGATAAAACTAATTATCTGTTAATTCAGACATGAGCTACGTGTTACCATTCACGAAATAAACACTAGTTGAAAAAAAACGTTAGATGGCGGATCCTTTAAAACAGTGGCAGGGATCAATAGGCCCAGATTTAGAAAACGATTTTTAATGGGTGCCTATATCTATACTCCATCCAGTAGAAGGATGACAGAAACTCATATCCTGAAAGTTTTTGAATCAACCGTGATCACCTTTAAAATAAAACACGAGTGACTAGACCTTCTCCAGACATTAAGTGCTTTAACACCGCTATCTCGGGTTATGTTTCAAGATACGATGATGACGAAATGGTGGTTCAGCTAGCGAAACGGTTGTCGAATATAATTTTATTTGGCCTCAAGCCATTTTATGGACTTAACAAAAGCTACAAAAATGAAACTCTTCTCAACTGAGAGGAGAGGAAATTCACTGCTTAGTATCACAATCTCTATCAAAAAAATAAACTTAGACATCAAACAAACTCGTACAAGCCAACCATTTTCAGAAAATATCTACTTTTCTGCAAAAACTAATAATTTTTTTTTATTAATACTGGTCTACAGCAAAAAATGCCTTTAAATAAAACTACTCGTATATGAAATATATTGATTTTGATGGCTCAAATTTCTTTATGGGCGTGGTAAATTTGTCTTATGCATTTTGTGTCAAAGATAGGGAACCGCATTTATAGGTTATTTCGCTTTCAACATATCTATCCTTTAGTTAAATGCATAAAATGCAAAATTTATATTCTAAAAGTTTTTTTATAACTTTTTGAAAATAAACGAAGAAAAAGAAACAATTTTGCAAGAAAAGCATTTTCCACTAATTTTGTTAGGTACCTGCATATAAATTTAAATAAAATCAGCAATAGCCAAACGATTTTAATGATTTATAGCTTATTTTATTTTTAACATTTTAAGCCTTAATTTAAATGCTTAAAAAAAAATTTCTTTCTGACAAATTTTTTATAATTTTTTTGAAAAGAAAATTGCTCTAATTTTGCGCGAAAAAATTTTATTTGCACCTGAGTTATGAATAACTACAAAACTGTTAAAAATACAAAACAATGTTAATCAGGTGGTTTATAGGGCATTTTTTTCTAGATATCTGCATTCAAATCGGTCAAGTTTTTTTCAAGTTATGATGAAATGTATTGACATAACTACCATACTAAGGGCCAAAAATTTGCCACTCCCATAAAAAATTTTAGCCCAGTGGAAAAAATTGAAAACATCAAGATCAGTATATTTCATATAGTTTTATTTCAAATCCCGAAAAGTTTTGCATTTTTTAGACCAGTGATATTTATTTTTATCATTGTTAACAAAATCTTTTTTAAAAATCAAAATTTTATTAAATAGAAAACTTGTTTATTTGAACACTAATAAATATAAAAAAAAAAACATAGTAAAACAACTTTATTACATTATATATAGATATGATTTCGAACTGCTTTTTTTTAAAAATATTTTTTAACAAAATTTCTTGGCTAAAATTCTTAAATTAAAAAAGTAATCAAACAACAAAGTGTTTTTCAACAAAACTACTCTTTAACTTTTTAATATACAAAACATATAGAGAAAGAGTTAAAAAATTATTTTAAATAAGCTCTACAAATATTATGGCATAACACTTTCATAATACCACTTTATATTATAACACTTAACAAAGCTCTTGAATATATTTTTTGCATACTTTGCTTAAAAAGCACATGTGGAAGACAAAAAAGTTGCATCAAACGAGCAACAACAACTACAATAATAACAAATAGAAATGGCTTTAAAAATGGTATTTCATTTATAAAAATATCGAAAACCAAACTCTAAATACATATGTACGATACACACATCTGTAAAATACGAGTACACAGTCAAATTCATATGCATAAACCCCATCTCTGGAACATGTTAAACGTTCAAATGTTAATTTCATTTACTGTTTTCCCATTTACTATATGTATGATGAGTACAATCTTCACAAAAACTAAAAGCCAACAACAACAAGAGCAACAATAATTGAAAATACAAACAATAATAACAACCAAAAGAACTTTTTCCACTACTCTACTCATATGTTCGACAAGAACAACAAAAATAAAACTTGTATTGCCAAAAACAACCACAATAACAAGATTTAAAAAAATCAAAATAAAACAACTATAACACAAATATAAGAGTGCATAAGTATGAGTGTATGTATGTGTATTCGTATTTAAAAGGAAACCAAATAAAAATAGAAAACAAATACATTGCAAAAAAATAATATTGCAAATTTATACAACTACAATAACAAATAAAATAAAGAGTTTAACAAATATTCTCCTGCTATAGCTCACAAATTTACTCATACAAACACAAGGGTGGCAAAAGTGGCACTTAGGAGCCGAAATTTAATCGTCTCCTTTAAATGTATTAGAGACCTACAATACTGCTTAATACTGTGATAATATTTACTGCACAACGTACACCAAATATACAAATTCATTGAGAGAGAGAAAACTTCATTCAACAATATTTCATCCTCTTAAACATAAATACTCACTCACACTGTTCACTACACAACATAGCAGTAAAATCAAAACAGTGCATAATAAATCAAAACCATGTATTCTTTAAAAAAACTACTGCATTCATTAAAAAAAACTACTGCACTCATTCTTCTCTTCTTTGTCATTTCAAGTATTGAACACATAGTTGATAGAGTCCACCCTCTCAAAGAACCATGAAATAAAATTTTATTGCTTATTTTTAAGACACCTAAATTTTGTTTGATCTTTTTTTTCTATAGCTTTCTTAAGTTTTTTGTTTGTGTTTTGGTGAAAATAAATAAATATAAATCGTTACAACACAAGGAATGCATACTGTGTACATTGAAGAATTCACTGTAGTTTTGATTCAGTGTACACAATATATTCAAAGGCAGCGTAACTTAAATACCTACAAGTAGGAGTTGTGTGAAGTGCCTGTCATACACGCACTCATAAGTGTAAAGTGTGTGCGATTTTGAGTATATTTTTTCTTGTGTATGGGAATATCAATACTCAAATATATTCAGAGTATACTTTGAGTATTTTTCTACTAAATAAAACCTTTTGAGATCGCTGTGATGTAGTTAATAAAAGTGTTTTATTCAAAATATTTTAGACTAGTTTTTTTTACAAAATTAAAAAATAAAAACTGATAACAAAATTTTGATAAAATTATAATAATTAAAAATTCGTATGATAAACAAATGCTTTAATAAATATTTTGACATTTAGGCTTTTATTTAGTGTAATTATTAAAATACTTCTTCAGCGTCCGGCCAAAAGCAACTTTATTAAGGCTTATGTTGAATTTCTATCAAATTTACAAAATTAGGGAAAACTTATATTTTTTACTAAATTCAATAAAAAACTTATATGTTTGACTTTGAGATAATTTAGTTTATTCGAATATATATTTACCTATAAAAATGCTTAGCTATAAAAGCGACAAATAAATTTACATCTCATTACTACTAACCAGAAAGTATCCATCCATGCATTCCATTGCATCCATCCATGAATACTTCAAAGTAAGCATTCTTCTCTTTGGTATTTATTAATTTGTGTACTCTTACGGGGCTGTGAATGAACGCACAGAAGCTTAATTAAATTTGATGTTTGATTCCCAATAAATTTAAAAATCTTTCAGAATTTTGGCAGTAATTTCAATTTGAAGAAATGAAGTCCATATAACACTTTTTCGACGTTTGCTTTTTTACTCCTTAATTTATTTTCTTTAAAATTTCATCACAGGTCTTCATTATTAAAACATGTGTCGTACACTTCAAAAATTCAAATGCTAATGAAAACGTGAAAACTCCGATTGGCTTATTATTTACTTTCTAATTTTGGAGATGTCCCACATTTTTGTTGCCCCATATTTTTTTGTTTTAGAAAAGTTTTTGCTTTTGATCTTCCATTTAAGTATATGAACATTTTTGCAAGTTTGGAAGATCGTTAATATTCTTATTAAGAGGTTGTATATGTGCCTTTGAAAATATATATTATGTTCGATAATTTTTTCCATTAAAATATGCTTAATGTTTAAAATACAATCTTTAATTTTTTGAATTGTTTCATCTCTTAAAAAAAATAACAAAGAAGAAACACAAAGCTTGATGTCAAAGAGCATACCATTTATTATATTCATCCATACACGCATGTCATATGAGTACTTATTATACACATGATAATTAATATACTCTCTACTTCCATATATAAGAAATATAATGTTAGGGTTAAAACTATTTATTTGTAATGTTGTTTACATTCTTAATTTATTTCTTCAACGCAGACTGCAAATATTTACTCCTACTACTACTACTACTACTACAAATGCACTTGTCTCTTTGGCCACCCCTGGCTCAATCACTTGCATGCAATAGTACATAAGTTTGCATTGAAATAATAAATAAATGAGAAATCTATTGAAAATAAATACGAATGAATATATTTGTTTACGAGTAGTTCGTATATGAGTGTTAGTGTGTGTATGAGTTTTTGAATGTTAAACAGTTTTAAGTATTTTTTTCTCTTAAACTTGTTTTTGTTTCTGATTTTTTAATGAATTAAGGACTCTTAGGAATATTAGTATGAGTAGTTCTCGTTAAAGTGAAAAAAAAACAATCTGAATAATTCTACTAAGCTATCAGACTTGAAAAAAACCTCAGGTTTAGACCGAATATCATCTTACATTCGTCTGTGAAGAGTGCTATACAAGAACCCTTAGAATTAATACTCCTTCTTTATACCTCCCACCCATGGGAGAAGACTATAAACCTATTAAAATCTAGTCTGTGTCAAATGACGTCTAAGCACGTAGTTACATTTTCCAGCTTAAAAAGATAAGGTTCTTACGAAGTGCTAATTTAAAATGATGTGCCAACAAAGCTTCCCGTAAAGTAACATATGTTTTGCCAAGTCCAAAAGGAAGATTTTGGTAGATTTTAAACATAGATTCCAAAGGAGCTAGGCATATAAGTATGAAAGTTTCTTACCCCTAATAAACATAAGTCCCAAACAATCACTAAGTATTCGGTGGCACACGTCACAGTGAATCAACGTGACAAATGCTGTCAATGGTAAGTCAACGTTGATTGACGATGGATTTTCTTTGGTATTGCACACGACTTCCTAAGTAATTGTCCAGGTAAGCTTAGGTTAGGTTAGGTTATGAGGGTGGATGACGATTTACGAGTTACCTCGGTAGTCATATGGTACATTGTGATACACTTTACAGGGCAGACTTGTTAAAGGGGCCTTAAGGCCGGACATGGGAGAGTCCTAAAAGAGATCCCCACAAAAAAACTCAAAAATTTCAATTCCCTTATTTGATCCAACTGTTACCTTTAACGAAATTAATCCGCTTCATCGGTGACACATTTCTAAGACAGTCTATATTATTGAAGTGACATGCTGCCAAGTGTCTTAGTCTAAGCTCGATAGTGCCCATTAATTATGCCCGAAAGAAGCCAGATCAATTCCCGTCTAAGCCTTAGCAGAGACTTGGTTGTTTTCATGGACAGATAAGGCCAAAGCATTTTGGATATTCTACAAGTGGTGATATTGGTCCACTTGTATTCCATCTTGCTCAGCGCCCATCTATTTATCAAACTCGACAACGCACCCAGAGGGGCATGTACGTACCCTGCACGATAGCCGGAGAGAACTCTTTAATAGCACACTCATCAGCAATTTAATTCTCATGGATGTCCGCATGACTTGGAACCAATATAAGTTCGACATGATTTCGTTCCAGCCGGGTCAGTGAGCGGCTCGAGGACTCGAGATTTCATTCCTGATAAGCGCCTGAAAAACAGTGCAATTATCGGGTAGTCTGAGAGGGACCCTGAGCTTTAAATCATCAGACTAGAAACCCGATCCTGTACCCGTTTCCATAGCCATCGGTATATACCGCGACTGTGTTATCTCAAAGAAGAGATCTAGCAAACCACTTCATCCCTTGAAGATATCAAAATGCCGTAAGCTCTACTAAGTTCAAAGTAGGTACCGCTCAATCTGCCCAACGCGTCACTATCGGTCCGGCCTCTTTATGTAGTATGGTATCGTATCCGATGCGAACGAACCTTAGTCCACCCGAATCCCTGAGTGTAAGTGCAGGCTTTACAGAAACACATTTGACAAGATTATCATATACTCAGTATTTTCTCACTACCGGCATGAGAAGTGGTGCTAATGGCAGCGGTGACTACCAGAGAGGCTAGCCTCTGCAGCCTATTCAGAATGGCCAGCTGTGACCCAATATACACCGCCTTCCACCAGATAAGAGCGGCATAGGTGAGGATTGGTCTAATGACCTTGGTGTACCTACAATACAATATATGGGGTCTAAGAGCCCATTTTTTCCTAATAACCCCTTCTGCAAATATAGAAGACACAGAATGTCTTTCTGATTCGACAATTAATTGTTTAAACTTTCATAGACGATAGAAGTGTAATTTGTCTTGCAGGCATCCGCTTATTAGTGGGTCTTAACACACAATACCATTAAACATCATCAGTGATTTATTCGTCAACGTAGACGTGTAGCAGACAAAATCATGCATTTTTCATCTTATAGTCTGCTCATAGCAGACAATATCACTAATTTTCTACATATAGTGCGCTCATAACAGACAATGTCGCTAAATTTCAGCTTTCCTCAGTATGGCGACATTATTACATTACATTAGCATACAATTATTATAAATTATTGTTTTAGTGTAGATCTTATTAATTTGGTAAAAAAATAAGAACAAAATATTAAAAAAATTCTTAAAAAAATTTTTGTTTATATTTACTAAGCGTTTATTGTATATCTGTTATCTTTTATTCTTTATTACATTGAACACTTTAGATATCACAAGACCGTTTCTACTTTTTAATTAGAAAACTACAAAATTTATGAAAACCATTTTAGAGAGACTGATTATATATGAAAGAAATAGTAAAAAAAATTACACAAAAAGAAAAAGCAAGTTTCTGTTTTTTATGAAATCTTTTATAAATAACACGGTACCACAAAAAAAAAAACTGGCAATTTTTGCTATTTTTCTGATAAGCGCTACCGAGCAGAACAAGAATCTGTTTTTTTAATATTCGAAACAGCTCCAAAATCTCGAGTTACTGGTAAAAACTCGGTTTTTCGGACCTTCCTAGACTTATAAGCTTATAACTTAGCTGAATATTAACCAATTTTAAGTTTCTTTTATGATTTCGAAAGAAGATAAAGTAGCCTTTTAAACGATATATATCGTTTAAGTAGCCCCGCAGAATATGGGTGTATTTCTTAAGCAAGCCTATTTTTCGTCCAATTTTTTTCACAGTTTTCAAGCTCAGATGCGTTTATAGACGCTATTTTATATAGAAACGCTACTATTAATCAACTAATTATATAATTATATTAAGTTATGAATAAAATTAGACTTACGGTTTAGAAATTCATTATAAATTGACGGAGTTAATATACTTTCTTAATAAAGTCATAAATCGTATGGTTCTTATATAAAATAAAGCCCGAAAACGCAAATAAACTTGAAAAATGTGGATTAAATTTGATGAAAAATGTATTTGCTTTGGAAATACACCCAGATTCTTCAAGGCTACTTAAACGCCATATATATCGCTTAAAAGGTTCATTTATCTTCATTCGAAATCATAAAAGAAACTTCAAATCTGGTAATAGTAAATCAGATTGAGAGTCTGAAAAACCGTTTTTTTAACCGCAACTCGAAATTTTGGAGGTGTTTTGAGAATTCCAAAAATAGATCCTTGTTTTAATCAACAGCCTATCAGAAAAGTACTATCATTTCCCACATATTTTAACTTCGTTCATTTTTGTCACACTGTGTAATATATAAATTCATTTTTTTCACCATGTAAATTTTTTTAAGTGTAGTTTTTTGGTTTTTGCATTTTAACCTAAAATTAAATGCCATTTTTTTTTCGTACATTCAACATATTCTACACGAACAAATATTTAGTTGTGCGGTTATCTTTGTTTAACAGCAAGAAAACAATATTGGTTTTTTGGTTTTTACACAAATATTCATATATTTCTTGTCTTCTTAACATACATATACACATATGTAAACTCACACACATGTGTTTGAACCCAACAGATATTTGATGCCAAGAGTGAATAAATAATTATTTTTTTTTTTTTGAGCAAAAGTGTATTTCAACCTCGTGTGGTTTAATATAAAATAAATTTCATTTTAATTTTTTACATACAAAAGTACATGATTTAAATATTGTATACACACACACACACACACGCATAAGATATAATAAAAGACAAAGACCATCATCATCGGTATCCTTTTGTTGTCAAAGGGAAAATCTTGTCAAAATAAAAAAATTATTATTAGATTTGTGCTACGACAACATTCGTCTATACTTCGTATGGAAAAAATATATTAAACAATGGCAACACAAGAACGAAATATTCGAACATTTTATGGAAAATTTAAAGCTCAATTAATTTTAAATTTTATTAAATTAAATGAAAGGGGGTGAGGTAAAAAAAGAAATTTTCTGCTCAAATAAATTCTTTCCTATTGTTTTCATTCTCATTTTCTTCTCTGTTTTGTTGTTTTACAATTTATAACTCCAGGGATATATTTCTTGTTTTTAATATGTTTTCATGGGATAAAAAATCATGCTAGACGACTTGGTGGTAAGACTTGTTTATATAAAAAACCTTATAAATTTTGCGGTTTGTCTCTAAAGAAATTTTCAATAATAGAAAAATATTCACAAAAATAAACACTCACATGCACACATATATATATATATATATATTTATATAAAATAAATGATATTTATTATAAAATTCTTAAATGTTTTATACACTTGGGATTCATATGTATGTATATGTACATAAGTGTGAAGGTTTGATCTTATTCACTAAAGTAATTTAAAAAATTTAAGGAATTTTAACGTATTATTAGATGCAATACTAATAAATATAATTCAGCGTTAGAACAAAAGTTTTTTCATTTCTCTACCCAAAAAAGGAGACTGTATTTAGATCGACTATTGCCCAGGGTTGGCAACCCACTGGGTAAGCCAATTGAACCCACTTGGTTTTTGTTGGGTATTGTACTTAGAAAAACCTGTCTGGGTTTCTTTAATTTAAAGTCATTTATAGTTTATTTACAAGAAAAGTCAATATAATTTAAGTATTGGGAGTACAAATTAATTCGGTTCTTTTTTTTAGCTCAAAAAAGATAATGAATAAACAAATGTATCAAAACTAAAATGCGAATCCCATTTAAAAAAACTATGTCTTTTAAGGGCATTTCAACATTGATTTTATATTTCTTTAAAAGAAGTGATTCGGTGGCATCCTAAAAGATATTATATCCATCGAAACAGCCAATAGTCCGAGGGAACATACGGCGGGTGCGGCATTAGGTCGTCTTTGACAATCGTTTGGCAACTTTGGCGACGTGACGCTGAGCGTTGTCATGCCAAAGAATAACTGAATCATGTTTGTCCTTGTATCCCGGATGATTTTCTCATAACGCACGGTTGAAGCGCAGCAATTGCAGTCTGCTTTATTTAGCAGCCATTAGTACACATCGCCGCCTTGATCCTAAATACTAAAAAAACGTAATTTTATTAACAAATAAAAAATATTGTCTAATTGAACGAAACTAGAAAGCAGTTATAGAACCCAATGAAACCCAAAAAACCCCAACAAAAAACCCAATAAAATCCGATCGGTTGGGCTTTTAAAAAAACGTGGATTTTTGCCAACCCTGCTAAACCTGCTACACCCTAATGTATTGGGTGGGCCATCTATCGGTTCAATTTTGAACCAGCGATTATTTCGAATCTGGCAATACTTATTTCGTCCTATTCTGTCACAATATACAGTATACAGTATACAATATACAGTAACAGTATACAGTATGAATCGATTTACGTTTGAAAAAAGTTGGAATTTTGGTCATTTTTTCGGATGAAGCTCATTTTCATGTTGGTGGATACGCTATTAAGCAAAATTGCCATATTTGAGGCACAGAAAACCCAAACGTGGACTTACAACCACTACAAGCGACTGTTTGGGAAGGCATGTGGATCGGAGGCATCATTGGCCCCTATTTCATTGAAATTGAGAAGGATGCATCTATTACGGGCAATGTGGACACCTATGGCACTATGATAACCGATTTTTGTGTCCGCTCTTCATGGTATTGATGTGAAAGATGTTTGGTTTCAGCAGGATGGTGCAACTTGCCACACATCTCATGCTACATTCAATCTATGGCGTCAAACGTTTGATGGCCGTTTAATTAGTCGAAATGGTGATGCCAGTTGGACGCCAAGATGCTGCGGTTTGACACCGTTGGACTATTTTCTGTGAGTCGACGTTAAAGGCAACTGTTATGCTGACAAACCAGAAACAATTGAGCATTTGTAGGCCAACATTCGTGATGCCATTGCCGAGATACGACCCCATAGCCTCGAAAAAGTTATCGAAAATTAGTGCGATCGTATGCTGCAGCCATATGAATAAAATAATATTTCATTTCTAACCGGAAAAATTGTACTTCACAAAAAAGAAAAAAATTAATTTGGCGAAATTTCAAACCGGTTTTGTTTTATAGCATTTTTTAATTTAAACTTTTAAATAGCCCACCATATACATATTATTTATCGAATTTGAGCGCTCCAGACCAGAAAGGAGCCCTCCACAATTATAAATCTTATCAAGTACTTACACTGTGGTGCGAAAAATTGAGTTTTACTTAATAGCTGCGAACTTGAATCATTTCGTACGTAGGCGAAAGCCAAGGATATGTACTTTCACCCTAACTTTTCCTTAACAAAGTAATAATCAACACCCACACCGGAGCACCAATTGACTTTTAATGGACGCCATTTACCAAACTTAATAAACTTGACTACACTGATGACTTCTGCCTCCTTGTCCATAAATTCGATCATATAGAACAAAAATTAAACGCGAAACTGATGAGAATTAAAACAATGGAAGACGCAACATAAACCACAATCGAGGATGTTTGCCGTTTTTGCTACCTACATTGGATGTAATATATCTAGTGCTGGCGAATCGGATGACGACATAAGAAATACTGTGCACGAAGCCAGAAATGCAATGCACGCGCTGAGAGATATATGGAGATCAAATGAGCTTTCGCAGTAGATAACACCAAAATTTTTATACTTATAATAAACCTACCCTACTTTACGGATGTGAAACGTGGGGTCTTTATAAAACATCTATTCACAAATTGAAACCTTCAAATTGGATACCAAAGACGAATTGTGCGAAACACAATATCATATACAAACCTCCATAGTCCTACACATTAAATCGCAGTTTATAAAGGCAACGTAAAAGGGAAAAATGGTTGAGACGTTCAAAAAAGCAACTGGAAATGTTTTTAGGCCAGAAGAATATACCATAGTTCGTTTTCGTACTATTCTATTATCAAAACATCATCTTGTTTTTTGGAGAGACTTAAAAATTTAGTTTTATTGACAGCGAGTCTGTGAACGTTGATCATCTCTGGACCCTAAAGATCCTATTCAATAACTGAGGACTCGTGTATTAGTACTTAAATGAATTTTTTTAAATATATTTTGTAAAAATTATCCTGTTTTAGAAATATGTAAAGTAACGAGAGTAAAAAATTAGTAGAATTGCAGAAATAGCTGACTACTTAGGGATTAAAATGAAAGTTCTGACTGACTTATAGAAATACCATTTTTGTAAATACTAGAGCATTCCCTCCCGCGTTGCTAGGATCCTTTGTGCTGTACATGCTTTTTGACTGATGTGGATAGATAAAGACAGCTTTAACTGTTACCGTTCCTTACGCACGCAAAATAACATATATTTTTTTTTTAAATTATGGTTTGTATTGACTGCCAAGTTATTGAAATCAAATTTAGAACCTTTAGCTGTAACCATTCTCAAGATAAACAAAAATCATTAATTAATTTATATGGAACGTAACATGCCCCCTTATCCGTTTCCACCCTCTTTTTAACTGATAGTTTGTACTAGCAAAGAAGTCTTTTAGACCAAATTCAGAAACTTCCATTCTAGTCGTTCTCTATAATTAATATTTAATTTGTATGGGAGATGCCACACCCACTTATTTAATTTAGGCCATATTTCGACTGATGATGTGTATTAACTACTAAGTTATTTATACCAAATTCAGAACCTTTCATTATTACCATTCCAATGATATACAAAAATCAATACTTACTCACATTGTATGTCAGGTGTTACTCTCACTTATCCAATTCGGCTCAATTTTTGACTGATAGTGATATTAACCAAAAAGTTATTTGGGCACAACTTTGAGATTCTTACTGTCAACGTTTTAAAGATATACAGTGGCCAAAAACACTATTCGATATTAGCTAACAAATTCATTTAGTAATCAATAAAAGCGATATAACATGTAATTAAAAAAAAAAAAAACTAAATTACAAAGAACTTTAAAATTTTGTATTTTTTGTTAACTAAGCCAAACAATTCTAAAATGCACAATGTTTGTAAATTTTTAAACTGTAAATCAAATAACAGTTACAACGTGACCAAACACAGTGTTATTGCATACAAAATTTTTAATTATATCAACATTTTAAGAAGATTTGCGAAAATAATTTAATATGCCGGATTGCTTTTTTGACCACTGTACACATATAAATACAAATTTTATATGGGAGTGGCACCGCGCAGTTGAACAATAGTGAAGCCAATTACCAAATTAAAGCTTTCTATATATGCTTTTGATATACACAGTTTTAAAAATATTTTTTATTCACACACAGAGCTTAAATGCTGTAAAAAATTTCATTTTCAAGTAAAGTTTATGCAATACAAAGGGGTTCACTCCAACGTCAATAACTTTCGAATCAATGGACCTACAAAACCGCATATACATAAAAACTTGGTATTGATTTTACCTTTCGTTTAAGGGCTTATTTATTTATTTAAGGCTTTTTCGCATTTCAGAGAACATCAATTACTCGCATTTTATAGTCCTCTTTTATATTTATAGACTAGCTAAGCCCCAGCGTGCTTTGCTACCCCCATCTTATTTATTATCTTAAATGCTATCTTAGTTAAATTTTTTACCATTTTTCTCCTTCTTGTCCCCTTCTTGTCCCCTTCTGGTCAAAATAGAAACATTTTTGAATTCCAGAAGGGCACTGTATGTTCATAGATAGCTTTTTTTATCCAGTGTGATTTCTGTAATTTCCACTTTATGGCTGATGTGGATAGATAACAAAGCTTTAATAGTTGTCGCTCTCCATATATAAGAAATCTACTATTCAATACGATATTTAATATTCATATCGAAAGGTGTCATGCCCACTTATCCATGTGTATTATTCCCGACGTTGTTTGAACATATTTTAGAATCTTCTACTATTGCCGTTATCCAGATATACGAAAATTAATATTTACTTTGTCCGTCAGCTTTTTGCCTGATGATTTGTATTGGCGATGAAGTTAGTCAAACCAAATACTGAAACTTTGGCTTTAACCGTGCTTTAGATATAATAAAATCAGTATTTAGTTTGTACGGGAGATATCAGCCCAATTTTTTCCTGATGATTCGTATTGACCGTGAAGTTGTTTATACCAAACACTGAAACTTTGACTTTAACCGTTTCAAGATTTAATGAAATCAATATTTAGTTTGTATAGGAGGTACACGCCCATTTGTTCAATTCCGCCCACTTTTTGCCTAATGGGTTGTATTGACTATGAAGTCAATCAGCCTAAAGTCCGAACTTTTGCTTTAACCATTCTCAAGATATACCAAAATCAATATTTACAATTTTGAAGACATACGCAAATAATTATACACTTTGTATGTCCATATACAGAGAGATACTATAAAAATTTCAAGTAAATCGGTTCGGCAGCTTAGCTGTAACAAATAAACCTACAAACAAAACCTACACACAAACACATATTTATTTTTATATATGTATACATTAACTCACACAAAGGTTAAATGCTGTAACAAAATTCTGTTTCAAGTAAAACTTATGCAATAATAAAGGGTTCACTCTAACGTCAATACTTCGGAAACCAATGGACCGCATAGACGTAAAAACCTTGGTATTGACTTCACCTTTCGGTTAAGGGCTCGGTTGGTGGTGGTGCATTTCGGAGAACATTAATTACAACGGATTTTGTAGTCCTCTTTTATACATATAGATTAGAATTACACCGAAAGCAGAAGACTTAAGTATTACATTTTAATATATTTTTTGTTCTTTTCAAAGACTTTTTTAAATTTGTGGCCTAATTTTGAAGCTTTAAATCGAATACTATAGGTATGTACATAAATTCAAAAGAAAATTAAATATAACTTTGTTTTGCGAATCATTTAAATATAAAATTACACGAAATACAACACGGATAATAAAAGAAAGAAAATATCTCGCACTTTTTCAGATATAAAAACGAAAACAAAAGAAATAAAAAATAAGAAAATTTCAACACACATGTAACGTCTTTTAATAATCCGTATTTTCTAAAGAAATTTTAACGAAAATATATATTTAATAATAAAAAAAGAAATTAATAAATAAAAATAAGTATACGAGTAATAATAATAAAAATAATGTTGCCCACGTAAAATAATATTCAAATCAGACATTATTTTGCACATTCAAATGAATATTTAATTTCCACATGTAATCGTTGTACATACATATGTATGTGTGTATTATCACACACTCAGCGTATGTGAATGTGCTGAAAAAAAATAATCACTCATTTGTATATGTTACTATAGCATTGGTCGGATCATGCTGTACCCGGAGGCCCGCGTGTGTCGAAGTGCCCTTAAGAAAGTCTACAAAGGAGAGCGAACACGCTATTTTTATGTTATATTTTTGCCGACCGCTGCTCTATATGCAAGTGTACGCCTGTATGTATGTGTATTTGTTTTATTGCTAATATGGTAGTGGTAGTTGTGTGGTTTTTATGGCATTGGTAGTACTTTGTAGTTGGTTAGCATAAGGATTTATGTTTCACACCCGCACAAATTGTTTGTTTCTTTCTGTTAATGAACTAGTTTTTGTTATCTTGACTACTTTACACTGAAAAGTTCATAATGCTCCTGTTGCCCTTGCTGTTGTTTTTGCTGTAATTTTATTACAAGTTGTTGTTTTTTTCTCTTTTTAAGATTATTTTTCCCAATTTATTTTGCAAAATAATTTCCACACAAGCACACACATGCATTTTATATTTCGTTTTCTTTTTATGGTTTTATTTGCATATATTTTAATGGAAACTGATATATAAGGTAAGTGTATGTGTCCATGGAATCTGTGTATGTAGTTTTGTATTACTGTTAAATATTTTATGTGGCGAAAAAAAAAGATAAAAATATTTATGCAGTCCACTTTCAATTTCCTTTTACGTTCTTATGGCTGTCGAAAAATTCTCATCAAATAAAATTAATGATGAAATTAAGCATAACTAAAAGAAAATCCCTAGAGAACTCCTGTTTCATTTGAACATTATGACCTGCAAATAACAACCATAATCTTTCATAACTCCCTCTCGCATACATAATCCCACCCCAAATTATGGGTCGAATTACATACATTATAATAATTATACACAATTTTATACAAAATTAATAATTAATTTGGTTTAAATTATCCTGCGGATAACTAGAAAATCAGTGTGATTTGGTTTTTATCTGGTCTCTTGCCACGCTAAATCTGTTTATTTAAATTCCTAAGCTTATTTTAAAAACACAATTTATCGACCAACGACAAAAAATAGATAAACTAAAATAACGATAAGAAGAAGACCAAACATCAAAACGAATAACAAATGTGAAATGTGAACGGAGTAATTCGTATCAGTAATTCAATCAAAGAGCAAAGAAATTTGAAGTTTCATTTAAATATGGCATAATATTGGATGCTTGGTGAAATTCGCTTAAAACTTTACAACAAGAAAATGTCGTACAAAATTTGGTCTCAAAGAAGGACCAACAATGTCCGGTGTACGCAAGTTTATTGCTGTAAGCGTGCTGGTACAGTGCGTAGATCCGAAAATATCGCAGTTGTGGCTGAGAGTGTGCGTGAGAATCCATCAACATCAACTTGCCATCGTTCTCAAAATTGAACATTTCACGCATAGTTTACATCAAATCTCGTTATCTCGTTATGATGCCTTGGTTGAAGCCGCATAACCATCCGCTTCGCTTTTGCTTCGCTAGATGGGACAACGAGAAACGGCATGATGATGTCGACTTTGTCAAAAAAAAATCATCTTTTCAGTTGAAGTTTATTTGAGTCTCGGTGGGTACGTTAATAGCAAAATTGCTGCATTTGGGCTCATAAAACCCTTACATGGTCTTGCAGAAGCCAATGCACCCATTATTAGTGCAGTTTGTGGAGCGGAGGCATCATATTTCTTTGAAAATGAGGACGACGCAACCATTACGGTCCATGGAAATACCTATCGCTCTTCATGGTATTGATGTGAACGATATTTTGTTTCAAGAGAATGATAGAACTTGCCACACATCTCATGCCACAATCGATTTATTGCGTCAAAGGTTTGAGGGCCGTTTAATCAGACGAAGTGGTGATGTCAGTTGGCCGACAAGAAGCTACGACTTGACACCGTTGGATTATTTTTTGTGAAGCACCGTTAAAGACAAGTGTTATGCCAATAAACCAGAGATATTTGAGTATTTAAAGGTCAACATTCGTGATATCATTGGTGAGATACGACCCCATACGGTATGACGATCCACTTCGTTTTCTCTTCGTTAGATGGGCCAACGAAAAGCAGCACGATGATGTCGATTTTGCTAAAACAAAATCATCCTTTCTGTTGAAGCTTATTTTTGTCTCGGTGGGTACGTTAAAAAGAAAATTGCCGTATATATGGCTCAGGGAACCCTTACATGGTCTTGCAGAATCCAATGAACCCATTACGAGATTATTTGGTGCGGCTTGTGGAGCGGAGGCATCATTGGCCCATACTTCTTTGAAAATGAGAACGACGCAACGATTGGGGTCAACGTTAATACCTATCGCACACTGATAACCGATTTTTTTGTGCCAGATCTTCATGGTATTGATGTGAACGATATTTGGTTTCAAGAGAATGATTGCTGCACATTTCATGCCACAATCGATTTATTCCATCAAACGCTTGATGGCCACTTAATTAGCTGACATGGTGATGTCAGTTGGCCGCCAAGAAGCTACGTACCGTTAAAGAAAAGTGTTATGCCAACAAACCAGAGACGATTGAGCACTTAAAGGCCAACATTCGTGATACCTGTTTGCGAGATACGACCCCATAGACTCGAAAATTGGTTCGTTGGAATGGGGTACTGTGAGGCCATCCGCGGCAGCCTTATGAATTTCATTTCCTAGCCGAAAAATTTTATTTCGCAAAAAAAGTAAGTATATTTGATAAAATAATATTTTATTGCATTTTTAATTTAAATTTTTAAATGGTACAACCAATACTAAATTGTCTCCAAATCTAAGATTCGCTTATTGTTTTAAGCAAGGTTAGGTAAAGAGTCTAGACAGACATCATTGAATCAATTACAGACTGAGAACTCTTTTCAGTTCGCCAATGTCAAATCGATAATTTTATCAGAATTAGTAAAATGTGGTCATATTTTATAGTTGATCCATCTTTATAAAATACAAAAAAAAAATAATGATTTTTATATAAATTCTTTAGTACTCGTGTATAACAATTCTTTAATTATTTAAATGTAAACATCATTAAGACAAACTTCATTAAACAAACAATTTTGCTTACGTCAAGGTTAAAGCTCTTGAAAAATCTGTTCTTTTTTTCACTTTCCTTAAAAACTTGATCTTATTTTCACATATAAGTTTCAATATTAAAAATTAATTCTTTAATATCAACTAAGTAAGAAGCTTAATACTTGAATATTGCCTTAGCAATTTTACGTACTCGTAATCTCACTTAAAAATAAATTAAAATTCTGTAGAACATTATGAAGCATCTCTAATATGCATTTTAAGTACATATGCATGTAAGGAGAGTGAGTTTAATAATAATGACCTGTTTTAACTTTAAATTTCACTATAAATGCAATATGTATGCAGGTACACATACAAGCATCTATACCGACAAGTCCTTGCCATTATTTTATTAAAATGTTGGTTAGTGAGTAAATGGAAGGTTGGTTGTGTGTTTTCGTGTATAGAAAACCGAACCACATCCGTTTCCCGGTAACATGTACAAGGGACACACCTACATAATAACTATTTCTGTATTTGGAATATAACGAGTGAGTATATTGAAAGTGTATCCACATATATAGGATTTCCCTTAAATAGAGAAAACCTACTGGCAGCACTTATACAGCAGCACTTATTCCTTCACTTACTACGGCAATAACCTGCTGCCTTCCATTAGTGAAAACTATATTCATATATATAGCTTATGTATGTATTAATGTATATATGAAAGTATGTATATACGTTTAATGTACATCTATCAATATATGAAAACCTTTTCTCAGTCGCATTCATCCATGAGGAGTATCTGTCTATTCACTTGAACACTTTTTAACTTATCAACTCATTTCCTGTCACACTTTATTCTTTTTCTACTGTTATCGCAGCTGCAGCAGTTGTTGCTTTGCCATGATGATGTTGCCAACTTTACTTTAATTTTCCTGTTCTTTTTTCAGAATTGTTTAGCTTTTATAAGTTTTTTTGTTTTTTGGTACTCTTTCACTTAGAAGAACTTGCAAAAGTGTGCAGATTAATAAGTTTGTAACACATAAGAATAAAGGTTAAGAAAGAAAGGAAAATAAATTTAAACAAAACCCTGGTTTTTAATATTAAATATTTTTGATTTTCTTTTGAAAGCTACAATACTCGTAGCTACAATTAGGCGAATATAGTGCATCAAAAAATATAGTGGTTATCCTAGGTATTCTTGCTTGTTGCATAGTATTATTTATTTGTTTGCAAGATTGCACCTTTTACAAGTTAGTTACAGTGCCCACATAACCGAACTTATATTTAAACATGAATGTCATAAGATATTCCATCCAGCAAAGTACGTTTCATTAATATTAGAAATATATTTCTTTATTTTATTATGACTTAACTTTTGTAACTAAAAACAATACACCCTAAACCGTAAAACTGTATGATTAATAAAGCTATTTAAGCAAGATTACGAAAAGAGTAAAAAAGATATTTGAATGGTTACCAAAAATTCAGAAACATGTTGATAACACGGTGCGACAAAAAAAAATATCTGGAAAGTGATACTAATTTTCTGATAGGCTCTGTCGAGTAGGACAAGGATATGTTTTTGGAATTTTCCAAACAACTCCAAGATCTCGAGTTACGGGTAAAAAACCGGTTTTTAAGGCCTTTATACATCTACAAGCTAAAAACTAAGCTGAATATTATCCCATTCTAATTTTCTTTTCGGATTTGGAAAGAAGAGAAACAGACCTTTTAAATTATATATATATTGCTTGGGGGTGGCATGGTGTAGTGGTTAGAGCGCACCCATGACAACACAAACGATCCAGGTTCGAGCCCCAGCAGAGTACATGACGAAGAAAAATTTAATTGTGGTCTCGATTGTTTAATAAAGAGGCTTCAACTTCCCTCCAGACAACTCCATCTAAAAAATAAAGAAGAATCCCTTTGACCTTTCCGCATAACTCTGGCGGTGATGACAAATATCAGACGAATGATCAGGAAAACACACCACCTACTGAGGAAAAAAAATACAATGCTAAAGCAAAGATCGCCAACAATTATCAAGAATCTTCACCACTACGCATAGTCATATGGAGGAAGCCACAGTGAATTAATCATCTATTTAGCTTGAAAAATCAAATTGATAAAAAAAAAAACTAAAAAAACAAAGCAATGGATGCTTTGTGGAAAGCCAATATGCTCCCTAGAAGAGTGACGGAGAAAAAAAAACACACAAAAAAAGTGCTGGCGTAGTCATTGATTCATATGGCTTCAAAAACGATGATGGTCAGAATGTTACTGTCAATGCTGAACATTGGTATTTACAATATATTAAGTTGGCATTCATCTTGCTGACATGTGCTTCCAACAGGACGAAGCCATATGCCACACAGAACGCTCTACACTCGATTTACTCTAAGAAACTTTTGATGAAAGCATAATTTAGGGTAATGGCCTAAATAATTGGGTATGAAGATCGTGTTATTGAGCCTCATTGGATTATTTTTTCAGGGCTATGTAGAATCACATGTTTACTTTGATAAAGCAGAGACCATTGAATACATGGAAATAAATATTCGAAGAGTTATTGTGAAAATTTCTGTTCTCGATTAAGCCGAAATCATATTAACATTAATGTCATAAAAATTTATATCCAATAGAGCCTGTTTCATTCACATAAAAAATATATTTATTGATTTTATTATGATTTAAACTTGTGTATCTTTATAAGAAACACCCGATAAATTTAACAGGATGTTTTTTGTAAAGTTGTGCAAGTTTAAGTCATAATAAAACCAATAAGTATATTTTCAATATCAACGAAAAATGCTCTATTGGATAGATAGAGACTCTTGCTTCGGTATTACTGGGTTATGAGAACATGTTCAACATCTTGAAGACTTTAATTGGTTTGGCGCCACTTCACATCCATGTGATGAGGAATAGACCTTTGAATTGATATATGTGTTGCTTAAGTAAACTTAAAAAATCTGGGCGTATTTCTCAAGGTAATACAATTTTCATCCAAAATTTAACACATTTTTCTAGCTTAGATTTATGAATAATTTAAGGAATTATTTTAAGTTATGAATAAAATTAGACTAAAGTCCGTCATCTATATGTAAACAAGCAAAATTGTCGCATATGGGGCACAGAAAATCCGCACGCATATGCTAAAAAGCCGATACACCCAAGACGGGTCACTGTTTGGTGCGGATTTTGGTCCAGAGGCATAATTGGGCAATTTTTCTTTGGAATGGGCAAGGAGTGGCCGTTACAGTCGAATTTTTGTTCAAAAAATTGAAGAGGAGGATATTAGCAACATTTGGTTTCTACAGGACGGCACTACGTGCGACACAGCCGAAGCTACAATCGATGTTTTGCGCCCTGTTTTTGAAGATCGTATTATCAGCCGCAGAGCTGATGTCGTTTGGCCACCTCGGAGCTGCGATTTGACACCGTTGGACTATTATTTATGGGGTTCCGTCAAAGATAAGAGTTACGCGAACAAGCCAGAGACAATTGACGCTTTAAAGGACAATATTCGTGAAGCTATTAGTGAAATACAGCTGCACACAATCGATAATGTGCTTAGAAATTGGACCGATCGTGTAGGCATGCCATCCGAGGCAGCCGTTCGAATGAAATTATTTTCCATTATTAACCGGAAGGATTGTGCTTTCATATAAAAAAAGAAAATATTTAGTAGTTTATTTATAGCCTTTAAAAAAAAATTTATTTGGCGGACCCTTTAGTTTAGAAATCCGTTGGAAATTGATGGACTTATTAAGTTTTTTAGTAAAGCAACTCAAGAAAACGTCATACTTTTATTACAAAATTTTAAACTTCTTTAAGTTTGCTGCAAACTGTTTCAATTTCAATTTAATTTCAATTTCCAACGGATTTTATTCATAGCTTCAAATAATTCCTTAATTAATTCATCAATAGTACGTGGTTCCTATATAAATAGAGCTCAAAAACGCTTTTTAAAAATGTGTTTGCTTGAGAAATACAGCCAGATTTTTAAAAAGTTTAGTTTATCGTCTTTCCAATATGTAGCTAAGTTAATAGCTCATAGGTGCATAAAGGAAAAAAGTGCAATAAAACCGGTTTTTTAACCGTAACTCGAGATTATGGAGGTTTTTCGAAAATTCCAAAAGCAAGTCCTTGTACTACCATCAGAAAAGTAATTAATTTATTTATTTAGTAATTTTTTTATTTAGTACTTTAATCTTTGGAATAAAATAATAAACATAATTATTTTGAAACTTTAAAATGTAAAACTTAAATTACAAAGATTTTACAGGTTGTACTCAGAACATTTAGTTGTATCCTTAAAGACAAGTATTATGGCCAATACTAAAAAAATTCTGAAGAATGATTAGCTATTTATGTACATAGTTATACCTACAATAGATAAATGCAATATTTTGAACTATTTCTTAATTTTTAAACTCATATATTAATAACAACTAACTAAATACTTATAGCAGTCTAACAGCTTTATTTCAAATAAATATTTGTTTTTCTCTCTATCTCTCCTCTCTATCTTTAGTAACACAGCAGTTTTTATTTTAAGTCCATCAGTATAACCGAAAATATGTGGGTTGAAGATTACTTTTAGTTATACCTACAATAGATAAATGCAATATTTTGAACTATTTCTTAATTTTTAAACTCATATATTAATAACAACTAACTAAATACTTATAGCAGTCTAACAGCTTTATTTCAAATAAATATTTGTTTTTCTCTCTATCTCTCCTCTCTATCTTTAGTAACACAGCAGTTTTTATTTTAAGTCCATCAGTATAACCGAAAATATGTGGGTTGAAGATTACTTTTAAAATATTTTTTTTTATAATTCATTCATCTACTTGTATGTAGTCGTATGCATATATTATGTGAATGCATTTAAATAAATAATATATTTTCACACATACTCACTCATATTAACTTTTGCAATGTACTTTGATGTTTGTATGATGAGTTATTTTTCTCTTTATTTTTTTTTTTTTCTCCAAATTCCACAAATAACAGCATCATCATCGTCATTATCAACATCATTTAAAACTTTACAAAGTATAAGTACATAAAAAAATTATGTGTACATACATATATATTACATTTTAAAGATATATTTTATAAATACTTTGTTTGAAAGTATTATGTTACATAAGGGTAATGGATCGGGTTATAAAAGTTTACTTTTCTATGCAATTTTTTTACGTGATGTCGGTTTTAACTGATGCCAGACTTAAAAAACCTGTGTCAATAGTTGAATAATGTATCACAAGCACAAGGTTTTGAATAATTCTTGATGCTTAATAAGAAACGAAAAGGTAAAATATAATTAAATTAAATGCTTATTTTATGCTCATTGCTTACTAAAAACATACATATGAGGACAGTGGACTAGGTTTGGGTAATTTTGAATATATTTCTTTACCTCAGACGTTATTTTTTTATATTACTCCTCGAAATTTTTAGTGTTCTATGAGATAAAGAAAGATAACAAAATACAAATAACAAGGAAATGTAAAATTAAAGGACCATTTTGGTCCGTTCATATTTATCGATTTATTTTTATGAATTGAGTTTACAGAACAAGTCCAACAATAAAGTTTTCTCGGTGAGTAGAAAGTAAATTATTAGTTAAAAACAGGAATAAGGGTGAACTTTGAAAAGAAATGTGGCACCGTCTTGTCGAAACCACATGTTAGTCAAGCCCAAAGCAAGCAGTTGTGGCGTTAAAAAGTTTTCAATCATATCACGATATAGCTCACCATTGACAGTTACCGTTACGCCGTTTTCAGTTTGTAAGAAGTAAGGTCAAATGAATCCTCTTGACCAAAAAGCACACCAGACTGTCAATTTTAATGGATGCAAAGGTGACTGATGAATAATTTGAGGGTTTTCTATTGCTCAGAACCGACTATTTTGTTTATTCACATAACCATTCAAATGAAAAGGTGCGTCACTCATTATGTTTTTTTCATGATAATCGATGATTGATTTTGATAAAATGGTTTAACGATTGAAACACGTTTGTTTACTGAATTTTTTTGCACAATAAATTTTCTACATCCCTATTTCACGACTGCCAAATATGAACTGTCAAGACTAATGGCGGAAAAACTAAGTAGCATTCCTTTCCGGTGGATATCCTGTATGCGTATACTTCAGTAAGTGATACTGTGTTCCTGATACAGGCTAGTTAGCTAGTTACGTTGGGTAGCCAGACAACGGTCCAGCCCACCTGTGTCCAATATTGATCCCACTGTGATACTCATCAATAATCCAGAAAATTAACAACCTACTAGTCCGTGTCCCGTGTCCCAACTAGATGCAAGTACAAAAGAAGAGATCCTGCTGATATTTACAACAGCCAGATCTGACAAGGCATTCAGAAATGGACAGCCAAGTAAAGCAGTCATAATGTCCGAAGGCACTAGAAGTGCCCGGCAGTCTCCTCCTCTTCCTCATCCTGACAACCCCTATAGTAGTTAGTGAACGGCAGACCCAATCTCCTATACAAATGAACTTTGTAATGCGTCATACCGAGATATTTTCACAAAATTCAACGTAAACTGGTGCATGAAATATTCAATTCTTGTAAACGATGTTTATTATGTTGATTGATTTTCGCGCACACTCTTAGCCACGTCTTCGATATTTTCTTAAAACCGGCTTCACGAACTTTAGCAATAAACTTACGTATACTGGATACTGCTGGTCCTTCTCTGCGAACAAATTTTGTACAACATTCTCGTGCAATTTCCGATCAATCGCCCAAAGTTGCTCAAGCGTAAATCGATTTATTTAGTTCACTGGAGATAATATATCGAATTTTGTGACAGAATAGAATGACATAAGTATTGCCAGATTCGAAATTACCGTTGGATGACCCACCCGATATATGCAATATACATCGAAAAATAATTTGCGCTTCTTTTACTGAGAAACTTGATTTTTTCCTTGGTTCACTAAACCTTATGCAAACCTTTACTTCGTCGAACACTAAAAATTTCGTAGATATAGTAAAATGAAAAAAATTACTTGAGCCAATATTTTAAGTTGATATGGTTAACCATTCCGTAGTTAAAGCAAATAGAAGAAGAAAATTGGTAAAAACAGTTTAAGCCTAACAGCAGGGTTAATGGGCTGATTAAGGTCAATTTGTTAGGCATTAGCAAAATTACTGATCTTGACTATTTCAATTGAATTTTTAGGCCTAACTGCTGTTCTGATTAGTAAGTCAAAAAAAGGTAATATGTTGCCAGATGGTATGTTCCAATAAAGTATCTGGGCACAGATGCTATGTTCCAATGAACTACACGAAAAACATGGTTCTACTAAGACGAGATGATGAGTATTATGTCACCTACAATGAATCATTACGTGCAATGGTTGGGACTAATCTAAACATTATGATGCTGCCAGTATTGTGCCAAGCCGAGGACTCTAGGTAGTGCACGCCAGATTACTCTGGTGGTACGGTGAAACACATATACATCAACTAAAACTTTTAATAACATCCTTAACCACCTAAATTAATATTTAAGCTACAGCTGCATTGGCTAATGGTTGCCTTAATTATTGTCGTATTTTAAGCACTTGTTACCCCAAAATCTTGAATATTAAATGGGCCATCAAATGATTATTTGGCTTACTAATAACCTCAGATATAAATGCTTAGTTTTTTTATTTATATGTATATGTTTTTAATTTGAACATAATCCTTTAAATTCAATAGATTTTTTTATTTTTTTGCTTTAAATCATTATCATTATTAGCCCCTTACTTTCTAATAAAATAATTTTATTTTCATTTTCAATACAATACACCAGACTCCTAATTGGTATTTTTTTAATTTTTCTAAAACTAAAAGAAAAAAATGTTGTTCTCCCCACATATATTTTGTTTGAAATGCTATTATAGTTTTAAAATATATACGAGTACAACAAATATACGAATATAGACATTCAACCCCTACTTATCTTCCATTTCATTTTCTATTTAAAAAAACAGGGTCAGTTGTAATTTAGTGTATAACCCGACCTGAATTTTAACAACATACATGTGGCACGGGGATAGAGGATGATTAAATGAAAAATATTGGTTGTGTTGGCAACCAGTAAGACAAGCATGGCTTTGTTCTCTTCCTTTTACTCACAGATTTAATGGGTTTGGCAATAGAAGAATCGAATAGAATGAAGAAATAAAAAATAAAACAACCAAAAAGGTTAATCTATAAACTTAAGAAATTTGTTTGAAAATATTTCGGTTTATTATTAAAGATTTTTAATAAAGTTCAGTCAATTTGTAACACCCAAGCAAATAAGGAAAGTGAAGGTTTAAACATATTTTTTCTTCAATAGAGTTTCTTAAGGAATTTTTGTATTTCGGAGTAAGAGACAGAGAGTTATGTAGACTTCAATTAAAAGAATTTCATAGATAGAAGCAAATTTAGTAAAATATTTGGGTTAAAAAAAAAAAAACTAAATAAAGAAGTAAGAGGGCATAATCTATCACAACCGACTTTATCGTGATATTTTTAAAACAAGTCAGCACCAACCAAAGGCTAGGCTTTAGGTTACCACGGAAAAATTAACGTCTTGGCCTCGAACATAGCATTATATTGAATACAACTCATTACTAAAAGCCTAAAAAGCCTGCACTCGAAACAATTGCAAGAGCTTAAGATACGGTGTTGGCCGGTCGAAGATTGTGAAAGCAACCAATGGTCGTCTGTCTGATACAGTTGAAACAAACTGCGGAGTTCGTCATGGCTGCATCCTCTCACCAATATTATTCTTAAAGGTATGAGGATATCAACTACCTCAGGATATCTATGGATATACAAGACAGAGGCTTACGATTAACATTTACTGAGCAGCTTGAAGACCTCAATTATGGCGATTATATTTGTCTACTGTCAGTGCGGAATAGTGACCTGTAGCAAGAACTCCGTGACCTGGTAGAAGAGGCAGAAAAACATGGCTTGTGAGTTAATATTGATAAGACAAAGACCATCAGTTAAATAATTCCACAAATTTTTACATAAAAAAGAGCCTTTGTCTTCTCTCAGCAAATACAAAATTACGAATATTTCGATCAAACGTGATCTCTGTGTTGCTTTATAGTTGTGAGACATCGTTCACTACGGATGCTATTTTTGCATAATCTCCTGGGTATCATGTGTGCTAATTTACTGAATAAACACCAAAGCCGAATATCCATAGCGCCAAAGTTATACTCTATATTTGTCGGGAACATGGGCTGCCGAAATCGCTAGAGCCGCAAAACAATCGATGGTACTAGGGATAATATCAATAGTTCTGTTTTTGGCTGACCATCGATATTTTTTTTTACTATCGATACTATCGTCAAATTCCAAGAGTAAATGCGAAGGCCACTACATGTAGTCGAGGTCACATATGCAAAAATTTATCCGACGCAACTTGTTAGCCGTCTGTAAACTTTAATAGTTACATAGGGACACAGTTTAACAGTTTTTTAAAATTCTATATATTAAACTCAAATTAAGTATGAATTGTAAATAAAATAAGCAATTTAATAACATGTTGTTCTAATTCTTACGGTAAAGGTTTGGCTTCCGTTTGCTGAGAAACGATACAGTTCGAGGAGTCTTACCCATAAGTCTAGCTTCTATAAGTTTGTTTCTTATTGTGCGACTTGAAACAGGAGAATAATTTCATTTTTGGGGCTTTTTGATGACTAAAAGATATTAATCTTTGAAGTACGAATTAAAAATTTGTCAAAGCTGACAGTTTTCTTCGCTTTCTTCCGATAGACTCTGCAGTTTTCTTTCACTGGATCTCATTAATGAATTTAGTTGTGGAACACTTCATGGTCTGAACAATTTTCGCTATATATAAGCATTACACTTCCACAAAAAATCTTCAATGCAACGAAATTTATAACATACTGAAAAAAAGTGTCCCTACTTTTTGTTTCAACACTGTATATTTATATTATTATTTGCCTTTAACTTGAATTCTAATATTGTTGCCACAAGTAGTACTTAAAAGAATCTGATATTAGTTTCGATAATAGTTTGCAAAAAAACTATCGATACTATCGAGTGGGCCGACCATCGATAGTCTTGAAGCTCTCTAAATCGGTCCAGATGATACAATTAATATCGGTTAAAATTTGAAACAGCGGTGATTTCAAATCTGGCAGTAATATGTCATTATATTCTGTCAAAAAATTCAGTAATGCTGGGATTTATTGGAAATTTATTTTTTAAACAAAGACAATTGGTCTGAAATTGCTCGAAAATTCCGCACATATATATTTGGTCGCAGTTTACTACTAAAGTTTGTGAAACTGGTTTCGTATTTGATGCGCCAAGACGTAAGCCTGCTAGTACAGTGCCTACAACTGAGATTATCGAAGCTGTGGCTAAGAGTGTGCATGAGAATCCATCAGCATCATCAATATAAAAATCACAATAAAAATTTTTCTCAATAATTGAACATTTCACACACCAGCTTACGTTGAATTTTGCGAAAAATTCTCGGTATGAGCCTTACAAAGTTTAATTGGTTCAAGAGTTGCAGCCGCATGTCCATCCGCTTCGTTTTTGCTTCGCTAGATGGCACAACAAGAAACTTAATGATGATGTCGATTTTGTCAAAAAAATATCTTTTCCAAAATGAGCTTCATCTGAAAAGATGATTTTTTTTTTTTTGGTAAAATCCACATCTTCTGTAAGTCGATCGCAGGCCCACTTAGCGAAGCGAAGTTCACACAACCATATTCGATCAGCGGAAGGATAAAACTAATTATCTGTCACATCAGACAGTGTTAAGTGTTACCATTAACGAAATAAGCACTAATTGAAAAAAAACGTTAGATGGCGGACCCTTTATTTAAACACTAAACTGCATCAAGTGTTAATGTTATTAAAATTGTAAAAATTTTGTATAAAACTTTACTTTTAAATCATGAAAGATTTTACGACATTTTCTAATTCTCTCATGACTTGCCAATGCTTTAAATTATCGATATATTCTTAAAAATAGTCAATATTTTAGAATTTTGTTTAAAAAACTTTTAAACTTATGAATATTTATGAGTTACCCAAGTTATGACTTGGAAAAATAACCTAAAAACGCATAAAACAACAACACTAACAAGTATAAAATACACAAGTGTTGTCTTTGTCATAAATTTTGCTCTTTTTTTGTTTCCACATGTATACCAGTGGTCTATGTGGACACGTTCATTCAGGAAACTTGAAATTTTATACTTTGTTTTACTAAAGTAATGTTAGAAAAGTAAAAAAAAAATGGTATAAAAGATTGCAAAAAATATATAAATTTATTGCTATAAAGTGAACAATTTCCACTTAAATTTCTTTACTTTTTAATAGCCTTCACAACACGGTCAATGGGTGTAAATAGACCCGTAAAAATGTATTGTGAAGTTGAATATGGTATAAACCAATGAGTGAAACATTATGTAGAGATTTTTGTAAAATTAAAAATAAAAATATTTAAAAATTTTCTTAAAAAATTGTATTTTTTTCATATTTTTTTAATCTAAAATTTAATTAAAAAAAAATATTTCTTTCATGTTTTCATTTTAACTTTTTTCCCATATTTTTGTAACTTTTTTAACGAAAAACGAAAAATAATAAAGAATTGCCAGTTATTTGTTGATTTTTGTTTGTCACTTGAACAACAAAAATATATCCTAGAGTGGCTGCTGCCAACTAAAGCAGAAAAAAAAGTTTCGTTCGTTATTATTATTTTTTTTTTTTTCTTTAAACCTTGTTGAGATATTGAAAAGCATTTTAGAACTGTAGTAGTTTTTTATGCTGGTTTTTACTTTTTATATTTTTGCTATTTTTTTAGCTTACAAATATGTCCTGGAAAAAAAAATAACAAAAAAATGTTGAAACATTTTGTTGCCAAATGACACAGTGACTTAAACTGCTACGTCTTCATTAGTCGTTAAAGTAAAAGTTCACAACCCAGTTTGTAGTCCCTGAAATTGTTGTAACACCTCAAACAATTGGCAACTGCGATGATATTTTGCTTTTTGCTTTAAACTTTTAATGAAAAAGAGCGCTTAATTCAAGTATTACTAGTTACCCTGGTGATTTTCTCTTTTTTAATTTCACTTCTAACTTTTTTTAGACTAAATTTAAGATTATTTTAGAATAATAAATATCACAATAAAAATTTTGAGTCAATTTGCTTTTAATATATCAAAACAAATGGTAGATAGTCAGTCGAATATATCACATTACAGGATAGGCCTTTTTCTGGGAAAAATTTAGAAGATGAAAACGAAGTTTAATAGTAATTTCTTAGAATATGTCTACCTTTCGAACCTAACCTTGTAAATAATCGACGCTAGCTGATGCCAATCTAGGATAGTAAAGCAGTAAAATACAATCCAAAAGCAATATCAGCCAGTCTACTTACTTAAACTACGAGTATCTGCGTTTTGTTAATTAGAACCAATTTTAGCTTATTATCGGGTGGGTCATTTAAAAGTTTAAATCTAAAAATGTAATAAATCAAAAACGGTTTGAAATTTTGTCAAAATTATTTTTCTGTTGTGAAGTACAATAGTAACAATTAGAAATGAGATATTATTTCATTCATATGGCTGCCCTTTCGATCGGACCAATTTTGGAGAACTTTTTCGAGTGTATGGTGGTCGTATCTCGTCAATGGCATCACGAATGTTGGCCTTCAAATGCTCAATTAGCTCTGGTTCATCAGCATAGCACTTGTCCTTAACGGCGCCCCACGGGAAATATTTCAACGGTGTCAAATCACAGCTTCTTGGCAGAAAATTAACATCATCATTTCGGCTAATTAAACGGCCATCAAACGTTTGACGCAAAAAATCGATAGTGTCATGAGATTACTTTGCATTGTAATTTTTTCCCAGCAGGTGGCGCTTTCTTCTGATTATTCGGCTGATGTTTGTTACCATCGCCAGAGTTAAACAGCATGGTTAGGGGGGCTTCTTAGATTTATTTGTCTGGAGCGATGTCTCTTTATTAAACAGTTGAAACCGCGGTTAAGTGCTTTTTGTCATATGTTCTGCTGGAGCTCAAATCTAAACCGTTTGTGTTCTATGATTGTGTTCTAATCACTACACTCCACCACACCACTTACGTTCCTAATTAGAATAATATCTTGCATGCTGCTGAAGTGTGCAAAGTCTAAAACGCCTAGTAAGTTATACTTACTCTTGTACAAAGTCGGGCATTCACACAGCAGATAAGTTATTTTGAATATTTATCGTTAGCTATTCTGAATATATAGCATATTTTTCTAATAACTAGTGCCCGTGGCTGACTGCCAAAAAACACGAAAAATGTTTCCTACTAGAACTTTCATCATAGCATCGGGCTATCGTCTATCATTGGACGGCCTTGTTTTAATTTTTTTGATTTTCCATATTGGACTATGGATTGGTGCATATTGAAAGTGAAATAAAGCAGTCCCTTTCAAGTCAGCATGTTGGTCACCTCATTTCCCTCAATATCATAATATCCAGAATAAGCAACAGTAGAGTATTATGATTGTTTTTGAGTTACATAGTCTAGCTGCACATTTCGACCAATCTTGAGGTCATCACCTTTGATGTCCACGGACATCAGTACAAACATCAGCATCTTTGATGTTTGAAGCTAAGCAGATGATTAATCCGGTGTAGCTTCCTATATGATCTTTTTGTGTATTAGTGAGGATCCTTGCTAATTGGTGGTGATCTTCATATTAGCATTGTAATTTTTTCGCGTTTTTCCTGATCATTCGTCTGATGTTTATTATCATTGCCAGAGGTATGCGAGAAGGGGGGGAGGGGGCTTTTTTCTTTATTTTTATTTGTAGATAACTTCAGCTCAATAGCCTTTACTAACAGATATCTTAATGAATTGCTAAATAGCCGAATCAAACAAAAGCGTTGGAGTGAAATATGTCTGATATTTATTCTCACTTAGCCACTGAATGAAATAGAATAAACAACGAACTTTTATTGCTTTGATTGCTTGCCAAAGCTTATCCTGAATATGTTCCATAGATCTCCGCAAAAATGTTCGGAGATAATGAAATGAAAGCATTATTTTATTAAGATTATTTCCAAACTCAAAAAGCTATTCAAGCTGAGAAAAATTGTAGAGGTATCCAATATTTTCCGCCGATGACAAATAGATCTATTAGAATAACACTCGGTCAAATGTTCCAAGGCTAGTTGACTCTATTTAGCAAATAGTTTCAGTAGCCTTATAATCCTGACATTGCCCGTCAGACTACCATTTGTCTCGATCGGAATACCTCTCACTTTAGGATAGAGTATAAGAAATTGGTTCGATTCGTTCTTGACCTCAAAAAATATGCAGTCTTTTGACACTAAATCCTTATATTACCCGAAGGATGGAAAAGGCCACAGCATAGACAAAACAAAAAGCCAAAGTTTGCCAAAAATCCCGTTTTTAAAGTGATACACTCAGTAAGATCCTGGCTAACAAACGTTGAAAGAAATCATTTTCTTTTTTAGTTTTTAACTTGTAGAAAAAATAGTCAAAATGGAAAAAAGGTACACATCTACACATCAAAGAGAAATAACCAAAGCGGCAACACTGTTCATAGTTGAAAGTAAAGTAAACTTTATTTTGAACTGGACTTAAATGGCTGTCAACTATAATTTGCTAAACGTTTATATAGAATTTTTTATAAAATATTTAAAAGTGGAAACCTTGAACAGGTGGCTTATATTTTTTATATTTTAAACCTACAATGACGAGCTGTGTCCTTTGACCCATTTGTATACATACCTGACTGCTAATATTTTTTGACCAATGAATTTTCAGAATTGGTAATTCGTGTCTTTTTATTAAAATTGCCTCCAGTTGTATTTTAAAGCATAACTATTTCTTTAAAGTCTTTTTATTAAAATTGCCTCCAGTTGTATTTTAAAGCATAACTATTTCTTTAAAGTGTTTCAAGCGCAAGTAAATATAACAACTGTGTAAATAATAAATAAAGCAATTGTCGAATTGATAATAAAACGCCATATTTGGCAGCAGTCTTTGTAAGCATCTTATAGTTCAGATAGAGCAAAATATATTTGGCGTTGGTATTGCGTTATATTATACTTATTGCTTTGTTCCAGAACTCACATCCATACAAGAGGGCTGAATTTATGCATCAGTTAAATATGTTTATCTTAGTTAAGTTCACACAGGTCGTAAAATAAAGAAAAATTAACTGGCTTTAGACATTCAAAACGTTATATCGTCGTTACAGCAACTACTCTTTGTTAGAATGCTGCCAAGGTAGAAGGAATAGCTAAACTTTCTAACTTGATATTAAGTATCCTGAATTTGATGTTGTTAAGGGTATTGCAGTGAATTATCTCGCACTAATCTCTACTCTCTTCAGAGATTAAGGCTTAGCAAGCATGTAACGACGGCTGAAAATATCATTACCATACTCCCAAGTGCTGGTTATGTTCCCATCTTATGGCTCTGCTAACGGTTGTATATTGCAAACGATAATATCAAAATCTATATTTATTGAAGCTGGGATGATATGCATCCCTGTTTATGTGTGGAGAGTAGAGCCAATGATATTTCTATAATTGATAAGAAAAGGAAATCGTTGAAAACGTTATGCGAAGATATACGTAAGGTGTGAACATGTAAAAAAAAATCATCAGCATTTAAGACAAAAGGTTTAAGCACTTCTTTTATCTATTTTAGGTTTCCTATCATTGAAATCCCTTTCACAATAATCAATAATAGCAAAATCTCTTCTAATCAAAATATTTCAAAATATTTGTCTTTTCAAATTATTTTAAAACAGTTTCAGCTGGTTTTATATTTAGAGTCAACTCTTACGCCGAAAGAATACTTTAAGTTGTCTATGAATAAGTAAGAGTCGACTTTTTCTAAAAGTAGACTGTTGCTCACTTAAAATATACTTCATTTTTGACTATGAATATGAGCCCATAATTTTTAAATCATATTAACATTTAAGAACATTTTACAATATAATAAGATAGCACACCTTGTGTATACCCCATATATTTTAATTATCTAATATTTTTTCTTTAAATAATTAAAATTATTGGTTACACCTTAGAAATTGTAATGCAAACATATGGTAGATTTTAATTCAAATTTTACGGCTTTAAACATTGGATAGCTGCCAGGCGAAATGTAAGTACTATATGTACATATGTATTATTGTGTGTATACGAGTAAATTCATAAATAAGTTCATAAACACAAATAAAAAAGTTCATTTAAAACTTTATTTTATGTTGGTTAAATATAAAAAAAATAAAAAATACAAAACCTAAATTGCTGAAGTTTTTTTAATAGAGTTTTGCATAAATTATTTAAATTAGAATGTATGCCTATACAGGGTGTGCGCCGGTGTGTGTTTATAATTTTTGATTATATAAAAAAGAATGGATCTTATACTGATAAATATTTTTTTAAATGTCGGCGATTATGTATGGAATATAATATCAGATAAATCCCCGCCTCTGTTAGCCTCACAAATGCTTCCCATTTTGAGCACATTTTAACCGGTATTTCATTAATTTCATGACGAATATTTTATTTGTGTCGCTTCGGCGTTTCTTGTTTGTTTGCATAAAACTTGCTTTTCAGATATCCCCACAAAAAGTCCAGGGCAGTCAAATTGGTCCACCCTTGAGGTCAATCAACATCATCATTCCTTGAAATAATTTGTTGTGTAAAGAGGTCTAGCCCGTAATTCCATTGTAATGTTTACTGTATTATATGTGGCACCGTCTTGTTGAAACCACTCGTTAGTCAAGCCCAAAGCATGCAGTTGTGGCGTTAAAAAGTTTTCAATTATATCATGATTTTGCTCCAAATTGACAGTTACTATTACGCCGTTTTCAGTTTCAAAGAAGTAAGGCTTAATGATTCCTCCTGACCGATTTGCACACCAGACTGTTACTTTTAATGAATGCAAAGATGACTGATGAATAAATTGAGGGCTTTCAGTGCCCAGAATCAAATATTCTGTTTATTCACATAACCATTCAAATGAAAATGTGCCTCGTAACTCATTATGATTTTTTCATGAAAATCGGGGTTGGCATGGGCGTGCTGTAACATCCTATTGGAATATGTACGGCGGCGTAAATGGTCTTCTGGAAGAAGCTCTTATGTCAATTGAATCTTAAATGGAAACAAATGCAAATCTTTGTGCAATATTGTGACCAAATTTGTTCTTCGAAGACCAATCTCCTGAGCATGGCGTCGAGATGAGGTTGAGGGATTGCTTTGAATACTTTCTTGAACAGCAGTAATGTTTTCAGCCGATGTTGCAATACGTTGCGATGCATGCTGTGGCCTATGAGCTACAGTCCCTCTTTCTTCGAAATCATTCACTACACGATAAATAGTGCGTCTTTTTGGCACGTTGTTTCTTCCAAAAATTTCACGTAACTTCCTCATCGTTACAGTAATCGGTGATTGATTTTGATAAAATGTCTTAAAGATTAAAATACGTTGCTTTACTGAGTATCTTTCCATAATAAATTTGGCGGCTAAACAAAATAGTATACTTTCCCGGCGGACACCCTGTATATATTGTATAACGAAATATATGTACATTGTATATACATATATTGCTAAATTAACAAATAAACAAAATTGCTTTTTCATTTTATTTTTTTCTTTTTTGCAGAAAAAAACATTTTTTTAAATGATGTGTTCATTTAATTAAAATATTTTTAATAAAATTTTACAACTTTCGAATAATATTTTTCTTAATTTTCTAAAGAAATTCAACACAAATGAACACATTTACAATTACCGACACAAACTCACACACTATGCTAAGCCGAACTACATCAAATCCTTTAAAATATGCAGCATAAAACAATGCCACAATACAAATAAGGTTCCTTGTTAAGGTTTAAAACTTAACAATTTCTATTTTACTTGTAAAAAGTGGTTGCTATAGAGAAATTTTTTGTTTCTGTAGCTTTTTTTGAGAGAGAAAACATTTTTTTTAGTTTTTTTTTGTTTATTTTACAAAAACTTTCAATATTATGCAAATTATATAAAAATATTTTCAATGTAGTTTTTATATTTTTATATAATATTTGTAAATTTCTTGGGCACTTGTTTGTCTTGAATGTTGGTAAATATACATTTGTATGTATGGACATAAAAATATAACAACATTAACAACTCCTTTAGCAAAAGTCTAGAGTGCACATATTTGTACCCTACTTTATAAAAAGAAATGATATGTGTGCCTTATCCTGTAAAATGACCGATATCACCTCTGCGGCTGATGCGATCTAAAAAAACAGGGCGCAAAACATCGAGTGTAGCTTCGGCTGTGTGGCATGTAGCGCCGTCCTGTTGAAACCAAATGTTGCTAATATCCTCCTCTTCAATTTTTGTGAAAAAAAATTCGTTCAACATGGCCCGATAACGATCGTCATTGACTGTAACGGCCACTCCTTGCTCATTTTCGAAGAAAAATGGCCCAATTATGCCTCTGGACCAAAATCCGCACCAAACAGTGACTCGTCTTGGGTGTATCGGTTTTTCTGTGCCACAAATGCGACAATTTTGCTTGTTTACATAACCGCCCAGATCAAAATGAGCGTAACCTGAAAAGATGATTTTTTTGGCAAAATCGGCACCTTCTGTAAGTCGATCGCAGGCCCACTTAGCGAAGCGAAGTTCACACAACCATATTCGTTCAGCGGAAGGATAAAACTTGTTGAAGAAAAAACGTTAGATGGCGGACGCTTTATCTCGCTATGTTTGGCCTATAATATCAATGTCATCGACTTATGCGACTGGATATTGTTGTTGTTGTTGTTGTTGTTGTTGTAATAGCTTGACTGAGTCCCGACTGAAATCCCAGAAAAAAGTAGTTGATTGAGTGTTTGTCATGAATTATTGATGGGTAAGTTGAATGTAGAAGTGAAGGAGTGTTTGGGAATGGATAGATTAAGAAGAGCGGATGAGAATGTGGCAAAGTTTATAGATGAGCTGATATGGTATCTAGATAGGTAGGTGATTAAATGTGTGGTGTGAGTGGAATATGAGAATTATGGATAAAAAGTGAAGATTAAGCGACTAGATTCTGTCTTTGCTGTTAACTGTAACACTTGTGTTAGTTGGTGCTTCGCATAATCTTTTCTAACAATATATTGAAAAGATCACATGATAATCTGTCCTCTGTCCCTAAAGCTACTGAATGCTTCGGAAAGTTCTATTCATATTTTACCTGAAGAATACGCGTTAGTTAGGTTAATTCAGCATAACTCATTTTCGTAAGAATACAAACTCAGACAAGGCCTTGATTACACTAATACAACCTTGTAGTCGACAAATATGTCGTTTTTCGTTAATCTCTTTAAGAATTTGGCTTATTTCTATTATCGGGTGATAAACTCTTTATGGCAAAACTGTTTTTGGCAGCTCAGTTGTTTTCGTTTAACATGTTACTGTCAAACATGTTCAGTTTGGTCTATGAATCCATTTACAAGCGAACAACGCTTACAGATTATTAAATTTTGTTATCAAAATTCACGCTTGGTTAAGAAAGTTCATTGTGCTCGTCTTCTATCTAATGGTCAGTTTGGGGTCAGTTGAATGAATACGTAAAAAAAACAAAATAAACGTATTTAGTGTGAAGAGCAACCAGAAGCAATGCAGAAGTAATGTATTCCGAAAAATACACTGTTTGGTGTAGATTATGAGCCGGTGGCATCAAAGGACCGTACTTTTTCAAAGACGACGTTACTGTGAATGGTGAGCGCTACCGTGCGATGATTACAATTTTTTTTGTCAAAATGGAAGAGCTGGACTTGGCTGGCATGTTGTTTTAACAAGACGGTACCACGTGCCACACAACACGCGAAACAATGGCTCAACTCAGAGGCGATGAACAGTTAATTTCACTTTTTAGACCGGAGAATTGACCGTCAAAATCCTGCGATTTATCGCTTTAGAACCATTTATTTTTGACTATGCTAAGGCTCATGTCTATAGGGAAAACCCGCAACGGTTGACTTACTGAAAGTCAATATTAAAGAATTTATTCGTGAGATACCGGCTGATATGTTAGGGAGTATGCAACAATTGAACCAAGCGTATGAACCGTTTGAGGCGTAGCCGCGGTCAAATTTTACATGAAATCATCTTTGAGCATTGAATTTTATAGATCGTTCTAACAACTCAAATAAGGATATCATACATTTCTCTAAATCTTATGTGTTACTTTTTTAAATCAGATCTAAAAGTTTTAAACAAATCGATATCTAGTCAATGGTAGATTTACCAGGTATAAAGCTACACCAATATGTTCCAATTATTCCATTGTTTTGAGCTTTTATTCCTGCGATTAAACTCTCTAATCTATGGGACGAAAACTTATAAACCTATAATTGGCGCCCACGGACTGCCTGCTTTCCTATATACGGGGTACATGACACTGCTTTCCCCCAACCAAATGTTGATAAAAATTTGGTTCATACATGTTATGAACACATCGATGGCCACTAATCCCAAATGGCTCAGCAGGAAATCCATCTACACTATCAGGCATGTTGTTCCCATTTTGACTTCTTTTTTGGCTGGTTGATGGATACTCAATCATCGCCGCTTTCATCAAATACAAAAAAGATTGAAAAAAACATATTTTTAAGTCCAGATCGGCCACCAGACTGACTTTTTTATCCTTGCACGAAGAAATACCTATACCAAACCCCGAGCAGGCACACTATCTGGCATCTATCCACACAGGATAAACTGTCTATTAGACACTAACAGATTGTAGGTGTTGGAGGAGTCTTGCTTCACTGCCAGACTCATCTGATAGATAGAACTGATAGATTGGATAAAAAGCATACAAATCAATCATTTAGGCTGAACCTCTACTGTATTCTCACAGGTTATGGTGTAATGGGTAGAAATACAGATGGGCTGCACTTATCTGCGAATACTTCTGACAAGGTTGTGCTTTCTCTATAGTTCTCGATTAATATTCAGATTCATTTCGCAGTCTGGCTGATTTCTGACTTAATTTAGAGAAATTGTGCTTCTATATAAAGATTCTGTTATGACTATCAAGAATGGTTATGCTGGACTTGTTCACTACCCCAGGGGCATCGTTTCATGTGCTACCACATGGGCCGCTAAGAGTGCTCAAATATGACACAAAGTGACAAAGCTGTCACTGTCAAGCTGTCACACAAACTAAACTAAGCGTCAAACTAAGCCGTGTGCTTATTTTAGCTGCGACTAAGGGGTGATTCGAGTCGATGTTAGGCTCTCGAATCGTAGATACTCAATTCAGAAATTTTTTCACGGTATGTGGTGATATACGTTATGATTTAACGCGCCATTCCACACATAGGAAAAAGTCAGAATGAAAATTATTCTCTTCTGCTCATTGGGTAGCAATATGACCTTGAGATTAACAGCGATTATTATCATTATTTCAGACTCATTGCTACTCAAATATTATATAGTTGTATGGATTCTGAACAGCTTACTAAGCTTGACGTGGGTTTAGTTGTATTGCATTCTGCTACGATCTTCAACTCGTTCCACTTTCTGTTAATCCTTTCCGATTCGGTATCTAGTTGTTGACACCATGTGTGACTATAGCACTCTGATGATGTCTTCTTGAGATCTCCGTAAGGTGTGCCCGATTCTTTGCAATAGGCGCACTCTGATTTTGAAACCTATTAGTGACTGAATGGTTTTATTTTATGGCCGTTCATTGTTTTTGCAGAAAATTTTTAGGTTGCGATATAGGCACCTGTTTATAAAGACCTGATGGCCATTTATGTCGCACATATCCGAGTTCCATAATTAGTAACAATATTTTTTTGTCACTCTTCTTGCTTAGCTCAGTTTTATTAATCAGTAGATTTCAAGATAAGTATATAATTAGTCTACTGTAGCACGCCTCTATCTAATTGTGCTCCATCCGAAAATCTTCAACAGTGGTATCATCCCATAACTTTGCTAGCGAGTATTTATGCTATGAAAACCTTCTCTAGCTAATATATCTGCCGTTCGGAGCCGGCATTAAACTATAGGTCTGTTTCAATGAGTCTAAAAACCTAATCGAGTGCAGCTCATTGATTGAGAGGAGCCGTCTTTGTGTCACTTATAATGTCGTGGAATGTGTATATTTTTTTCTCTCCGTCACGCCTCTAGGAAGCAGATCGACTTTCTACAAAGCATCCATTGCTTGTTTCAGTTTAATAATTAATCTACTGTAGCTCGCCTCCATATGATTGGGTAGAGGTAAAGATCCTTGCTAAGTGGTGGTGGTGATTCTTAATTAGCTTTTTAATTCTTTTTCCAGTAGGTGACGTTTTTTCTTGATCATTCGTGTGATATTTGTCATCATCGCCAGAGGTAAGCTGGTAGGTCAAGAGCGCTTTTTAGATGGATTTGTCTGCAGGGAGTGAAAAATCTCTTTATTAAATACTGGAAACCGCAATTATACTTTGTTAGCTAGTTATGACAGGTAGACAGACACTGGTTCAGTTCAGTTGGGTCCAATATTGATCCCATTGTGATGCTCAAGCTAGATAGCGCCCAAGCGAACCGAACCAACCAGACGAATGCACAAAAGAAAAAATCCCACTGATATTCATAACAGCCATGTCCGATATGGCGTGCAAAAACGGACTACCAAGGAAAACAGTCCTAGTATCCGAAAGATTTGGACACCGGCACAAGAAATGCTCGACAGTCTACAGTAGCCATTAATCGGTATACCTAATCTCCTACCACCCAGTGCCCGGTAATGACAGTTATCAGAATTCGTAGCCTATGTGGTGGTATCCCCATAATAGACACCGAACGATCCCGATCGTACAGAACCCAGATATGTCTTGATACAGAGCGGTGGTATCATTGTCCCACCGCAACTGGGCCTTGCCCAACATGTACCGCAGAACCAGAAGTCTGCAAGAGGCAAGTGGTATCCAAACCAAATGATCAATCTCCTCGTTACTGAGGAGAGAGCCCACTCCCGCCAGTTCGGCTGCCAGTCAGAGACACCCCTTACCCAGTTAATCTCCAGATCTGAATGTTTCGCCATCTCGTTCAGAGATGTGAGGAGAGCAATTATATGTATGGATTTTTTTTCATATCCTCTGCTGGGGACTTGATCCCGGGCCGCTTGTTTTGCATGCATAAAAGTTTTCTTGAGAAAGTGAAAACAAATGATTATTTTGATATGTAGAGTATTACGTGGTCGGGGTTTTCTTACTATATGCCTATACTTTTATTGCATATTTAAATATTAAATCTTAAGCAAAATATATTTAAATTCCTTCGAGAATTTGAACCCTTTAGAACTGTGAACTTACAAATTTCTAATGCAGTCACAAACTATTGTTATATTGGATTTTGTGAAACATGTCTACACCAACTACATGATGCACTTTTTATGCCAGCACCACAAGCACATATACAGGACTTTTCATTTTGTTTAAATTTGGTTTATGTAGTTCAAATTCACCTTGTCACTGTAGTGGTCAGTAGAGTGGGAAATAATATAATTTTTTACTTTTTTTATTTCTATTTTTATATTGTTTTTAACTCTGGAAATTATATTCTGTGGTTTTCCAAACATATTCTCAATAGTCCTCCTTTATTGCTCTTTATAACTATACAAGTTATTTTTTATTCTCAAATAACAAATAGTGTTGATTAGAAAAAATCGTATGTACGTATATATATTGCAAAACATTTTTTATTTTTTTTTTGCATTTTTTCAAAATTTATTGTTACTTTTACTCCTATTTCATTTGCAATTCTCTTAAGATACAGAGTGAAAAATAGAAAATAATAATAAATATTTTGCATTAATTTCTCTTAGAAAAAACAAAAAAATTAAATGAAAATGTTATCTCTTGGGTTGTTTTGAAAAAAAAAATACTTTTATGTACAAAGAGTTATAGAGAAGTTTAAGCCAACTTTTATAGATTTTCTATATATATTTACTTATACGGGGTGTCCGCCGGGAAGGTATACTACTGTGTTTGTTTATAATTTTTGATTATATGAAAGCGAATGGATCTTATACTGATAAATATTTTATCTAATGTTGGCAATTATGCATGGAATACAATATCAAATAAATGCCCGCCTGTGTTTGCCTCACAAATGCTAGCCACGGTATTTCATTAATTTCATCACGAATATTTTCTTTGAGCTGCTCCAGCGCTTCTGGTTTGTTTGCATAAACCTTGCTTTTCAGATATGCCCACAAAAAGTCCGGAGCCGTCAAATCAGGAGAACGTGGAGGTCAATCAACATCACCATTACTGGAAATAATTTGTCTCGCCGTAATTCTATTGTAATCCTGCCTGTATGCGATGTGGCATCGTCTCGTTGAAACCACATGTTAGTCAAGCCCAAAGCATGCAGTTGTGGCGTTAAAAAGTTTTTAATTATATCACGATATTGACCCCAATTGACAGTCACCGTTACACCGTTTTCAGTTTCAAAGAAGTCAGATCCAATTATTCCTCCTGACCAAATTGCACACCGGACTATCACTTTTAATGAATGCAAAAGTGACTGATGAATAATTTGAGGGTTTTCTATTGCCCAGAACTGACTATTCTGTTTATTCACATAATATTCAAATGAAAATGTGCCTCGTCACTCATTATAATTTTTTTCATGAAAATCGTGGTTTGCATGGGCGAGTTGTAACATCCTATTGGCATATGTACGGCGGCGTAAATTGTCCTCTGGAAGAAGCTCTTATGTCAGCTGAATCTTAAATGGGAAGAAATGCAAATCTTTGTGCAAAATTGTGACACAATTTGTTCTTTGAAGACCAAGTTCCTGAGCACGGCGTCGAATTAAGGTTGATGGATTGCTTTGAACACTTCCTTGAACAGCACAATTGTTTTCAGCCGATGTTGAAATACATTGTGATGCATGCTGTGGCCTATCAGCTACAGTCCCTCTTTCTTCGAAATTATTCACTACACGATAAATAGTGCGTCTTGTTGGCACGTTTTTTATCCCAAAAATTTCACGTAATTCTTCATCGTCATAGTAATCGATGATTGATTTCGATAAAATGTTTTAATGATTAAAACACGTTGCTTTACAGAATATTTTTCCATAAGAAATTTGCCACGTCTCTACCTCACGACTGCCAAATATGAACTGTCAAGACTAGTGTTTACCAAAATGGCGGCAAAACAAAGTTGTATACCTTCCCGGCATACACCCTGTATTACAAATTTGTATTTGAAAAATTTATTTTTAAAATATTTTTCTCTTTCTATTTATTCTCGTTTAACTCAATAAACAACAAAATAAATAATGCAATAAACAATTATGATATTTTATTTATGAATTTTAATTTAATTAAATATAAATAAACTTATATAGCAAATACAAAAATATGAATTTTGAATAAAAGGAAAATTAACTTTTTAAAACTCAATGTGATTAGAAATATTTTTAAATATCTATGTATGCATGAACATATAAATGTATTTTGAAAATAATTAAATGATTTTAAATAAAAATTCCTGGTTAAATAAATTTCTCATTAAACTTATTGTAAATATATTCAATCATTATGCAGAAGTACTCGAATCGCTTATCAATAGTGCTGATTTTTTTCTCATGCACAGAATCAAGTCGAATGTAAGGTATTTATGCGTTTTAGGAGTTTTTATGAATTTTGGCACCGGTTTGTTAGTGCATATTTTTGCATATTTTGCACATAATAGCATTTTTGCCTATTTCAGTTTTAAGAGAGCATGTTTCGTATTTAAAACTAAAATATGCAGAAAAAACTGTTATGAGAAAAATATGCAAAAATATGAACTAACAAATCGACATTTTTTCCATATTTAAAGACCATTTTAAGCCTTTTCAGAGCATATTTTGATTTTTTATTCTGTAAAATATTTCACGGCGATTTTTGCTTTAAGTTCTGCCAAAGTTATGTCTTTTCTGAATTATTTGTTATTTGAAATTTATTGTGCCAAGCCGAACTTTCAAACACAAAACAAACAAAACATATCCTCAGCGGCGCAAAGATAGTAAATCGTACAGCTTTGAGATATTAAATAAAACTCTTATTTTGACAGAAGCAGCACTGTATATAATAAAAGCCGTCAGCCATAACGATGTTTTAAGCGAATATACACGAATTACATGGATTGCTCATGTAGTGCATCGTTAATGTAACGTATTAGAGATCAATACAAAATCGAAAAAATGTCTTTAAAAGGTCAAAAAAAAAAAAAAATCAAATTAACAAAATACGTTTTCGGACTTATATTGCCCGCCCAACCTGTACTAACTTTTTGGCGAACTTGGGTTGCAACCATTAATTACTACGTTTCTGAAAAGATCGTAGAAATTCTCTTCGCATTAAATAGTGCGGAGTGTGAATACATTAAAAGGGTAATAGATGGGCTTCAGAATTGAATTGCATTTAGTTTCACATTAAACAGTTTAAAATAAATACTGCAAACAATGGCCGTGTTAACTGAGAAATTTCTGAATATTGGTAAGATCGATGTTAATATCTGGCGGGAACCAGTGGTTATTTCGAATCTGGCAATACTTATGTCATTCTATTCTGTCACAAAATTCAGTATATTATCTTCACTGAAAGAAATTAATCTATTTACGCTTGACCAACGTTGGGATTTATTGCAAATTTATTTCCAAAACAAAGACGGAAATTGCAAAAAAAATTATCTTTTCGGAAGAAGCTCATTTTCATTTTGGCGGGTACGTTAATAAACAAAACTGCCGTATTTGGGGTCCAAGCGTGGTCTTAAAGAAGCCAATGCACCCATTACGAGTGACTGGTTGGTGCGGGTTGTAGAGCGGAGGCATCATTAGCCCATATTTCTTTGAAAATGAAGAACGCGCAAACATTAACGTCAATGGAAATCACTAGAGCACCGAGATAAGCGAATTTTTGTGCCCGCTATTCAAAGTATTGGTGTGAACGATGTTTGGTTTCAACAGGATGGTGCAATCTGCCACACATCACATGCCACAATCGATTTGTCGCGTTAAACTTTTGAGGGCCGTTGAATTAAACGAAATGGTGTTGTTAGTTGGCCACAAAAAAGCTGTGATTTGACACCGTTGGACTATATTAAAGACCAGTATTTTGTCGACAAGCCAAAGAAAACACTCGAAAAATTCTCGAAAATTGGTCCGATCGAATGGGATACTGTGAGGACAGGCGCGGCAGCCTTATGAATAAAATAATATTTTATTTCTAACCGGAGCAATTGTACTTCAGAACAAAAAAATACATTTTGCTAAATTTCAAACCGTTTTTGTTTTACAGCGTTTTTAAATAAAAACTTTTTAATGGCTCATAAGATATGTAGTCATTTTTACCAATGAGAGCTCATTAAACGACTGCAATATCCTCTTATTCCCTACCAGGTAGCCAGTCTTCAAGTTGCAGACACCTGGTAAATTAAGAACACTTTTACAGACATCTTCCTTCAGTGAAATATACAGCAGATAACTGTATAGGATGGCCCCTATAATATTTGGATGGAAACGCTTTCACGCTCTTTCAAAAAATTCTACATACGAGAATATAAAACAGAGATCAGCACAAAAGCTTTGACCATAACATTTTCTTCTGAAGACATCAGTCTGTTTATTGTTTCTTGGGTGTGTGGTCATTGGTTTTTCACAGTTAGAAAACTATTCCGCATTACACCTAGACATCGTTAAATACCTTTTTGAACATACAAACGGCTATACTTGTAGTTTAGAGTATGCTACTGTGAAGTCTATCGAAGGGATAGCGGTTTCAAATCATAATATTCTTATACGAGGAGTACTATTTATATTTCGGAAATTGGCAACATTTATGTCAATAGTTAAAATCGGGCAACATCATAATAAATTTTGACATATTTTAGCATAAACGTACCCACAACATTTTGAAGTACAATTGCTTTTTGTTGTACTTACAGTAAGCTTAGAAAATCTATTTGGCCAAAAAAGAGTTTGACTTTTTGGCAAATTTCGGCGAGGATTATCTCAACAAGATTCTGTTGATAAACACAGTTCTTTGGACGGTGATAAAGCACCATCGAAAACCACAGTATGTCGCTGGTATAGTGATTTCAATCGTGATCGTAGTTCAGTCGGCGATGAATTCCATGGAGATCGTCCAAAAGCAGTTGTTGTGCCACAAAACACCGATGCAGTGCGTGAGCTGAAGATCGACATGTGATATATTGTGATATAGAGCCATCCTTGCACATTAGTTCCACTTCAGCAGTAACACTTGGTTGTAAAAAAAGATTTGTTTTAGTTGGATACCTATAATTGTTTTCGATACCCTATAATATTTGGATAGCCTATAATACAATTGCTCAAACAAAGGCTCAATCGATTGGTGTAAGGAAATGATTGAAAAGTTCGACCATGGAACTTCAAAAGACGTGTATAAAATCGTGACAGGTGACGAATCATGGCTATATGCGTATGATATAGAAACAAAAGAGCAATAAACAGTGTGGATATTCCATGAATCCAACAAGAGTTGTTCTTAAAAAAGCACAGTGAAGCAAATGGTCGCCTGCTTCTTCGGCCGAATAGGTAATGTGGCCACTGTTTCGCTTGAGCAACGTAGGACAGCCAATTTTGAGCGATATAATACCTCTTCGGAAAGACCTTTACCGGATCTCTTCAGAGCATTTCGTAAAACCACCCGCCGAAACGAGTCATTGACAATGCCAGCACGTCTCGTCAAAAAAGTGAATTTTTGAGCAGTCAAAACATCGAATTGATGTCTCATCTTCCGTAAAGTTCAGATTTGTCACCCAATGACTTCTTCTTGTTCTCGAATATCAAAGGTAAATAGCTTGATCTACGATGTACGAGCGCTGCAGAACCAGTTGAATCATTCAAATAACATGTTTTGGATGTGTCTCAAGATGAATAGAAAAACTGCTTTGAGAAATGTTGTGAACGAATGCAAATGTATATTGATCATCAAGGGGAAAATTTTGAAAAACAATAAAGCGATTTCCATTCAAATATATTTGTTATTATGTGCTATTCCCGAAATATAAATAGTACCCCTCGTTATCGATAATATGAGGTTCTCATAGCTTCAGACACCTTACATACTTACATTCTATAGACTTTTTTTTAGCGTGTAACCTGGTAAGCGACCTGCAATTTTTTCATTATGTGTTATGTTATGAAAACGGATCTGTGGCATTTATAATAACTTTTTTAGTAATCGCTTAACAGTACTAATATTGTATTGAACGTTTCTGCGCTGAAAATACAAAAAGTTACTGAATTAAATGATAAAATTGCATTTGTGATAACATGCTCCAGATAAAACTGAGAATAAAGTAATTTCAAAAGAAACATTTTCTCCGATTTTATTTTATTTTTGTATATATAAGTTTTAGTTTAGTTAACTTTTTTTCTTATAAGACATCAACATTCTTACTCTCAAACGTCAATGCAAGTGTCATTGTAATGATCTTAAGGTATTACTGTGATAATTCAACATACTAAACTAAACATAATAAATTCCTGACAGTCATTTACGTTTTAGTAAATGTAACTAACCGAGCAAAAACAACATATTCTATATATACTTGTGGTACATACATATATGCTACACATACCTTTTAGGGATAAGAGAAATATTTTTTTCGTTTTAACGAGGAAAAAAATAAAATTGAAAGAAAAAATTAAAGATTACTATGGAATGTTTTCAGCAAAAGTGAAGTGAAAAAAATTTAATATAGAAAAGCAACAAAAAAAAAAAAGGCCAAAATGAAAAACGTATAGAAAAAAATTATCAAAATAGAATGCCATTAGCATCTGTAACACACGCTTTACCAGGATTAGCATTGAATTTCACTTGCAGTATAAAGTGACTGATGGTGAAATGCTTGTGTTATAAATGAATTTGAACGAAGGTCGTTTGGACGATGGCGAAAATCCACTGTAAAATATATGTGTGTTTTGAGAACTGGAAATGGTTAAGTGACTTTGTGTACTTGATTGCAAATCAGTGACCCAATTTTAAGAGCTATCCTACCGAACCATAACAGCTGCTAAATGATGATCCCTTTTATACCATGGGATAAATTAGATGCTTCCTTAGATAAACCTATATGGCATGATTATAATACTTGCACAGTGAAAATTATTTTGTCTTTGAACAAGATTTTCTTGTGAAAGTTATCAGCAGATTTGGCAACCCACTGCGTAACTCAATTAAGCTCACCTGTGTTTTATTGGGTACTCTATATAGAAAATCGGATGGATTCTTTTCTTAAAACAGTTCGTAAGTACAAAAATAAGTATAATTTGCATATTAAGAATACTAATTAATTCGGTCCTTATTTAAATCAGAATCCATAATGAATTAACTAATCTTTCAAATAAAAATGTATGGTTACATCTTTTCCCCACACCAGAACCAAATTGCGAATTCCGTTTCAGGAAAACTTCATTTTTTTAAGGCGTTCAAACTTTGAAACCGATTTTATTTTTCTTGGAAAGAAGTGATTCAGTAGATATTGTATTGTCGAAAAAGCCAACAGTCAGAGAGAGTAATGTTCGGCGAGTGCGACATTAGATCATTTCTGACAATCGTCTGGAAACTTCTGTGATTTCAGGCATTACAAAGTAATGGTAGTCTGCTTCAGCAGTCCATAGTATACAACGCCGTCTTGATCCGACGGAGATTACGAAATTCCATTAAAAATATTCAAACAACGTTATACGATCTTAAAAAACAAGGCGCAAAACATCGAGTGTAGCTTCGGCTGTGCAGCACGTGGCACCGTCCTGTTGAAACCAAATGCTGTTAATATCCTCCTCTCAATTCAAAAATTCGTTCAACATGGCCCAATAACGATCGCCATCGACTATAACGGCCACTTCTTACTCATTTTCGAAGAAAAATGGCCCAATTATGACTCTGGACCAAAATCCGCACCAAAGAGTAACTCGTCTTGGGTATATCGGCATCTTCTGTAAGTCGATCGCAGGTACACTTAGCGAAGCGTATACACAAACATATTCGTTCAGCGGAAGGATAAAACTAATTATCTGTCAAATCAGACATGAGCTAAGTGTTATTTGTTGTCAGTGTATTTTGTGCAATATCCGTTTTTCCAAACTTCCCGTTTTTGGGTAGATGAGGATAGATAGCGAAGTCTTAATTCTTGTTTTCTACATATAAAGAATTAAGTATTTAGTATGAATTAAAGCTTTAATAAAAGCTTTATTCAAACTTGCCCAGTTACTGTATGTTCACGACGTTGTTTGCATCAAATTTAGAAACTTCAACTACTATCGTCAAAAATCAATATTCACTTTGTATGTATTGTATCATTTAAATGATATTCAGAAACTTTAGCTTTATATGGTTTCCAGATATACAAAAATTAATATTTAATTTGTATGGGAGCAACCATGCCCACTTCTACAATTCCCCCCCTTTTTGGCTAATGATTTTTATTAACTGTGAAGCAATTTGGAATAATTTTGGAGACTCTTACTGTCACCATTTGGAAGTGTAGACAAAAAGATATTTACTTTGTTGGGCGTGGCCATACCCCATTGGAATTTGTAAAATTTATGTAGTCTTAATAAATATAATATATACCACTGTACAACATAATTGCTGGACTGACCTCTATAAATATGACTTACTGCCCATCCATTGGCACAGACCACAGACAGCTTTTTGACCCTAACACGAAATTATCTTTGACTGAACTTTTCAAAATGATGGTTTCCACAATAGTGATATTTGTTATGGAGTCCAAATGATTTCCTATCAGGATTGCTCGATCACTGGGTTAGCTTCTATGTTCGTGGTACCACAATGGGCCAACTTCTGGCCTAAGTGGATGTTATTGCTTAATCTGCTTAACCTAATATCAATTATGAAGCATGACGAAAGTTGGAACATAGAAAATATATTGAAGTTCGTGGGTGTGTGTTCTAGAATGACATATTGGATGGATATATACCCAAATGGTCAGGACTACGACACTATATGTTATATGGCGGTCTAGTATGGTGGGGGAAGACTAGACAAGCAACGGCTGTCTTAAGTCTATATACGGTGCAGATACTTATAAGTCTCTACATTGCAGGGGCTATGAAATCTATCTCAATGATGGGAATGAAATCTCTTCTGAACCTACTAACATCGCTTAATGTGGCTGTACACGTTGAAGCTGCTATAAAAATAATTTCTATTCACTGTAAGAAAAAATTTAGGGTAGGCAATCTTAGTGTTCATCTTACGATTTTAAGAGGGGTCAGCGACGTACTTTATATGTTTTTTCTACCGATCGCATGGTGATCTTTTCGATAAAAGAAAATTAGGGCGCAGGCCCAATGTGATCACAAGATGACTCATAGCTCCAAACGTGGTGGGAGCAGAGGTTCTGTGGACGAACTCATCCAAATCGATAACTTTGAGCAAAGACACAATAAATTCTTAGGCCAAATTTTACACAATATTATAAACTGTAGAAATCCTATCCATAAGGGAACACACGAGAAAAAAAATATCAAAATACTTGCGAATAATTAATCAGTCCTCGAGGCCGTTAGTAGTTGTGCCTTTACGTTCATGGCAAAACTAGTATGTCGTAACGAGTTTAAAACCTGAATACTCAGAATCAGATTACCCTAATCTGAGTGCCACTACATGAGTGGCATAAAGGTGGATGGGCTGGAGGGACTTCCATTAAGCCCACTCTATCCTTTGGCTTCCATAGGGGTTTTCTGATAGCAAAAATTATGAACATTCATGGCGTGAGAGAACATAAGATCGATACTGGTAACGTTGACCATTAGAAAAGGTTACTGAACTTCGACATTAAGAAGGCGATTTTAAAACTAGACAGGAAATGCTTTAAAACACCTTAGAGTCTATCTGCGGTTTACCATGCCTATATACAGAAAGGGCATATTCAACACTACAATCTATAGATTCTGCTGTAAGAATGAGAAATCAATGGAGTACTTTATCATTTAGTGTAGAGCACTGGGGCGCTGAAGATACAGGCTTTTACTTACATATTTGCTTTAAGAGCAGAATATTGACTTTTCCACTAAGCGTGCTGTTTTGTGCCATGACAAAGTAAGCCCGTGAGCAACAAGTCATTACGTTATATAGGGTGGGCCATTTGAAAGTATAAATTTCAAAATGCAATAAAACGAAACCGGCTTGAAGGTTTGCCAAATTTATAAATTTTTTTTTTTTTGTGAAGTACAATTGTTCCAGTTAGAAATGAAATTTTATTTCTTTCGTACGACCGCCGCGACTCGTCTCAGAGTACCCCATTCGATCGGACCAATTTTCGAGACCTTTTTCGAGTGCGTGGGGTCGTATCTCGGCAATGGCATCACGAATGTTGGCATTCAAATGCTCAATTGTCTCTGGTTCGTCGGCAAAACATCAGTCTTTAACGGCGCCACATAGATTATAGTCCAACGGTGTCAAGTCGCAGCTTTTTTTTGGCCAACTAAAAACACCATCACGGTTAATTAAACGGCCATTAAAAGTTTGACGCAATTAATCGATTGTGGCATGTGATATGTGGCAGACTGCACCATCCTGTAGAAACCAAACATAGTTCACATCAATGTCATGAATAGCGGGCACAAAAATTCGCTTATTATGGTGCGCTAGGCATCTCCATTGACGTTAATGATTGCGCCGTCTTCATTTTCAAAGAAATATGGGCCAATGATGCCTCCGCTCTACAAGCCGCACCAGCCAGTCACTCGTAATGAGTGCATTGGCTTTTTTAAGACCACGTTTGGATTTGGCATAGCACTTGTCTTTAACGGCGCCCCACAGAAAATAGTTTGACGCAATAGATCGATTGTGGCAAGAGATTTGTGGCAAGTTTCATAGTTCTGTTGAAACCAAACATCGTTTATATCAACGCCATGAAGAGCGTGCACAAAAAAATTGACTATTATAGTGCGATAGGTGCCTTCATTGACCGTAATTGTTGCGCCGTCCTCTTTTTCAAAGAAACATAAGCCAATAATGTCCCCGCATCAAACAGTTACTTGTAATGGGTGCGTTTGCTTCTGTAAGACCACGTTTGGGTTTTCTGAGCCCCAAATATGAAAAATTTTGCTCTTAACTTACCTACCAAGATGACAATAAATTTCATCCGAAAAGATGATTTTCAATTTTCGACCAAATGTCTTTGTTTTGTAAATAAATTTCCAATAATTCCCAAAGTTGCTCAAGCGTAAATCGATTCATATCGTTCAGTGCAGGTAATATACTGAATTGTGTGACAGAATAAAATGACATTGCCAGATTCGAAATAAGAGCTGGTTCATATTTAAGCCGATAGATGGACCATCTGATGTAATATTATAATTTCATTGTACAGTAAATATCAAAATATAATATGTTTTTAAATTCTGTTGTATTAAACGTAAAATGAAAAGCTTTAAGCGCTGTTGATGCCGTTAATGCTCCAGCTAGACGATATATTTTTTAACAATTGGTTTAACGTAGATCCATCACAAATCAAGGAGCAATTAAAACAGCAAGTTTCTTCGGGTGAATGCGCATCAAAGACGCTAAGCTGATCCTGTCTATCCACGTGGTCATGTCCAAAGTTTTTTTTGAAATGTCATTTTGTCATTCAAAAAAATTATGTTCGGAAAGTACAAAATTGGACTACAAATTGACTTTTTTGCTTCGTGGTAGAGATTTATGTCAATTAAAGTAGACATTATTACAATAAAGTGATATTTTAAGGATCTTTAAATATTCTTATGATTCGGAGCGGTTATAAAACTTGATAAAATATGGATTAAGCATATTAAGTTAAAACGAAACTACATTATATCGGGTCCGCCATCTAACGTTTTATTTTTCAACAAGTGCTTATTCCGTGAATGGCAACACTTAGCTCATGTCTGATTTGACAGATAATTAGTTTTATCTTTCCGTTGAGCGAATATGGTTATGTATACGCTTGAACAACGCTGGGAAATATTGAGACATTACTTTGAAAATTATGGTAATGTTGCAGAATGTGTGCGAAAATTGCGTACGTATTTTGAAGAAGAGAAGCACAGTCAGCTCCATATGTAAATACAGAAAACAGAAAACCCGCACGCATACATTGAAAAGTCGACACACCCACGACGGGTCATTGTTTGGTGCGTATTTTGGTCCATAGGCAATATTTGGCCATTTTTCTTCAAAAATGAGCAAGGAGTGGCCGTTACAGTCAATGGCGATCGTTATCGGACCATGTTGAACGCATTTTTGTTCACAAAAATTGAAGAGAAGGATATTTGCAACATTTGGTTTCAACAGGAAGGCGCTACGTGCCACACAACCGAAGCTACACTCAATGTTTTGCGCCCTGTTTTTCAAGATCGCATTGTCAGCCGCAGAGCTGATGATGTTTGGCCAGCTCGGAGCTGCGACTTAAAACCTTTGGACTATTATATGTGGGGTGCCGTCAAAGATAAGTGTTACGCCAATAAGCCAGTGACAATTGATGCTTTAAAGGATAATATTCGTGAAGCCATTGGTAAAATACAGCTGCACACAATCGATAATTTGCTTGAAAATTGGACCGATCGTGTAGGCTACTGCATGGCCTGCGGAGGCAGCCATTTGAATGAAATTATTTTCCATTATTAACCGCAAGGATTGTACTTTCAAATAAAAAAAAATTTGTGGAAATATTCAGTAGTTTTTTCTTTATAGCATTTTCCAAAAAAAAAAAAAAAAAAATGTATTTATTTATTGTGAAGTGCTTACAAAAAATCCCATAAGCCTAAGCTCATATACTTATTAACCTTCCATCGTATTTGGAAAGTGCATTTGTTTGTGAGTTAGACTTAGTATTGGTATTATTGTGAAAAGTTAATGCAACTGACATTCATGTTGTCTATTTTTAGGTCTTTTGTGTAGATGTTATCTCTTACTCTATTTCCCTCTCTTTCTCTCTCTTTGGCATTCTTTTATGGATTCCCTAATACAAACAAAACGTACTTACCACTGTCACTATTTCAGGCTTACAAGCGCATACATTTACTAATACTCGTTCATTTCAAATAACTACTTATGTTTAAATGTATTTGTGTGTATGTGTTTGATTGTAATACTGCAGTACTTTCATTGAATTTGATTCTGATTCCTTGTAAATGTGATTTTTGTCCCTTTTTCCCTGCTCATTTCTATTTATTTGTGTTTTTCCATTTTTTCTTTTTTCGTTGTGGCTGAAATCGATTGCGGCAGCGATAAGCCAAAATCAATGTGTATTATTGATAGATTTTCTTTTCACATACTGCAAATAAAAGAAGTCAGGAATAAGAAATAAAACATTTGTTTTGTGCGCAAGCACATATACTCGCATACATCTAGCACATCCATGGATGGTGAGAAAATCTAGTCCTCAAAATAACAAAAATTACTTAAAGAAGAAACTGAAAAAAAAATCGCTTCAAACGTTGCTACCACCAGGCCCATATAACATAACATATGTGCACATTGTGTACAATGTAAGTGACATTTGTTGGCTTTTTCCTGCTCAAGAATGGTTTTTGTGTGCAGTAAAGTTGATTTCTATTCTCAAAGCAGATGGCTTATATATGTGTGCTATCCTAAAAGAAGGTACTGCTACAACCAGCATAAAAAAATCGTTTTCTTATTAAGTTCATATCCGCAGGAATGTTTCCATCTATGTTGCATGTTTACCACACTCACACACACACAAACAGACACCATCTGATTGCAGTAAAGTTTTAATGTAATTTGTGTTGCTGTTGCAACAGTTCCTTCTTTATTTTCCCTCTCTTCACACTAAGCTTTATACATCAAATTCAATGATTTCTAATGTGATCTTTAAATATTGATAAAATTTTATAAAAAAAAAGAAAAAGGAAAATAAAATAAAACTGCAGTAGTAAAACATTGGAAAATATTTTCTCTTAAGGCATTAGTTATAGGAACAATACGAAATAGTTTAATTTAAAAGTTTCTAGAGTGTGAATGAGTAGCACAAAACACTAAATAAAAGTAGAGAGTAAATATTTTAAAAAGTCATTTTAAAGCATTTTTTAAAGGTTATTTGTTTGATATGCTTTATAAACTATTTGTTTCAGATAAAGTTTTATTTAATCTTCTCTTTAAATATGGTCAAAACTAATTTAAACTCAATTTTATTTACTAAGGAATACTATTTAGATAGAGGTTTTCAGATGAATAGTTTTTAACTTAAGCTGAAATTTTTTTATGGTTACAACATGAATTAAAATGCAAAATAATGGAAATAAAGTATTGAATTTATTTTGACTTCTTATTAAATACTTGTGCTTTTTAAGTCTCTTCAGAGCATCATCCTGAGTTTGCACAAAATTGTTGGGCAAACTAAATAGACAAAAAAAAATTCGACTTAGAAAAGTAATCTAGCCAAGTTTTACGAAAGGAATAGTCTACTATTAACCACTTGCCATGAGATGATGCAGCGGGTACCTTAGAATGACTTATTTGCATGAATTTATACGAGGCCGGATTGACATTGAAGCTACCTAGCGCTAGATGGCAGCAAAAACACAAAAACTTTTTCTTTCTTAGAAATTACGATCTTTCAAACGTCAGCTGTTAAAATTTCAGCCAAATTCATCGATTAGTTCATTTGTTGTAGTCGTTTGAAGTAAGCAACTTTTGTGCTTCTTGGAAAATGGAAAAAAGTGAATTTTGTGTAGTGATTAAACACTATTATTTGAAAAACAAAACGGCGAAAGAGACAAAAGAAATCCGTCATATTATATGGTAAAATATTGGATTGCTAAATTTAAATGGGGGCCGAACAAGCACTGCAACAATACCATCAACAGGAAGGTCAAAAGTGGTGGTTTTAAGAAAATATCAAGAAAATTCTCGATACCGTTATATATGATCGCCGGTTTAAAATACGTGAGATTGCTGAAATGGTAAAAATATCATATGACCGTATGTTCAACATTATGAATGAACATTTCCATATGAAAAAGCTATCGGCAAGATGGGTGCCAATCACAGGAGAGTATTATCGTGCATTATTGGATCAATTGGTTGATGCAATCAAGGAAAAATGACCACATTTAAACAAGAAAAAAGTGCTCTTTCTTCAAAACAACCCATCGGTTCACACAGCATTAGATACAATGCTAAAACTACTAGAAATACACTTCGAATTGGTTGATCATCCTCCTTATAGTCCAGATTTAGTCCCTAGTGACTTTTTCCTCTTCCCAAACTTGAAAAAATAGCTCGCAGGAAAAAGATTCATCTCAAGCGAAAAAGTGATTACCGAAACTAATGCGTATTTTGAGGAGTTCCCAAAATCGTATTATTCAGATGGTATAAAAAAGTTGGAAAAAGGTCTTACTAAGTGTATGGAGCTAAAAGGAGACTATGTTGAGAAATGAATAGTTTTTGAAAAAAAGGATTTTTTTTTCCTACTTAGGTAGCTTCAATATCAATCCGCCCTCGTAGTTGTAAAAAAATTCGATAAATTTGTCTACGGATTGCATATAATTACACTGAGCGTATGAGTTATATTTTCGAATTAAAAAAATATCGCTTATACGACACCCATTATACATTTACAATACTAAAAAAGTTTTTAGTTTCAAAACTAGGTACTTTCACTTTATTGGGAATAAAATATGTATTTACAAGTCGATTTTATAGTTTATTTTATCTCTTTGATATTCAAAATTATGAATAAATAGTGAAACTGGTAAATATATGCTGCTCTCTCCATTTTGTGAATATTTAGACATCAGAAAATAGGATTATTTAAAAAACATTATATATATTGAACAAGATTGGTGTTTGGGATTTAGAGATAGGGTTAGGGTTAGAAATTAATGAGCTAAATGGACTGTAATTCTGCGGAAAACACCAATTCTTATTTAATATAATGGGTATATGATTTCTCATGAGATTATGAGGAAGTATATAGCGGTATTGACGGTATTGTCTATGTGACGGCATTTACAATCGACCATCTTTGGGTAACACAATCCTACATGCTAAAAGTTAACGGATATAAAATAGATGATATGAGAGCGTTTGAAACATTTCCGGAACTTTCAAAACTGTAGGCAATTAGGTATATAAGGAGTCTGCGTTGCCTACGTCGATAGTTATCGTTTTGCAGTCATAAAATAAAGTAGTGTTTAGGAGTAAATTAAAGTGTTGTATAAACGAATATTAAGTGCTAGATAAATAAGTTGCTGTATTAAGATAAACTGTATAAGGATAAAGTGGTGAAATAAAAACTGTAAGGCAACAATCACTAGGTGTTTATTTTATTTTGACGCAATTTAAAAGAATTCAAACGTTTTAAAGAGGTTAAAAGATAACAGTATTTTGAATTACAGTTGAAAATCAATAATTGCTTTTGTAACTGCATAATCGCTTAAATTCGACATCGAATTATGAAAACAGAAGAAAATTTGTCATTATAAAGGATAGTTTAAGAAGCAATATGTGTTAATAAAAACTGATTTCTCAGCTTTACTTTTAAGATCGTCAATATAAAGATTTAAAAAAAGAAAATTATTTAAGTTCCTTACGAATATTCATTTCACCATTCGTGATCAAATCACCCCAATTTTAACCTCTCCTGCATCCAGATACAAAATATTATTACATTTCCATTAGCTTGATCTATGTATATATGCACCAGCTTGCAACAACGTTACCAATTTTTAAATACGATTGACTCATAAACAAATTGAATAAACGGTTGAAAAACTTTAATTTTATAAATTTTCAATATAAAAATTGGGCAAACAAGAGTGAAATTAATTTGCTTAAACATGATTGACGCATGAAGGAGCAAACAAACTTACAGAGAATTTTATAAAATATATATGGATATACTGAGTAGTATTTTTAATTAATATTTAGATTTTTTAACAGTGCAAATAAATTATATATTGAAATAAATAAAATAAATAAAATATATACAAAAATTTTTCCACAAATTTTGGTTTAAACCTCTAATGAATTTTTAATTTTTTTTTTATTTTTAGGTACGTATGGGAAAATAATAAAAGAATTTGGTAAGATTTTAAGTTAATATTAATGGCAAATGTAATAATCAGAAAAGCATAGAAAGCTTTGTTGTTGGAATTTTAAAAATAATTGTTAAACATGTAATATTAACAGCTAACAGGTATTTCCTTTGACGAGGAAAATATTTTTGCATATGTTATATGAAAGTTCTATGAAAGTGTTCTTTTTATTGTTTGGAATAAGCGTCCAGAACTTTATGGTTTCGCGGAAATGCTACAAATCGTATGAAAATTAATACAATAGTACACAATTTTTACTAAATTGAATTTTATAAATTTTCTTCTTGTTACAACTGAAACAACTTGGTATACATATATTCTCCGTCACTCCTCTAGGGAGTATATTGACTTTCCACAAAGCATTCATTACTTTATTTCAGTTTCATCAACCAAGTTGTTTTTTTTTCAAGCTACGTAAATGATTAATCCACTGTAGCCCTCTCTAAATCGATTGTGTACTTGCAGTGAAAATCTCTGCTAATTGATGGTGATCTCTACTTTAGCATTGTAATTTTTTTCCAGTAGGTGGCGTTTTTTCCTGATCATTCGTTTGATGTTTATCATCATCGCCAGAGGAAAGCTGGAAGGTGGTCGAGGGGCCCTTTTTTTTAGATGGAGCTGTCTGGAGGGAAAGTTGAAGCCCTCTTTTATTAAACACTCGAAACGAAACTATAATTAAATTATTTCGTCATGTACTCTACTGTGGTTCGAACCTGACTTGCTAGAATTTTTATGTGTGCGCTCTAACTACTACACTACACTAGTACATATGCACATTATATTATATTACCCTTTAATATTCTAAATAAAGGTACGGGAGGTGCTTCAGACTTTTTCTGTATAACATTTTTTTCATATAAGAAAAATTAGCTAAGCCACTAATCAGAAATCATATTGAAATCCATTCTGTGAAATTATTGCATGTAATTTTTAAAAGACTACTATAATAAGCAACCGAAACTACTTTACTTATATGTGTATAACATAGTTTCGAGCTTTGGTCGAAGCACTATATCTACTCTTTCAAAGACTACTACAATAAGCACCCGAAACTACTCTACTTATATGTGTGTAACATAGTTGAGAGCATTGGTCTAAGCATTATAAATACTTGAGCTTTATAATCTAGCATTGCATACAACAACTTCGTAAACATTAACTGAAATTTCTATGATATTGATCTATGAATCAAATAATATTATGTACAACCTAATAAAGGGTCCGCTAATAAATTTCTTTTTTTGAATGCTATTAAAAAAAGGTACTGAATGTTTTCTCAAATTTCTTTTTTTATTTAAAAGTATAATCCTTCCGGTTAATAATGGAAAATAATTTCATTCAAATTGCTGCCTCGGCTGGCCATGCAGTAGCCTACACGATCGGTCCAATTTTTAAGCACATTATCGATTGTGTGCAGCTGTATTTCACCAATGGCTACACGAATATTGTTTTTAAAGCGTCAATTGTCTCTTGCTTGTTGGCGTAACACTTATCTTTGACGTCACCCCACAAATAATAGTCCAACGTCTCACATCGCAGCTCCGAAGTGGCCAAACGACATCAGCTCTGCGGCTGATAATGCGATCTTCAAAAACAGGGCGCAAAGCATTGAGTGTAGCTACGGCTGTGTAGCACGTAGCGCCGTCCTGTTGAAACCAAATGTTGCTAATATCCTCATCTTCAATTTTTGTGAACAAAAATGCGTTCAACATGGCCCGCTAACGTTCGCCATTCACTGTAACGGCCACTCCTTGCTCATTTTCGAAGAAAAATGGCCCAATTATGCCTTTGGACCAAACTCCGCACCAAACAGTGACTCGTCTTGGGTGTATATATTCTCTGTGCCCCAAATGCGACAATTTTGCTTGTATACATACCCACCAAGGACACATTGCACATATTCTGCAACACTACCATGATTTTCAAATTCATGTCGTAATATTTCCCAGCGTTGTTCAAGCGTATACACAACCATATTCGTTCAGCGAAAGGATAAAACTAATTATCTGTCAAATCAGACATGAACTAAGTGTTTCCATTCACGAAATAAGCACTAGTTGAAAAAAAGTGTTAGATGGCGGACCCGATATAAAAAATGAATTTTGAGGGTCATATTAACACCCATCCTTTTGAAATTCTTCAGTAAGTCAGCTAAAAATTCGAGAACAACAGGTTAAAAAGAGTATCAAGCAGCCCGTTCATCGTACTCTGCTATAGTGCAATACTTTTCAATGAATCCATGAAACTTTTAACTTCTTTAATAGTTAGTAGGATTTCTGTAGATCATTGGCTTACCAAACTTCAGACATTTATTTTTACCGAAATACCAACAGCTAAGGATCATCCTACAATTAATACACATCACATGAGCAACCCAGTTTTTATCTTGATATGACACCGAAAACCCAAAATTTTTTTCACTATACCGAACAGGCACTATTGTAGGACACTATATGTATAGCTCTTTAGCTTGTTCAGCAGATCTTCTGCCTTCCTAATGTACAAGCAGATCTGAAACTATAATGGTGGATATATCACCCAGTGAGATACTATGTCTACCTAAATATTTCAATCTAAGCCTATCAAGTACCACTCAATATGTGCTATGCTGTCTCTTATGCCTGTAAGCTCAGTCTACAGACATTCACATATATGACCGGTATCCTCTTCAGATGAGCCCTTAGTCCATAGTGGCATATCAGAAACTCCGTTAATAGCATTAAGTCCGTCCTGGCAATTTTAGGAACCTTAGAACGAGGACCAAACTCGGACTGATCACTGATGTAGAGTGGCGAAGTCTCCTTTGAGCATAGCAATGTTCCAAGCATCTGGCATTTTTTCAATTCTTGACTAGATTGAGGATGATAGTCAGTAATGCTCCATATTAAGGTTCCGGTCCGAAAAATGTATGCTGTCACATTACCATCTATTCCACACAGTCCAGGAAAACGAGAAAAACTTTTAAACAAACCCTGTTTACCATGGTTTCCAAAGACTTGAAAGTCCAGCATCATCCTGAAACTACGAGTACATATCTGTGGTATTGTTGATAATTTTTCTTTTTAATTTTATATCTTTCGTTCTATGTTTTTTTCTTTAAGCATGGAAATTATTTTAAAAATTTAGTTAAACTTTAGATTTTATGTTTTCATTTTTACAATTATGTTCTTAAAAAAGCTTTAACATACGGTCGAACCAACTTCAAAATTTGTTTATTTAATATTGGCTTAAAACAGGAATTTTAAGCTAAAGCTCTTTTGTGAATAACACTTTGGTAAATTTTTCTTAAAGTAGGTATGAAATGTTCTTTATTTTGTTTTTAAATATATAGCCGATGGACATCAAGTACATTTATTTTATTTTTTTTTTTAAGAATATGAGAGAAAAATTTATTAAATATTTAAGGTCTTAAAATTAAAAAAAAAAAAAAACTAAACGTAGTATTTAAAAACAAAAGAGTTCATTTATATGATTCCACATTAAACACCTTTATATATAGATAATTTTTAATGCACTAAATCAGGGCTTCTCATAAAGAGGGAAACACTTAAAATCATACACTGAAGTTAAAATGCTGTAAAGTAAAAGACATTCATAAAAAGTGCGAACTTGCGTAAATTTATGTAGCTTGTTATCAACACCTTTCAGTGTAGCAAACTAAATTTAAGCTCTATCCAAAAATTGCTTTAAATCTCTTGAATTTAAAGAATAATAAAACATGCGCTACCCTCGAATACTGATAGAAGCAAATAATCTACTGACTAAATAATGTGTCTCACACACAAGTTATTTGTTATAATTATGGTTTGGAGTAATGTGAACAAAGCATATGAATTTTTTATAAAAGATTTTGTAGCATTATTAATTTGTCAAAATTTTTTCAATTTTATTTATATAAAATAAATAAAATAAAAATAGTATACCAGGAATTATAAAAGCAATATCAATAAATAGAATATGGAATTTAAATTGAAAGACTATGTAAGAAAGGTTACAAATGTAGTTGATTTTGGTACATGTCAAGAAAATTTTTGTTAGTATACTGCACTAACTAGTTAAAAAATATAAAAACTGTATCAATATATTGTTACGGAATTAAGGTTTGGCATCACAGCGTTTATTACATCGCTAAAATAAATAAACAAAAGCTGCAAGAACAACTATACGTGCTGTTTACAAATAAACAAATCTACAACAGCAACCATTAGCAGAGATAAAGTATATAAAAATAACACGTCAACAACAATAATTAAGCAGTAAAGAAAACAAGTAACAGACAATAAACAAGCAACAACAAATGCTAAGAGCTGAAAGAGGTAGATGTTTACATACGCATGACTAAAAGGAACTAATAATATATTAAAAGAAAGAAATAGAATCTACCTGAAATATCAAGAGGTTCGAGAGCTTTCGATGTGTTGTTTACTCAGCCATGTAAAAAACACATCGATGCGAACAACGAGCAGTTTATTTGGTGTAAACTCAACGAATGTGTTATTGGTGTAAAGAGAGTTTATAAGGAGTAAATTCGTAAAGCTAGTAGTGAAGTGAAAACCAGTTTAGTTGGAGCTAACTTAGTAAAGGGAGTTAAGTGTGGATAACCTCTAATTGAAAAGGTTGTGATCGAACCTAAGTCATAACTACGATCAGGTTGGAAGATCTTTAGGCAGAAAGATCTGTCGAGTAATTTTTGTTGTTTACAAGCTTGTAAACAGACTGAGTAATTAAGAATAGAAAATTGTTATTGCTTGTAAAAGGGTACAAGCAGTGGTGCACCAAAATTATGTTGAGTAAAGGATTTTTAATTAAAACCAAACACAAAATATATTTTATTTTAACTACAATCTACGAACTAAAAAAAAAAAAACACGTTTTTAAAAGGTAAAAACGTAAAAATATTTTTAATTAATTTCTTCACTGTGACATTTTATTTATTTGTATATTTCTCTCTTCAGTTTCTCTCTCTGACAAAGTTTTTTTTTTAAATGAAATCAAAAGGTTTGCTTAGAAATTGATGCACGTTGTGGCTAAAATTCATTACGATAATACACTTAGACGTATGCATAACATGAAATGGGAATTGTTTATTACTCATACGCTGTGTATTGAATCAGTGGTACACATGTTTTTCACACACATTCAGGCAAGAAAATCAATTGTTTTGCATAAAAAAATGTTTTTATTTTCTGTTAAAGCCTTTCTGATCAAGTTAAAATCAGGCAATTTGGGAATATAAAAACTATTGTTATTGTTGCTGTTTATTTTGTAGTTCGAATTTTTTCTGTGCGACAACTAAAAATAAAATTAAAAGAAAAAAATAAAAGGAAAAAAACATTCCAAAATTGTTTATTTTTTATTAAATGTTCTTTGTTTAACTACACAATAGTCGTACATATCGTTACTTTAAATTCAAATTGCTGGATAACATTATGGAAGAAAGGTAAAAATCAAACAAAAGTTATATTTATGCTCTTCATTTTTGTAATTACCAAAAATAATTAATTAATTAATTTTTTTTAGAAAACACTTTACATCATTTTCAATCGAACACATATCCCTCATTTACTTCTTTAGTGTCGTAGCTCAAAAACATGATTATTTAAATAACTATTGAATATATGCGAATTATTGTGATTTAAATTGTGTGCATTGTGATTCGTTTAAAACTAATTCGTTTAACTAATGTATACTCCAATACATATTAATATTTAGTAATAGGAAATTGAAATTTTAAAATGGTTATCCTGAAAAATATTGTTTTTTTAAGTTACGACGTTATTAATGTAAATGAGCGATATTTATTCCAACAAGTCTTTTTTTTTTGGTTAGTTTGTATTTTATTTTATAAAAACGAAATTTACAAAAATAAATAAATAAATTGCAAAAATAATTTTAATCCAAATTTTTATGATGGCGTTTTTACTGTAATTTAGTTGCTGTTTTTCTGTGTGAGCAAATAAGCCCACATGTGTTGCCTGCTGCCAGCTGCATAATATCAAAAGAATATTAAATACATATACGCTTAGAATCCTATAGATACACTCAGGAATCATTTTGTGCAATCAACGCGAAGAACCTTCATATAGAATCAAAGCTTTAAAAGTCAAACAAAAAAGTTAACATAAAATTTATTTTAATTTAAAAAACCACTAAGAAACAAGCAAAAACTTTAGTACTAATTCAATAAAAATAATCAGGATAAAAATAAAAGAAAAATAAAATTTTATAATATTATATTGGGTATACAAGTTAATAATGTAGATTTTTTTGCTTGATGAAAGCATTTATTATAATAAGGAAATGAACTGATTGACTGATGTGGATTCCTCACCAGAAGAACTGCTCCAGTTTTGATCTCAAGAATGAATCAAGCCAATTTCTGATGCCATGTTTTGAAGTGAAGCGTAATCCAGTAAGAGCGTTCTACATCGATCGAAACAAATGGCAGTTAGAAGAAGCAAGATCTTCGGGTTTAAGGCGTGTGAGCCAAAACTATTTTCCAAATAGTTCTTGACCTGTCTTGCAACATGTGGCCGAGCGTTGTCATGAGGGAAGATTATGGCCAAGTGTCTGGTCGAATACTCCGATAGTTTTTTGTTTATTGCTATCTTCAAACGAATCAATTGTGTTCAGTACAGGGCCACTGTATTCGTCTGACCCGATTTCAATAGCTAAAAATACAAAAACTTTTCTGATCCCACCAAATACAGAGCATTACCTTGGCGTCATGGGTATTCACCATCGGCCTTGATTTGGATGCTTGGCCGGCCTGTACGTATGACTTTTGGCGCTTGGACTATTCCAACGAATCTATTTCTCATCATCAGTAACAATACGATGCAAAAATTACTTCTTTTTGTAACACTCAGGCATCGTTTCCGACATGCAAAATTGCCTTTCTCGGCTTCAATTCATATGGGACCAAATTTCCTTGCTTTTGAATGAATCCCAATGCTTTCGAACGTCGAGACAAATATTTTCATCGAGTAATGCTTTCAATTACTCATCTGCAAATATTTGTGGCTGACTAGGCATTTCCTTGTCCTCTGTGTCGAAATCACCACTTTTGAACCACACAAATCATCGTTATCAAGTTTTTTTTGTTAGTACATGTCGAACGTAAGCTTTTACCAACAATCGATAACTTTCAGCAGCCGTTTACTTCAAATGAAATAAGGTTATCAGACTTCCCCACAAAACACCTTTTTTGGAATAAACTTCGACAGTATTATAATTATTGAAAAAAATGTGCGTTTACACTTTGGAGTATAATACTGAATTAGAATGACAGATGTTTACCCTCCAAAATACCACATTTGTCATTATTGGCACAAAACATATGCCATATGATGTCCAAATTGACATTATTAACTGGTATACCTAATATACATATATATCATAATCGGCAAATATACTATTTACTCATCTATACTGTTTCTGAATAGGTTCCATATAACTTTTATCGCTAAAGCAAACACTTGGTCTACATCATCACCAGAAATATTCTTATTATGACTAAAAGAACTGTCAACAAGTCTTTAGAAACTTCATCTCTTTCTTTTCGTGCAAAATAATTTGTCATCATACTCTCTAGGTTGAACTTTTAAGTTTTTTATACAGCTTGTGATATCCAGCAAATTAGTTGCTAAGTCCACGTTAAAGGTTCTTTATTCTGAATATGAATCCACATTGTAAATTTCATTTTGTACAATATAAATATTGTTACGGAAATAAAAATACAACACTGCATTGTAGGATTTTGATATATTTTGTGTCACCCTGTCAATTTAGCAGCACTGCTACATCGACCATCTTAACGTTCCATTTGAATTAACGGATATGGAAATAGAAAATGGTCGATATTTCCTGAATCTTCCAAGCTGTAGGCAATTAGGTATATTAATGGTTGTGTTAAAGCGGAAATAAAAGTATTTTACCAACGCCATCATCGGCTTTTATCTGTGTATGTTTGATCCACCTCCATTTTTTTGGTACAATTTTATTTTATATGGGGTTTGATATTGTTACGTTTATACCATTTTAAAATATGTATTTATGAGTTCGTAGATTGTAATTGAAATAAAATAAATCTTGGTTTAGTTCGTAATTAAATTCTGTCATTTACAGAGTTTTGTGCACCACTGCTGGTAACCTTTTTACAGTTTTAATTCCTAATTACTCTTTTTGTTTATAACTATAGAAACAACAAGAAGTACTCAAAACATCTTTCTATCTAAAGATCTTTCAACCCAATCGTTGTTACCACTTAGGTTCGGTCGCAACCTTCCACACTTAATTCTCTTTACTGATTTAGCTCCAATTAAACTGGTAATTATACTTCACGATTCACTTGACGAGTTTATTCCTTAAAACTCTCTTCACAGAGAGTTCAAACCAACAAACTCTCTTCATGATGAGTTTACAACACTTAAACTGCACTCGCTGAGTTTACACCAAATGAACTGACTGCTTTCCTTAGCGATGTGCTTTTTACAAGGCTGAGTAAACAACACTTCGAAAGCTTTCGAACCTCTCGATATTACACGTAGATTCCATTTAGTGTTGCCGTTTTGGCTATTTTTACAAATATTGGTTTTTTTTTCTTTGGTGTGTAGATGTGTACTTTTTTCCTTTTTGGTTACTTTTTCTCGAAGTAAAAAATAAAGATAATGATTTTTTAACGTTTATGGAGTATATCACTTTAAAAACGGGAACTTTGGAATTTTGTTGTGAATAAAATCAATCCCTTCCTTAGGAAAACATATGGATTTCGTACCAAAAAACTTCAAATTTGTTGAGACCAATAACGATTCAAGCCAATTTCTTATACTCTGCTCTAAAGTGAAAGGTAATCCGATCGAAGTAAATGGTAGTTTGACGGCAAGGCGGCTGAAACTATTTTATAAAAAGTTTCAACTGATCTTGGAACACTTGACTAAGTGTTGCTGCTAAAATATTTTCCATCTTGAGTAGCTTTTTGAGTTTGATAATAAGCTTCATAGAGTAATGCCTTCAATTCATCGTCTCCGGGCCCGGTCTTCCTTATTCATGAACTGCATAAATAATCTCTTCCATGTTGAGATCGGTGGAAAATATTCAGGATAAGCTTTGACAAGCAATTAAAGAAATATAATTTTATATAATATTTCGTTCAGTGGCTAAGTGAGAATAATTATCAGACATATTTCACTTCAACGCTATTATGTGCTTCGGGTATTTAGCGATCCATTAAGATATATGTTCGTAAAGGCTATTTAAAACCTTATCATATCTAAACATATGGAAGAACGATATTTTTTTTGTGTGAAGTTTGTTAATATATAGTTCAAATGATATGATATATAGTATAGTTGTATATTCAGTCAATACTGCTATAAATTCCATATATTTAAAAAAAAAATAGTTTAATCTTTTCTTCTATTAAAATTGTGATTTAAAATTTTGGTTATTTTTTGGTTACTTTTTTATTGAAATTTGTTGACAAAAAAATGTTGTGGCAACGCTAATACCATTTCTTTCTTTTACTCTCTTTTTAGTTTTTGTGTAGCTATGAGAATATAAACATCTACTGCTTTCAGCTCTTAGTATCTGTTGTTGCTTGTTATTGTCTGTTACTTGTTTTCCTTGCTGCTATTTTTTGTTGTTGTTGTGTTATTTTTATTTATTTTGTCTCTACTAATGTTGTTGTCGTCGATTCTGGTTATTTTTATACAGCACGTATAGTTGTTCCTGCAGCTTTTGTTTATTTATTTTTAGCGATATAATAAACGACAGGGTGTCCAACAGCTCTTGTATAAGGATATTGTTTGGAGGTATTATTCGGGTGCAAATAGTTTTCTATAAGAATAGTTTTCTATAAGATCCAAAAGGATAATTTTAATATATATCATATGTTGTTGCAAACAAAGTTATGGTACAAGAAAGAAGTTACTACCCTTCTGGTATTATTTCGCTTAAAAATGATTTTTAATTTCTAGAATCCATGATAATGTAAATTCTGTACATATATTTTTTTATATTATTTGTAAGATTTATATAATTTCTACAGGCGCTTAATTAGGATAAATTACAATCCTCATACCAATTAAAATTATATATTCGTTTTTAACACTCCTATGCGTGTTGTGCTTTTAAATCGCAGTGAAGGTAACATGAACCAACTTCTGTATGCTATATATAGCATACTAAGCAGTTGATATGCTTGTATTAATTTCCGTTTCTTTTTTTAATTCTTTACACCACATTCTATTACAGTCAACATGTTATAATGACATCAACGGATATATTTTTTTTCTATTTTGTGTTTTTGTATTTCAGTACTCATAGGGAATTGACGAATTAATTTTTTACTTGACTTTTTTCCACTACTTTTTTTAGAATATTTTTGTATATTTTTCTGATATACACACACTCCTATAGAATATATATGGTATATAAATATTTCCATAAGTGGATACCAAAAATATGGTGGAAAATAAAAATATTTTGTTACACGGTTCGGTTGTATGCAAATATTTTAACAAAAATAATATTTGCTTTAAAACGTACAAATTGTGTAGATGCGCTGTTCTTCCTCTTGTTTTGTTCGATAGTATTTTTGTCTTTTTTATTTAATTTTTTTTTTGTTTGCAGATAAATTGAGTAGCATTTTTATTTTAAAGAACGAGGGTGACCCAATGAATTTTTATATTTTTTATTCGTAATATAACTAAAAAAATAAAATTAGTCCAACAATTTGACTTCAATTTTTAGTTACTCACAATTACATCTCAACTTTAAAGAATGTGTAGCTACGATACTCTAGATTAATATGCTGATGACCAGTCAGAGGTTTGAATAAAGATTATTGGGCTACCTACCACTGGGTAAATTATTGCATGGAAAAAAGAAAAGTAAGTCAATTAAGAATCTTAATTCTAAAAACTATGCTTACTACACTGCCTAAGAGATAATGTTAACCATGCTTTAGTTTTGACAATGCCTGAGTTGGTTGTATAACACTAGCAAACAGAGTTTTGGACTGGAGCAATGAAACTGTAATCGGTTTTTTTCTATCACGTCAGGTTTTTGAGATAAAAAAATCTTTTTATTTGTTTTTTACATAAAAAATCACTAGTTTATTTAAAAATCGATGAGTTTTCTGAAGTGACTGGCGTTATTTAAACGTCGTTTGTATTTGGTTGGTCCGGTTTCACGTATTAGAGTCCAGCAATAGTATTCCAGCATGCTTTCATCCCAAAATCCTTGACAATTTCTTTCAATTTTCGTTAAATCTTGGTGAACAATCTAAATGCGAATGAACAAAATGCATTTTGAGTGACTTTCGTGCACCTAATTCGTTATACTTTTTTAATAATTCAGCAACAATTTGCCTGTAGTTCTCACTCTTATTGTTTCCAAGAACGCTGTTAATGATGCTTTTGAAAGATTTCCAGGCTGTGATAGGGCTATCGCCCGGCTACCAATCAGAAGGTCATCGGTTCAATTCAAGGCCAGACCATCTTAAAAGCTTTTCGACAGTGGTATCACCTCATAACATTAGTTAGTGACTGGTTATGAGTATTAATACCATTGAAAACTTCTCTAAATGTATTTGCGGTTCGGAGCCGGCGTTAAACTCTAGGTGTTGACTGAGAGAAGTCCCCATGTTCCTTCATGAAATGCTATGGGAATTAATATATGTATAATATATATTCTTTCTCCAATAAATATTATGAAAAATTGTTATCATTCAAAAGCGTTCTGATCTGATGAAATTTTAGGAAAAATAAAAAATAAAAAAAATATTTAAATGCTGCACCATCTTTGTCCAGAGTCTTGACAAAGTTCTAAAAAGCCCCTATCTTATGTGCAGCGGTAGAAGAAGAACGTTATTTGGATCAGATAATACTTTATTTGAAATTTGAAATGTTTTGTTTTCCTCGCAAACACTAAGTTGGTTTTGGCCACTCTGTTCTGACGTAATGACCATCCCTTAGACAAAGGAAACAACAATATTTTGAGAAACCTCCCTGCATACCAGTCAACAAATCAATGATTTGAAAAAGTTAAATTTACAGTTATTTACTATGGTCTACACTATATAAACAAAAATATTTATATCACAAACCTTAAGGTCAGCACAGATCTTCCATGTATTATCGTTTTAACATTTCAGTCATTGATTCGTAACTTTCCTTTGTATTAATGGCATGAGCAATTGGTATGGATGGTTTTCCATTCCAATTATGCAAAAGAAGAGCCTTTAAACTGAGCCTTTTAAAGAGCCTTTTAACTGTACATAAAAAATAACCTCCATTCAGTTTTGTTAAATGGCTGGTTCATTTTTTAAATTATCCATCAACATCAGTACAGTATAGAATAAAATGTTTGTTTTTTTAATATGCAGCCTATTCCAAGCTTCTGTCTCTATAGATTGTTAATTTTGCCCCATCTGAGAGATGTTTCCACTGCAACATGCTTTAAGCTAGTAATTCTACGTCTTCCTTCGTTATATGTAAATCCCGAATTATATCACTCAGCTTGAGTCACTAAATGGCCTTATCATCAGCGTTATAAAAACTACCACTGCTGGTGAACGATGTTTCGGACTCACTGCTTATAGCACTGGGAATGACTGGTAATTGATCATTTGGTAGACGTTGAACTGGTTTGTAAACCGATGGGACATTCGCGTAAGTAATATTTTTCGATTTTTCTTAATGCATCCAGCAACTTTTGTTGATCGTACTGGAATTGACAAATCGAAATAGATCTTCTTATCATTTGACCACCTGTACAAAGCAGTTCTGCAGCTCTTGCAAAACATTGTCGGTACCCAAGGTTTGTCCAAGTTTCTGGCAGTAAAACTAAAACAATATAAATACGCATGTTTTAATGGACCTGATATAGCAGATCCTATTTTTCTAACCAAATATTCAACAAAATCAAAGCAAAGATAGCTTGTGGGCTTCTGTCAAATTAATAATTGTGAAATTGTAGTGTCAGTATTGACTGTTTTTTTGATTATAGCCTTGGAAACAATTGCAGTCAAGTTGTCAAATAACGATATGCATTTAAAACATAAGAATCTATTTCTGTACAATCACCACTGGGACTACCGCCGATTACACTATGCAATATATGGAAATAATTTTCTGAGTATGGATAACCATTATTTTGTCTTGATGCACGACCATACCTAATTGCATAAATCATCTGTATTTCAGATTCTGTGCATAAATTTTTTTTTTCGAATTTTTTTTTCTCAAATGTGCGATTTCTGAATAGGCTGATGATAGCTTTTAAACAATTCATTCGATTTAAGCCATTCTAATATAATTTTTTAATATATATGCGGAGTTATTGAGAAACGTTTTATATTTTTTTTAAATATTTTTTTTTGAATTATGATATTTTTGATTTCTAAAAATTCATATTCAATAGAAAGTAGGAAATATTTACCATTTTAACTACATATTTATTCATAAAGTTGCATATAATAGAAATAAAATGAACAATAGTTCATGAAAATCGATTGGTAAATACCTATTATATTACCAATAACGTATTAATACCTAGGTTTCGATAATAAATATCTTTTTGTTGTAATTTTATGCAATGGGTGTCGTACAAGCGATATTTTATCAAAAATTCATAAATATCACTCATACGCTCAGTATAGCTCTTGGCAATTACAGTAAAATTTTTTTGTATAGTTTGGAATTTTGTACATACGTATGTCTTAACGAAATCGAATGAGTCATTTGAAAGTTGTCATAAGATGTATGAAGCAGCATCTTCAAAATTCTCAAATTTTAGAAAAAAAATTCTAAGAAAAACTTATCCACAGAATCTGAAATGTTGATGATTTTTAAAGTTAAGTGACCATAGCGCACCACAAAAATATAATAAATATCACAGGCATTTTTGTTTGTTGCATAGTGTTATTAATCAAAATTAGCAAAGCCCTGCACAATAAAAAGCTGTTCGACTGATATGTTGGGATGGTGTTCTCTCAGTGGGTGACTGAATTACTTCTCTTTGCTACGTCGATTCCTTTTTTTTGTGCTATGTTATACTAACCTTCCACTTATTGTACAACACTCGCATTTTTTTAACATTCCGCACAAGTCTTGCTTACTCACACATCATTATTTGTTTGAAGTATGAGTGTGTGTATTTCCATATTTTCATAAAATATAAACTGACTTTTACAAATGCAATGCTTATCCTGCTATTATTTTTTTATCTGATTATGCAATATGATCAACTAACTGTGGGTTTTAACTGTTTTTTTTTTGACTGTTTTTACTTTAGACAATCATTACGAAAAATAGTTTGCAGATAGTCAAGTAGTTAGTTGGTGTAGTAAGAATAAAAGTGGTATAGTAATAATAGACCTATTTAGTGGGTGACAAAGCTTAGATTTAGGTTATATTAAACTGGCAGCAGTAGGTGACATAGGTTACCTTAGATCAGGTTTAAGTGACAGCTATTCTGGGCAAAGCTCACTTGCTATCATCGTATCAAAGTGATAACAACTCCTGTCCAGGTTCCGTTAGCCACCTAGTTGTTATAATTAATTAGTGAATTTTGTCCAGATCAGCTGATACATGATTATACCTGGCATAGAGCCGATTCTGACTGAGCAATGTCGTTAAATGTCGGGCAATGACAAAAAAGATATTTGATTTTTATGATTTAAGCTTCTTCAGAAATTATTGTATTAAATTCTCAGCCTTTAGGTTTTTATATCAAGAAACCACTAGACGGTTATGGCTCCTATAAGTTTCCTTTTATGTAAGTTGGATAGTTGCAACACCTGGTCTGTGTCCATCTAAATATGGCTATATTTTCCTGGCTTGCCCATTATGCCTATACCATAGAATACAAGGTTACATAATGTTCGTATAGTCACGCTAACTAAGTGAATTGGTGGCTTTTATCATTAAAGCTATTTTTAAGAATACCATTCTCATCTGAATAACCAGAGGTAGCCAGTTACGACGACGTCATCTAGTGTCATTTTTGTGATGTTTTAGATTAGGTAAGGCCAGATTAGTTTAGGTTAGGTTGATAATATGATCTAGCAGCGCTAGGTTAGGTTAGGTTAGGAGGTAGTGGCAGCCTCACATAGACAAGGCACACTTGAGCACACATAGGGCCCCGTTTGTGAGGCCTCTGTACTGGCAACCAAGCCTTAACTAAACGGTCTTGACCGCTAGCCAGAGGTCCCATATAAAAGCACGTACCCGGAAATCAAGTCGAAAACTAGCCTGGCAATTTAATGAATCTGGCTATAAGCCCGACATCAATGATAGATAGTTCCGATAGACTATCGAGAAAAGGCGAGCCAAGTGAGATCAGTCTACATCTAGCTAGAGACGGACATTGGCAAATGAAATAGGCCACGCTCTACTTTTCTTTAATAGATCAGCGCTATGTCAAGTCAAAAAACTTACACCTAAGCTACAACAGTCCTGTTGTGTGCTTCAGTATCACAGATAAAACTAAAAAGAGACCTCTATTCAGTGAATGAGCAGTTTACCGTCATCATTTTTCATTACGAAACTCTGTTTCTACAACATGGTTCCTTAGGACACTTCAAGTAATGCTATGTAGTAAATTCAACTCCGGTACTACATAAGTCGGTGCTTTTGTTTCAGTTACATTAATCAGTTGATATCCAGGCTAATTAGATGATTAACTTAATGGTAAAGATCTTCGTTAAGTGCTGGAGATCATCTTTAGTTAGCATTATCATCCAAAATTTGACATTTTCTCTTAATCATTTTTATAATATTTGTATTCATTGCCAGCCAGTGCCACACAAATCCGACTGAAAGCGAGTCTTGTGTCGAACAATGTTTTAAAATCTCATTATTTCTACAAATGCCTTAGTCTTCTGTTAACCAAACAAGAGTTCTATTATTCCGGACTACCGCTAGGTTTCAGCGATTTCAAGTTTAAATCTTGGCCTTATTGTGGAGATTATAGAGCTTTGTTTGCCACAAGTTTCTTGCGAAGTATGTATTAAGCTTTCTATTGCACAGCTTTTTTCCGTAACTCCTCTTGGAAGCATTTGATTTTCACAATGCATTTTTGCCTTGTTTTCGTTTCTATGTAATTATTTTTGTTCTCCAGCTAAGCAAATGATCGATCTATGGAAGTAGGTGTCTAGGCTAAATGATGATGCTGCCATCTGTTGTTGTCTAGAAACAACGCTCTCTGTATATGTCGAGTAGCATTATTTTTCTTTTCTGTTAGAAAAGCGGAGCAGGTGGCGTCCTTACTTCGCCATGAAAATTTGGGCTTTCTCATTGAGATACTAAACTAGGCTACATACGTTATAAGCACGCTCACCACTACACTACCTCTCCCAATACACCATTTATCTCACCGGTGAATTAAGTTTAAAGGTTTTCAAACCCAATGCATTTGAAGCAGTAATATCATGCGTTGGTAATATCGTTGATTAATACCTTATGTTGCTTTAATTGTAAGTAAGTTTCTTTCGGATTATGGTAAAGAGGATGAAATTATTCGGCTTCACTGCTTTTTATATACTTTTTTATTTTTATTTTTATACCTAAAGAGAGCGTATAGTAGAGAGTACATAGAGTTTTTTCTTGTATTTTAACGCCATGTTCGCATATACACAAATATACATACATATGCTTGTACGCTTGCTGCTTCGTATTCGCATTTGAAACAAATTGTTTGCCACTGCGTCAAAAATCAAACCCGCATTTTAAATATTTTTTTTGGTATATATCACCCAATATTTAGTTTAATATTTTTACAATTGAAGCAGATATATGAAATTGAATCCCCACCACTGATCCACTTACAAATGACGCTAATGATGTTTTGGTTGGAATTGCTTTTGCATTTACTACCCAACATAAATGTTGACAATAATCATTCATAAACAGGATTATCATTATGATGAGAAGGATAATAATGACGTTTAGCTAAGTTTAGTAAAGTATTTAGTGGTATATGACAGTATGTTATTTATGTTTTTTATTTTGGTTATTGACTTCAACTAAGCTAGAATATGCACGATAAATAGTGACATTCATTTGTAATTTTTGCTTATCACATAGCATATATGTACATAATACATCTATACGTAATATAAATATATATTCAGAAAATATATAAATATATGTCAATATGCATTTGTATTTAAAACATATATTTTTTTTGGTCTGTGAAAGTTGGTGGAGTGATTTATAATCTACAGTAATCAAATACTACTGTGGTGATATTAGAGCTATCTTTCCAACAATAACTTTGTTTTTTAAAACTAAACAAAACAAATAATTTATATGAAAATCATACAAATTCTTATTGTATAGGAAAGAGTAAGATTTGATAATAATAAATGAAAATCGATATCGATATTTTGGCAGAATGAAGGTGAAATTTTTTAAAATACGTGACTTCTCTCAATCAATGAAACTGCACGTGATTACATTTTTAAGCTCATTGAAAGGGACTTACAGTTTAACGCTGGCTCCGAACGGCAAATGCATTAAAGAAGTTTTCAAAAGTATTTATACGCATAACCAGTTACTAACTAATATTGTGAGGTCATACCGCTGTCGAGAAAAACTTTTTCTTTTTTTTAAGATGGTCTGGCCTGGTATTGAACCGACGACCTTCTGGTTGGTAGGCGGGTGTTTTACCTACCATACCACAGCGGCACACAATGTGACTTATATGAACTGTATTTTATTTATTTATTTTTTGTTTATTTCTATTTTAAAGATAGAATAACATGTTTCTACGAAAATTTAAATGTTGAAGGCAAAACTTACTACATCAGGGATTTAGTATGAGATTTTAGCTATAAAATTTATTGGCCTTTGTCAAGGCTTAATAATTGCCATAATTACCTGTACTAATTATGAGTGCTACCATCAGCATGTCTAAGGAAGTTACCAGTGCGATTTCTTTTTGTGTTTACTAATTTTAGACCATTTGAATTAACGTAGATAAATCGAAGATTCGTGTCTATACTAGAACATTCAAAAATAATAATGAAATAATATAAAAAGATGGCGCGTTGCGGTTGGAGAGCTAGTTATCATTTGGCTGTCAATAAATAAAGTTGTGTTAAATCTGAAATAAAAAGTGTTGTATAAGCGAATATCAATTTGCCGTGTTAAGACAAAGTGTATAAAAGTTATAGTGGAATAAATAAAATTGTAACAACGACAAAAGTGGAGTTTATTTTATTTTAACGCAATTTAAATGAACTCAAACTTTTTAAGGATGTCAAAACGTAACAATATATAGCCAATCGAATGTCGAAACCAGCGTTGCCGTTTTTGTTCGATCAACCAAAGTTGGTAGTTTTGCGTTGATTAAAAACAACTTGGTAGTTTGGTTGGTTTGTTCCAAATTTCTTTAATTTTTGGCGGATTTTTGAAATTTGATTTGAATAGATAACAATTTTCACTAATGCTAAAAATTATTTATAAATATAATAAATCAGAGACTGCTTACCCTGTCTTTACACATACATACATCTATGTATCAGGTCTCAAAGGTCTCATTTTGCTTACAGATTGCCTCGATTATCTTCAAGTAGGTTCAAATATTTATGTGAGGCAGTCTCTAGTTATATCAATGAGAACTTAAATGCCAACCTCATCAGCCAATATGCATTGCTAAACCAAAACCAAACTGCCTACATCCATGCTCTATCGTTGGCATTGAGTTTTTATGTCGCGATTTCTAGTTTTATCACCAAACATCTTGTTTTTCGTCACATTGAAATACTGTGTAAAAAACTGGCTTTCATTTCTTTGGTGCACTGTGATTTTAACTACCATTACTGTGTTTTGGGATATGTTGAGGATACCAGATAGGATTACTGGTATTATTCGAAGTCTCCATCTAAAGTGTTGCACTTATGGGTCTACACTAAAGATCCTATGGATCGCAATCCATTTTGAACGAAACCAAAATAATATGGTATTTATCGCTGAACACAACTGTAGAATAAATTATGTAGTATATGAATCAGGGTTAGCAACCCACTGGGTAGCCCAATTGAACTCAACCGGGTTTTATTTTTAAAGTCAACCCTGGTGGGTTTTTTATTTACAACAAAAATAAGTGTAAGTTATGTTTTGTGATTACAAATTTGTTCCGTTTTTGAGCTCAAAAAGATAATGGAAAAACAAATTTATCAAATCACTGCTTACACTTCTCATCTTTTAAGATGGTCCAACTTTGAAGCCGATTTTTTATCTCTTCAAAGGGAATGTTTCGGTGACATGTTAAAAAATAAACTCATACCACTTTATACGTACTAAGTAGTTTCAGATAATGTAGATCGCAAATCGAAATGCCTTTAAACGAGATGAATACTACATAGATCAAAAAGTTTGATCCAGGTATCAGGAAATATCAAACATCTTCTATTTTCATATCCACTAATTCAAATGTAGAGTAAAGACAGTCGATGTGGCAGTGCTGCCAAATTGATATATACCAAAATCCCGCAGTGCAGTGCTGTATTTATATTTTCGTAACAATATGTACATATGTTTTTTTAACAATGATGTTGTCAGTTGTGAAAAGTCGAGTATCTGACAATCTGATAACGTTTTGCTTGGCAATATTGAAAGACGAAAATTTTATGTTTGCAGCGTTATAAGACATTCTCTGTACATTTAGAATCGTCTAATAGAGCTTTAATCAATTCAAATTATTACTAGGATCTCGGTGCTTAGCTTGGACTGTAAGGTCTTTCTTTATAATGTGATTACAATAGATTTAGTGATACAAAGTACAGCTACGGCGAAGTGCATATACATCAATTAAAGCGTCAAAATAAAATTTTGCGATTGATAACAAATGCATCAAGAAATTCTAACATCCCTAAAGATCGAAAAAAGCCCATGTTTACAAAGAAAGTTCCGAGATATGCTGACTCGTATTTGCAGAAGCTAGATGTAAAAGTCGAAACCTCTAGGTTGTGCAATATTGAATGATGCTGTTCACACTCGATTAAGGAGATGGTATAATACGGGCCTTATAGGAAAAATAACGTATACTCAAATCTCATGACCCATGATATTTAGTATCGCACTGGCTAAACTAGATTTGTATAACTTGGTTATTTATGAGTTTCTGCTAAAGTAGCTACACAAGTGTGCATACGTTCATCGTTTTGATAGAATAGTGCTTTTTCTTACCAGACGCGGTCATTTTTAACATTTACCAGTAAATATTTTTCTATTTTAAAGGTAGTCAATGTGAAGACAAAATTTAACTTAACAGACATACCCAATTTTGCCTTATTGTACGTTTAACGAACAAAACCTGTTTTGTTTATTGTTTGGTTTTTGCACTGCTGTTTTATTTATTCAGTCACTTCTACTTAAATTTATAAAAAGTAAAAAATCAATTGTGCAAGTTCTAGTCAGGTGCGAGTAAAAAAGTTGATGTCTACAACATTAAGAATTCTCATGAAATCCTTATTTTTTTATTCATTCCACCAGAGAGTATAGGGCTTCTACAGAGTCGTTTTATTTATTTCCATTGTTAAAATAAGTATTTAATTCTTGTCATGGTGAGTTTTGATTTTACTCAGCTGTGTCCCATTGCAGTGTAGCATGGTTGTACATAATTATTTTCACGTTTATGATTCTTGACATGACTCTTCTTCCTATCAGTGCTGACCATACCTTATGGTAGTTTATGTGGACAAGATGGATTAAAGAATGCCATTACAAGACTTGTTCAATTACTTTTCGCTGCGTGTTGGCTTATTTTTCTCTCCAGGAGATTTTGTTAGTTCTGTAACAAAGGTTTGCTTAGTAATTACAATATTTTCTTACAAAGAATTTTAATTAATTAATTAATTTTTATCAAAGATTTTGACTTCCGAGTTCGTAAACCTCAGAGGAAATTTTTTAAAACTGCCCAACTTTAAATTCAATTTAATTTAAAATCAATATTATTATTATTATTTTTTTTTTAATTTTCCGTGCTTTATCTTATATTTATTAAAAAATACTAAGATTTACTCTTTTAATTTTCCAAAGAAAAAAAATTGTAACGTAGTTGGTCTATATTATTCTCCAAAAACGTAATAAATTCCTGAACAAAAAACCACAACAACTTAATATAATTAATCGCCAAAACTCACTCTCATCACCTCACATGCTATTGTGCTTCTTTTTTATTTTGTTTATCGATATGACAAAAAGCTAAATGCGTGTACATTTCAAATTCTATTTTATATGGCACAATTGTGGTTTTTTCTTGCTATGGTGGTATGAGAGGTAGTTTATACCCTACAAAAGCCAAAGGGCCTCAAAATATAGTCTTAGATCAACTTTTAGTGATATCTTTGTATGTCCCTTAGAGAATAATGGTTAGAGCGCACGCTTCAACATAAACGATCTAGGTTCGACACCCAGCAGAGGACATAATAACGAAAAACTTAATTGTGGTTTCGATTGTATAATAAAGAGGCTTCAACTTTCCTTCAGACAACTTCATTTAAAAAATAAAGAAGGAACCCCTGAACTTCTCGCATAGCACTGGCGATGATAACAAATGTTTTCATATGAATGATCAGGAAAATACGCCATCTCTTGGAGAAAAAAATACAATGCTAAAGTAAAGTTCAGCACCAATTAGCAAGGATCTTCACCACTACGCAAAATTCATACGGAGGAAGCTACAGTGGATTAATCATCTAAAGGGTCCGCCATCTAACGTTTTTTATTTCAACTAGTGCTTATTTCGTGAATGGTAACACTTAGCTCATGTCTGATTTGACAGATAATTAGTTTTATGCTTCCGCTGAACGAATATGGTTGTGTATGCACTTGAACTACGCTGGGAAATATTGCGACATTACTTTGAAAATCATGGTAATGTTGCAGAATCAAAAATCATTATTTCAGATGAAGGTCATTTTGATCTTGGCCGGTATGTAAACAAGCAAAATTGTCGCATTTGGGGCACAGAAAACCCGCACGCATACATTAAAAAGCCGATACACACAAGACGAGTCACTGTTTGGCGCGGCTTTTGGTCCAGAGGCATAATTGGGCCATTTTTCGAAAATGAGCAAGGAGTGGCCGTTATAGTTAATGGCGATCGTTATCGGACCATGTTGAACGAATTTTTGTTCACAAAAATTGAAGAGGAGGATATTAGCAACATTTGGTTTCAACAAGACGGCGCTACGTGCACACAGCCGAAGCTACACTCGATGTTTTTCGCCCTGTTTTTGAAGATCGCATTATCAGCCGCAGAGCTGCGATTTGTCACCGTTGGACTATTATTTGTGGGGTGCCGACAAAGATAAGTGTTACGCCAACCAGCCAGAGACAATTGACGCTTCAAGGGGCAATATTCGTGAAGCCATTGGTGAAATACAGCTGCACACAATCGGTAATATGATTAAAAATTGGACCGAACGTGTAGGCTACTGCATGGCCGGCCGGGGCAGCCATATGAATGAAATTATTTTTCATTATTAACCGGAAGGTTTGTACTTTCAAAAAAAAAAAAAGGAGTTTGAGAAAATATTCAGTAGTTTTTTTTATAGCATTTTCAAAAAAAAAAACATTATTTGGCGCACCCTTTACTAAGCTTGAAAGATCACATTGAAAGTGGAAAGCCAATATGCTCCCTAGAGGAGTGACGGAGGAAAACAGATGTGGATCTTATGGCATTTTCTTTTGTGGAAAGAAGAATGTTGCACTTTGTTGCCCTTTTTTGCGGTGTTGCTTTTTTAATATATTTAATAGAAAGAGAGATTGCTTGGTTTATCTCTGAAAATATTACCTTTAAAAATCCTTTGTACTTTTAAATAATGACTAACATTTGTGGCAAAAACAAAAGAAATTCATTTTTTTTTTTTTTTGTTAGTAAACGCCCGTAGAGGCTAATACTTGAAAATGTTTGTCGTTCAAGGAACTAATATTTTAAGAAATTCCCTGTTATAGAGAAATTCTACAGTCGGTTTGACTGTTTAAGACTTTCCAACTTATTTATTTCGATATTTTCAATACGTACGTGCTTATATGTAAAGTTGTTAACAGTTTTCTAAATTGACTTTTGCCTTGTTTTTTTGTTAAATCCTTAAACACAATGGTATTGGATTGTAGTCACAATTTTGTAACATATTGACAATTACTTTTATTTACAAGTTTTTTTCTGTATAGGTTGGGTATTTATTTTTATTTTTTATTTTATTTTATTTTTTTGGATTTGTGCTGATGTCTATCATTATATAAAACTGATAACAAGCTATAGTATACAAAATATGTAAACAACATATATTACAAAAATAGGCCAAATTCACTCACATATACGCATATACATATGATTTATTAATAAATATGTATTTATAAGAAGCTTTAATAAATAAATATTGAACAGTTTTGTCTGTTTATAAATTTTTGTTTAATTTAAAAATTGTATAGTAAAATTATTTTGTTAGTTTATGTGTGTTTATGAAATTAGGACATTTAGTTTTTCAAATAATAAAAAGTTTTTATTGTAAAGTCAATAACTAATAGGGTTATCGAGCTTTAAATTTATATAAAAATACTGTATTAATTACAATCTATACACGGTTTTAAAATTGGCTATTAAAAATGTGTTTATATAGGAAGCAACTAATATTGTAGACCGTTAAAAGTAAAATTTAATGAAATTAATTATTGCTCCTCATAATTATCTTTTTTTAATTTCATGAACAGTTAAAATTTAAGATGTTACGAAACGTATTTAACATTTAAAAGTTATAGTCAAATTTGTAGGTGTTGGCTCCAATCTTGTTATCATGAGCCTCTAAAACACTCTTTGATATTCAACTCAATGCAACAACGCAAATATCAGAAATTTCCCAACTAAAGTTAAAGACTTTTTTCTACATAAACAAGTTTTGCATAATTTAATTAAGAAAGTAAATAATTTTAACTGATTCTATATCTTCAATTCGGTTTAGAAAAAAAGCACAGCATGATTGAACGAAAAAATATTGTTGTAAAAATAAGGTTGGGCACCCCAGTATTTATTACATCGCTAAAATAAATAAACAAAAGCTGCAACAATAACTCTATACGTGCCGTTTACAAATAACCAAATCTACAGCAACAACTATTAGCAGAGATAAAGTAAATAAAAATAACACGGCAACAACAATAATTAAGCAGCAAAGAAAACAAGTAACAGACAATATACAATACAAGCAACAACAAATACTAAGAGCTGAAATAGGTAGATGTTTACATACGCATGGCTACAAAAGAACTAGAAAGAAAGAAATGAAATCTGCTTAAAACATCGAAAGGTTCGATAGTTTTCGATATATTGTTTACTCAGCCATATGAAAAGCACATCGATGCGAACAGCAATCAGTTTATGTGTCGTAAACTCAGCGAGTACAGTTTAAGTAAAGTTAACTCAGCGAATGTGTTATTGGTGTGAAGAGAGTTTATAAGAAGTAAACTCGTGAAGTGAATCGTGAAGTTAAAAACCAGTTTGGTTGGAGCTAACTCACTAAAGAGAGTTAAGCGTGGATAACCTCTAGTTGAAAAGGTTGTGATCGAACCTAAGTTATAAATACGATCGGGTTGGAAGATCTTTAAGTAGAAAATCTGTCGAATAACTGTTGTTGCTCACATAGTTGTAAATAGACGGAGTAATTAAGTATAGAACATTGTTATTGCTTGTAATAAGATTTCTAGCAGTGTTACACAAAACTGTGTTGAACAAAGATTTTTAATTAAAACCGAACACAAAATTTATTCTATTTTAACTAAAATCTACGAACTCATAAAAACACGTTTTTTAAAAGGTAAAAACGTAACAATATGTAGGTGAAGGATCTTTGAGAACAGGATATGTCTGCATCAAATGTTTACAACTTATTAGAGGTAATTGAAAGAAATTCTAAGAGATATGATCGTAAAAGCATCATTGAACCTATTCTATATTTGATATATATCTCCGATATGCAAACACTCAATATCACAATACGGATTTGGACGGAAACTCAACTAATTTCATTGAACGCTTTTCCTAGATTTTATGCAGGAACGGGAAATCCGAGAACTATTTCATATATGTACAATAAATGTTTTGAAGCTCAAAATATTTGAATATGTAAAGCATTTTTATTAATGATATAGTGTAAGAGTGTAAGAGTGAACTTGCTTATAAGTGTGTAATTTAATATTTGAAAAATGTAGTTACCACAATTACAAACAGTGGTTCACTGTCAAAACGAGTCAAAAAAAAACAAAGGAATTATTTCAGATAAATTAAATTTTAATCATCAAATGCCCTGTGTACCTTTAAACATACAACGATTAAAATAATTCCTACAGGCTTCGTTTTGAAAAAATTTTTCTCAAGTAGTTTTCATTTTGTTTTAAATATTATACCTATTCAGCAAAAAGAAATGTTCCAATATCTACAGAAAAGTAGCAAATTTTATTCAATTGTTCAAACTACCTTGATCAAAAATCTTCCGGAATAACCTCCGTATGGCAGTCCCATCGTTCCGATTTGATTTTTTTTTTTTTTTTTTTGTTAAGTTGGTACATCCGTTGTTGATATTTTTGCTAAATATTTGCGTCATAGCTTGACATTTGCATTATATATGTTCGCTTGTCGGTAAGTACATTATACTTCCTGCGATTTTTCCATTACTTCCTTTCGGTTGCTGAAACGCGTTCCTCGTAATGGTTTTTTAACTCGATTGAACAGAAAGAAGTCACAGGGAGACAAGCCAGGTGAAGTTGGTAGCTGTTGAATGGTATTCGTTGTCAAAAAGTTTCAATAGTGATGGCACTGTGCGACTGTGCGTTATCATAATTAAAAATCCACGAGTTAAAAAAAATAATTTAATTACTCCAAATATAAGGGTTAATTAAAAAATAATATTAATGTGACTTAAAACTTGTAAAACTTGCAATTTTTTAACACATGGCCTAACGAAATCGAATAAGTCATTTCAAAGTTATCATAAGAGGTACGAAGCAGCCTTTTCAAAATTATCACATTTTGGAAAAAGATTCGAAAAAAAAACTTACCGTAGAATCTGAAATGCTGATGTATTTTGAAGTTATGTGAAAATAGCGCATCAAAAAAATATGGAGGATATCCAAGGTCAAAAATAATTTTTCCATTTGTTGCATAGTGTCATGAAAGCCACTCAGTGAATGTGATCAAGAATCAAATGTATATTCGGCGTTTTCAAAAGATACGTCAGTACCTTTATTTCAATAATAAAAATAACCTGCCGTCTTTATTTAATTAGAACTGTCGTAGACACTTTAAATAAGTTTTTGGAATGATACCAAAACTAAATATACTCCGTGTGGATGAACAAATGTATTCCACAAAAATTGGCAGCTATATGAAGCAATATATGTCTAGCAAATCAAACAAATGTGGCTTTAAGCTGTACGTTTTGTGTGATACAACGGGATATGTGTACAAATTTGAAATGAAGCACCTGAAAAACCACTTCTAACTGAACCACAACTGCTACCTTCGGCAAATGTTGTGGTTATGTTATATTGTGTATTTCGCAAATTATTATACTACCTTAGTATTAGTGGCTTACTTAAGAAAAAAAGGTATACTTTGGGTTGGTACTATTCGACGCAACCGTAAAAGAAAAACCGTAAACTTGCCGATGAAAAATGCTCGCAAAAATTTGAACGGGGTACTAGCCATGAGTTTATATGCAATATATATATATATATTAACGTAACTTCACTCTCCTGGAAAGACAACAAAATTGTCAATTAAGTTTCTACCTACGTTGGAGTAAAGCCGATATCTGATACAATCTCTAACTATAAAAAGGTTTGATAAGAGGATAAAACCACAATATGATCCCATATCCTCAGATTTTAAAAGACTACATCGAACATATGGGCGATGTTGATTTAATGGACCAATAAAGTCTTTTGCAACCTCTTGAATATATACTCGTATATTATATATATATATTAATCCCCATAACATTTCATGAAGGAACATGGGAACTTCTCACACTCAATGAGTTGCACCTGATTCTATTTTTAAGCCCATTTAACGCCGGCTCCGAACGGCATTTAGAGAAGTTTTCAATAATAGTTACTAGCTAATGTTATGAGGTAATACAGCTGTCGAAAATCTTTTTTCTTTTTTTAAGATGGTCTAGCCAGGTATTGAACCGATGACCTTCTGGTTGGTAGGCGGGAGTTTTACCTACCATACCACAACGGCACACACCTTTTGAATATGACGGTTGTAAATTCTTGGTTGCTTTATAAAAGGATAAATAAATATCGACCTGGTTTTACGCCCATGCGATTGATAGATTCTAGTTTAGAGGTAGCTGACACTATTTTATCCTTAAACTCAGGAGAGGACCACATATTGAAGCACATATTTAAGAAAAGCGCTCGATACAGTTAAGAAGTACTGCCCCAGCTTTAAATATTTTACTAATACAAACGCTACAAAATAAGATTTTGCAACTGATACCAAATGCTTTATAGATTATAAAAATAATTCAACATTCATGAAGACCTTCACGTGCCAATGGTTAGAGAGAAAATCGCGTGGTATGCTGAGACGAAACAACTAGCCTCTACAATCTTAAAAGATACTGGCCGCATCCGGTTAGGAAGAAGATATACCTCGGAAATGATGCGAAGAAGAGCAAGAATAACATCATTCCCATGACTATGATATTTCGTACCGCACTGGCTGGACTAACTTTGTATAAAGTTTAGTTTTCAGATCTTAAAGCAAATTGTTAGCTTATGCTAAAGACACAATAACCCCTTACCCGAAAATTTACTAAATAATTTATAACATATTTAACAGACTTTCAATTCAAGGCAAGTTCTTCTTGTATTGTATAGTAGAGCTGCAAAAAATCGATAGTACTATCGATAGTTTTGATTATGTCTGACCATCGATAGTTTTTTTCACTATCGATATTATCGAAAAATAGTGGTTTACACAACAGTCGTACAGGTCGTCAAGTTTTCGTGTAGATGTGAGCGGATAGTATCGTGCAAATTCAATATGTATTGAGAGCGTACGACATTAGAGAGAAAACACAAATAAAAATTTGGCAGTCATATGGCTCTCTTTTATTTTGACATTTTTTTAAAACCACTAGATCAGGGGTGTATTTTTGTGTAAATAAATAAAATAAACAAAGAAAAAAACCAAATTTTTGCGCATGCGCTGTTGGTATCTTTTAAAACAGCTGCCTTTATTTTACTTTGTTTTGGTTTAATAAGTTTGGTTAAATAATAAGTCTCGCTTCTATATGTTTTTTTTTTTTTTTTTTCTTATTATGCGACTTGACACTGTAGCTTTAAGTTCATTTTTAATGTTTTTTGATGACCTGAAGGGATTCATCTTTAAGGTAAAAATTAAAAGTTTATTAAAACTGACAGTTTTTCTTTCACTGGATAGCATTCATTACTTTAGTTTTGTAGCACTTCATGGTCTGAACATTTTCACTGTATATAAGGATTACTCTTCCATCAAAAACTTTCAATACATAAAATTTTATAACATATTGGAAAAAAAACTGTTCCTATTATTAGTTCCAACACTGTATATTTATTATTATTCTTTCCCTTTTTTTGCAAACTATCGAAACTATCCAATGGGCCGACTATCAATAGTTTTGCAGCTCTACTGTATAGGTAGACAGCCGCTTTCTCAAGTAATGCAACAGACCTTGGGAAGCCTCTAAACCCACCAACGTTCATGTAATAATTTAGTAAAGATGCCACTAAATGTCTTATATTGAATCTTAAATCATCATTGCGCCAAAAAGTAAAAGGTTAATGGATATAAATAAAGTTGTGTAGTAAATGAAGAAATCAAACAAGATTTAAATAAAAAACGAAACTAAAATTTCCTTTAAAAGCAAATAACTTTTCGCCATATGCTAAGCCCCAATGCCATATAACATGCATACATATTCTTACCACCGCCGCTATACGGGCAATTTAGAATTTTATGTCATTTCTTGATACAAAAAAGGAAAGTTGAAAAAAACATTAAATAACGAATGCAAATGCATTACTATCAACGGAAATGAAAATGACTATACAGCTTGGAAAAAAAATCATATGAAAAACCCTGACATATGAAGGCAATTTGCCAAATAGAGAAATGTAACACAAGAGTACATACATATACTCGTATACAAAAAAAAAAATTTTTTAAATAAATGTTTTCTCTAAAGGCAACAAAAAAAGAAAAACTGTAATTTTAAATTTGATTAAAAATATGTAAATATTTACTTGTATTGTAAGAATGCGTACCATATTTGAAAGTGGGTGTATATGTAAGAGCATGTCCTGGTATACATAAAGCTTTAATATTTAAAATAAATGTAAGAAAGTAGAAAAATGGAATAGGCATGTGGTTGCCATTATTCTTATAAAGAAGCTGTGTGTGTATTATATATATTGCATATATTTATTTAGATACTCTTTAGCCATAGGTGGTAAATTGAAGGTCGGATGAGGTTTGTAATCTTTAAAAAAAAAATTATTATTCAAAGAAGTCGATCTGACTGTACTATTTGTGCATATTATACGTGCAATCGGAATAAAAATATATTTTAAAAATAACATCAGATGGGCCATCTATCGGTTTAAATTTGAACCATAGGTTATTTCGAATCGTATCCTACTTATGTCATTCTATTCTGTCATAAAATTCAGTATATTATCTTCGCTGAACGAATTAATCAATTTACGCTTGAGGAGCGTTGGAATTTATTGGAAATTTATTTCAAAAGCCGAAGAGAATTAGTCGGAAATTGCAGAAAATAAAACAAAAATCATCTTTTCGATTGAAACTCATTTTCATATTGGTGGGTACGTAAATAAACAAAATTGCCGTAATTAGGGTTCAGAAAACCCAAACGTGGTCTTGCAGAAGCCAATGCACCCACTACGAGTGACTATTTGGTGCGGAGTCATTTTTGGCTCATATTACTTTGAAAACGAACACGGAGCAAGAACTTCGGTTAATGCAAACACCGATCGCAACATTATAACCGACTTTATAGTGGCCGCTCTTCATAGTATTGATGTGAACGATGTTTGATTTCAACAGGATGATGCAACTTGCAACGCATCTCATGCCACAATCGATTTATTGTGTTAAACGTTTGATGGCCGTTTAATTAGCAGAAATGATGATGTCAGTTGTCCGCCCAGAAGCTGTGATTTGATACAGTTGGACTATTTTCTGTGGGTTACCGCTAAAGTATTATGCCAACAAACTAGACAATTGAGCTTCTGAAGACCAATATATGTGATGTCATTGACGAAGTACGACCCCATATACACGAAAAAGTTCTCGAAAATTGATCCGGTCGAATGGGGTACATATGAATGAAGTAATAATTCATTTCTAACCGAAACAATTGTACTTCACAACAAAATAATTAATTTGGCAAATTTTTTTTTTGTTTAATTGTATTTTTAAATTTAAACTTTTAAGTGGTCCACCGCGTACAGGAGAGGGCGAAGGTTCTTATTAATGACGGTAGGGTAGCCAATTCTATCGATTCATTAGAGCATCGTCACAATATGGCGTTATCTATCGTTACTATAACGGAATGTGTTCTGACGAGATTAAGTACACGTAGTACTCGTATTTCTCGTAGAGCTCAACCCTTTGTAGTTGATTTTCCAGTAAATCGCGCAACGCATTATAGAGAAAATTCGTTTTTTGGTCGCACTATTCGTCTGTGGAACAATCTTCTTGCGAATGTTTTTCCTGCCACTTACGTCAAGAGCAAATTTAAACCGAACGTCCACCGACACTACTCTATCTATCTTCCTTCCCACGACCTATTTTTCTACTACCAGCACAATGCACTGCAGTGTACTGGTCTTATCGAAAAAAAAAGATATAATAACTTTTAATAATATGATAATCTGTTAAGATTCACTATTGAAAGAATGCCTGTAAGGCAAATTCAACTTCCGTCATCTATGAAAATTTGGAAAATTTCTTTAGGAAGTCATGTATGGCACCAAAGAAAATTCATCCTCAGTCATAGACGATTTTCAACATTTGTCACAATGATTAACTGTGATGTTGGCTACCGGGAATGGCCTTATATAGAGTTACTTTCGTCCAGCGTAATAGTCAAAATAACTAAAATTCAATTGATCAGTCAATACGTTGTGGTAAATCACCACTAATCGAGGCACACTAAATTTAGTTGGCTGCATGTGAAGTCACGTCTAATTTGAGTCATGAGCTAAGCGATGTAAGCAAAGGCACTGGTTTCCCAACTTTTCATTTTTGTATAGATATAGCCTGTCCAAATACTGAGTGAAATTCAATCTTAATAGTGAAAAGTTTTTAAAGATAACTTGGTGCGAAAATAAAAAATTAAAAAAAATCCTGGCAATTAATACCATTTTTCTGATAGGCGCTTTCGACTAGAACAAGAATCTGTTTTTGGAATTTTAAAAGCATCTCCAAAATGTCGAGTTACGGGTAAGTAAGCAATTTTTCGTACCTTTATGCATCATAAGCTAACAACTTAGCTGAATATATATACTAAGTATAACAAATTTTTGAAGAACGAAAAATTTCCAAAAATTCGTTAGTTAATTGGTGATCGCGTTCGCTAGATTTGTCAACACCTGTCTATGTTCTTTGGAATAATTTGAAGGAGCACGTATATATAAACAAGCCCAAGACATACCTCGAATTCAAGGCAAACATTATTATTAACTCATAATAATACTCATAATACACATAATACTCATAATTATACTCATAATACTCATAATAATACTCATAATATTCATAATAATAATAATAATACTCATAATACTCATAATAATAATAATAATGCTCATAATACTCATAATAATACTCATAATACTCATAATAATACTCATATTACTCATAATAATAATAATACTCATAATAATATTCATAATACTCATAATACTCATAATACTCATAATAATACTCTTAATAATAATAATAATACTCATAATAATACTCATAATACTCATAACACTCATAATAATACTCATAATACTCATAAAACTCATAATATTACTCATAATACTCATAATATTCGAGCTCCACAGCCAACAATTTTGAAAAATGTTCTTGAGAATTCTATAAAACGAGCCCATTATTGCCATGCTGAAAGCTTACCATTTTGTATATTTTTTATCTGAAAAGAAAAATACATATATAAAAAAAAACTTTATTAAGTTTTTAATTCCTATTGTGACTTTTGGCCCAAACTGTATATACCATACGTTTGTGGTAGATAATCTGTTTGGAAACAATCCAAGCCATCATCTAAAAATTTACTACTACCAAAGTACATTTCACTGTAGGCCATCAAAAAGTCGAGTTTGATCGCTTTTGACTTCTTTAATTATTTTGTTTTTGTAAAAATTTACGATATAATTCAAACGTAAGTTATACAGCCCCAGGGATTAATTTATTTAAATAAATGCCATATACTTCCTTGTATTGTGTTAAGCGTCTTTCTTTTCTTTACTTATTTTTGTTTTTGTTCTTTTGTTTACAAATTTATTTAAAGATTAAAATATTTCTTCCCTATATAAAATTTTTTAACCTCCTTAAGATGATTGGGGGTGGGTATGTTGCTTTTGTATTGATGTTTGTTACAGCAGCCAACTATAACTAAGTGATTAATATAGAGACACTTTTGGAGTCAAATGTTTATCAGTCAGTTTATCAAAAAAAAAATTACAATATTTTTGCAATTTATAACAGTTTACTTTCCAATCTTCAGTTATTAGTAAGCATCGGTTCAACCTTTCAGTTATTTTTGTGGTGTTCGTGCGATAATTGACATTGAAAGCGTAAGTACTTTGATTCTATAAGCTAATTTCGTTTTTTGGAACAATTTAACACATCACAAAAAATGAAAGTCAGTTGTTCAACTATCAAACTCTGCAAATGTTAAAGTTACCCATATTTTTCGAGTTAGAAACTTTGTATTTTTTTTTTTTTTTTTTTTGTGAGTGGGCCCACTACTCACTTTCCCGCCCTCACTCAACCGTGGAGGACTCATCTTCATGGCATAGAGACGCGTACACACTACAGTCCGAATTTTAGTGACTACAGGAAAATAAGTCATGGCAACGATAGTACAAATCAGCTACAGAGCTTAATAACAAGCCGCTCATAAAAATAATTGATGACAAGGGTCTGCCAAATAAACTTTTTTTTTTAAAATGCTATAAAAAAAACTACTGAATATTTTCTCAAATTTCTTCTTTTATTTGAAAGTACAATCCTTCCGGTTAATAATGGAAAATAATTTCATTCAAAAGGCTGCCTCGGCTGACCATGCAGTAGCGATTGTGTGCAGCTGTATTTCACCAATGGCTTCACGAATATTGTCCTTTAAAGCGTCAATTGTCTCTGGCTTATTAGCGTAACACTTACCTTTGACGGCAACCCCACAAATAATAGTCCAACCGTGTCTAATCGCAGCTCCGTGGTGGCCAAACGACATCAGCTCTGCGGTTGAAAATGCGATCTTCAAAAACAGGACGCAAAACATCGAGTGCAACTTCGACTGTACGGCACGTAACGCCGTCCTGTTGAAACCAAATGTTGCTAATATCCTCCTCTTGAATTTTTGTGAACAAAAATTCGTTCAACATGGCCCGATAACGATCGCCATTGACTGTAACGGCCACTCCTTTCTCATTTTCGAAGAAAAATGGCCAATTATGCCTCTGGATCAAAATCCGCACTAAAGAGTGACTCGTCTTGGCTGTATCGGCTTTTCAATGTATGCGTGCGGGTTTTCTGTGCCCCAAATGCGACAATTTTGCTTGTTTACATACCCGCCAAGATCAAAATGAGCTTCATCTGAAAAGATGATTTTTTTTTTGCAAATTCGTCATCTTCTGTAAGTCGATCGCATGCCCAGATTCCCAGCGTTGTGCAAGTACACAATACGACATTAATAATATGGATTCCATATTAGAGAAGCATAACCCAAAATCGGCCCACCAAGAGAAATATATAACTGTCTTGTAATATAAGACAAATTAATTCCTAGGACCATGGTTTCACAAAATCTAAAATCTAAGGGAATAAACCATATGTCTAAATTTTCTCAAATTGAGATTCATCAAATTAACTTTACACCACTCAACAAAAGCATCAATACTACGTTGTAAAGCAACCTGACCAGAAATCTAATTAGAACTATAAAATAACAATAACAAAAGTGATCCCAAATGACTACCATGTGGAACTCTGGAATAAACATAAGCGGTCGTAGACAACACATTCTGGAACAAAACATTCTAAGTCTTAAAAGAGGAGTAAGAGTCTATTAAACGATGAGGGCCATCAGGAATACCAATTAAAGCCAATTTATGAAGCATAACCCTATGTTGAACTCTGTTAAAGACCTTACTAAAATCAGTAAAAATAACATCAGTTCGAGTACGCTCAAAAAACCTCTAAAAACCCCAGTAGTAAATGCAAATAGATTAGTTATCGTTGGCCTACCCTTACGAACAGGTCACGTATATAGATTTCCCCCTAATAAAGACCATAACACAAATAAATTCAAAGAAAGATCAATCATTTCAGGCGTGTGTCTAGGACAAACAGCAATAAAAACTCCACCACCATTCCAAGTTTTCCTATAATGCCTATAAATATTATAATCACCAGATATGACCTCAGAATATATAATATTCTCAGACTAATATCTACCATTTTTCGGTAAAGCCAATAACATTTAAGTCTAAATCAAAGCTGCTCCTATAAAGAAAGCTTAGACGTAAGCCCATGGATATTTTGATAGACAACACGAACACTCAAAGACAAATTTGAAATTAGTTCTTTCGAGGGACCGAAGTAGTCAATCCAACACACCTTTTCAGATGGCCCTCTCTAAACTAAAATTCGCAAACTAAAGTACTCTGTGGCCAATACGCAGGGGTAACAATAACATTAAACATATCGAGATAATACCCCGATTGGCAGATGTCCCTATCTTGTAGCAGTCGTAATCAAAAAACCTTTAAATTTTATACCTAACAAAGTGTGCAATATCCTCTAGAGAGGTCTCACAAGACAAGCTTGGTAAAAAAAGTTGCAGCAGTACTATTAGTCCGAACAGACTTTTTCCTAGAAAGAGATTTACTGGAAGAAGTCATTAATACGGACGAATCAAATACTGAATGAGTAGATACTGTCAATGAAGAAGATTAACCGGAAGATAGGGATAAAGGGTAATCAACATTGCCAAAAGGCAAAGGTGATAATTGGGATCACAGACCTAAATCAATCAAATTTGCCGACTTCGGCATGGAAACATTAGCAGAATTAACAGAAGTCGAATCACCAGGGGAACCAGGGGATACATCGTCCGACGGTTGAAAAGTCAAATCAGCATTCAATCTACCGCCCCACGATCGCTAACAGAATCCATATACGACACCCTCTAAGATCCTAACAACAACCAAACTTCCAAACTTCGTGAATAAACCCTTAAAAAGCTGAAATTTAGTGAAAAGGGATGCAAACTCCTCATGCATTTCCCTAAACACACGTTGAGTCCTTGTACAAAATTTATAAAATTCTACTTCAACTACCCTACAATGAGAATTGACCAATTAGTTCAAAGTTCGAGGAAGCAATCCGACACACTTAATGTCAAACAACCCGTCACAAAGCCAACAAGACCCAAATTACTTTATGAAAATACACTGTTGCAACTTTCTTTGAGAGAGGCCTGCAAGCCACAACGTTCATAATGCGAGTTATATAATTCCATCTTAAGACCTCTTTGGGCATTCCAGGCATTTGGCAATTTACCAATCCATAATCAGATGGGGATATTGATTAGCGGTACCGCACAGTAGGGCTACGGACCAATGTTGGGTGTCAAGGAACCTTTTCTAGGTACACTACCCAAAACAACTGGGCTCTATTACCAAGTGCCAGTTTTTACAAGATATTGTAGTAATATTTGACCGGTCTAGATGTCATATTGAATTTTAAAATTTTGTCTTCTTTTTTCATGTTTATAAATTCGCTACGCCTTGAATCTTATATATATGTTTTATGATTTTGCCACTGTGAAACCAAAGTAATTATTTCAAGCAACTACAACCATGTCAAGCTTGTCAATTTTCGTAAAATACATCACGTGCAAAAACGGTAACAAAAGTATCTTATTATACGCTCTGCTTTTATTATACGTTAAACCACAAGCCATGTAAAGATGTATACCATACTTATAACATTTTACAGCATTATTTTCAACATCAACAAGTAACAGTTTCTAAAATTAATAACAAAAAAAAAAAAAAAAAAATCTTACCAAACCCCAAGTAATTGAGAATTTTTCGCTTCATCGCAAGGTTTCCTCAACATTAATGGGGTAAAAAATTTATGAAAAGACAACCGCCAGATGAAATAAATACAAAAAATAATGTTAATTTTCCAACAGCGTACAATATTCTAAGTGATGATTGTACACCGACTGCTATATTCATAAATATCTAGTTATGTATAGTTATGTTACTCATATAAGAATGAAATGTGTGTATAACCTTCTACGTATGAAATTTTCCACAACGCTTCACACATTTTGTAACAGCAAAGGCAAAAACAACATCCTTAGTAACAACAAAAGTAGCAAAAACAGGAAGATATCATTATATTACTATGTGTCACTCCTTTCATATTTGAAAATGCCTTTTACCAGAGCTAAAAGTATAACAGTGGTGTCTTGGCTTAGTTGTAAAGAAGGGTTTCTTTATTTTATTTTTTTGAGGTTGTGTTCTTCAAAGAGTCTACTTTAATATGGGACTGTTTATAAAAACTCATAAATAAGAATCTTATTGTAACAGATTTTATAAGAAACAATGGAGAAATTAGGTCAAACTCAATTTATATGATACCTTTCACCAAATAGTTTCCCACTGAGCTTCTATAGGGTGAGCCATTTAAAAGTTTAAATTAAAAAATGCCATAAACCAAAAACGGTTTCAAATTTTGCCAAATTTAGTTTTTGCTATGAAGTACAACTGTTCCGGTAAGAAATGAATTATTCTGGTACCACAGTACCCCATTCGATGGGACCAATTTTCTAGAAATTTTTTGAGTTTATGTGGTCGTATCTCGGCAATGGTATCACTAATATTGGTCTTCAAATGCTCAATAGCCTCTGCTTTGTCGGCATAGCACTTCTCTTTAACGGCGTCCCTCAGCAAATAGGCCAACTGACATCAACATTTCGGCTTATTAAACGGCCATCAAACATTTGACGAAATAAATCGATTGTGGCATGAGATGTGTGGCAATTTGCATCCGCCTGTTGAAATAAAACATCGCTTACATCAATACGATGAAGAGAGGGCTCAAAAAAGTCTGTTATCATGGTGTGATAAGTGTTTCCTTTGACCGTAATGTTTACGCCGTCCTCATTTTCAAATAAATATGGGCCAATGATGCCTCCGCTCCACAAGCCGCACAAAATAGTCACTCGTAATAGATGCATTGTCTCTGTAAGACCACATATACCGATGGTTCCAGAATACTAAGCAGGTTGGGCAGTGGTATAAAAAATGCATAGAGTGTTCTAACATTAGAATTTTTTATAGGTTGCCTGATCCCTGCAATAGAAGGTAGTAACTCTTACATTAGTTATATTGATAATAAACTGACTAGAGCGGATATACGAGTAGAACTCGAAAAAACAGGAATCAGACTTAGGTGTTCCTATTGCCAATATCGCTAACAGTATGAGGGCACATGCGAGGCGACCAAGGTAAGGCGACGACTCACTAAGTAGAAAGGACTTTAATTCCACTATTCTCACGCTATTTTTACTGCCGATAGGCTCTACTTTCCCTCGAATGTCTTTCGAAGGAAAAGATAAAAGAGGAAGAAAAGAGAATCATTCACTTTATGTGTGAGTGTTTAGTTCTTGCTCCTAGGTGACAGAGGTTCTCAGCCGCTTATTATTGCTCATCTTTTACTGAATTTACCGGAATTAAGTCTTAGGTTTTCTATGGGAACTGTTTGATCCTCGATTTAGCAACTGTGCTTTACCTCTGTACTAAGTAGAACTTCATTCTTCAAGGATAACTGGTGTCGTATATAAAGGTTCCGCCAAATATTTTTTTTTTGAAAATGCTTATTTATAGGAAACTACTGAATATTTTCTCAAATTTCTTTTTTTATTTGAAAATACAATCTTTCCGGTTAATAATGGAAAATGATTTCATTCAATTGGCTGCCTCGGCTGGCCATGCACGATCGGACCAATTTTTAAGCACATTATCGATTGTGTGCAGATGTATTTCACCAATGGCTTCAGGAATATTGTCCCTTAAAGCGTCAATTGTTTCTGGCTTGTTGGCGTAACATTTATCTTTGACGGCACCCCACAAATAATAGTCCAACGGTGTCAAATCGCAGCTCCGAGGTGGCCAAACGACATCAGCTCTGCGGCTGATACTGCGATCTTCAAAAACAGGGCGCAAAACTTCGAGTGTAGTTACGGCTGTGTGGCACGTAGCGCCATCCTGTTGAAACCAAATGTTGCTAATATCCTCCTCTTCAATTTTTGTGAACAAAAATTCGTTCAACATGGCCCGATTACGATCGCCATTGACTGTAACGGTCACTCCTTGCTCAATTTCGAAGAAAAATGTTCAAGCGTATAGACAACCATATTCGTTCAGCGGAAGGAAAAAACTAATTTTCTGCCAAGTTAGATATGAGCTAAGTATTACCATTCACGAAATAAGCACTAGTTGAATAAAAAAACGTTGGATGGCGGATCCGATACATAAGTCGCGGTCGGCACGAACGTGTGACGTATTTAAATACTGAATTCAAAATTGAATAATTTTTATATTGGACTTATCTTCAAAATATTTATGTTTGCTGTTCGAAAGAGCTTTAATTTGCAAGTTTCCTTCATCAATGCATAACAAATATAAAAAGACCTGTTTGTTTACTCTTTAATATTTTTAGAACCTGTTGAAAAATCATAATTTGAATGAAGTAAAATTTAGGAGAGCTAGTCAATAAGTATGTGACTTTTTACTTGAAACACAGGTTTTTGGATACAAAATCTTTTTACTTTTCAATATACACTTTGTCCAAAGTCTTTTTTCATTTTTCTTCTCGAACTTTTTATACAATGCTTTTATTCCTCTCCATTGAAGAAGACTTATTTAGGTCATCAAAATATGGTATGTTTGTAAGATGATTTAATTGTTCGAAACATATATCTCTCAACTAAGTCATTTCATGAAACACAGAAAAGAGCTTTTTCTTGACCAAATGCGGTCGTTTTTTTTTTAAATTCTCATTAAGTCAATCTTTTAAGTCGATATAATGTACGTTATTGAGCATTTTACTCTTCTGAAGCGTTTTCATGACATTATGGGCTATAAAACCCACCTTTGGGTTTTTGGTCGAGAAATCCTGCTGTTGACTGCTGGTTGCACAATGTAACATGATTCCATATATGGACGATTGTGCGCCAATGCGGCACACATCTTGCGGAAAGCAGACCCACACTCAAGTGATTATTATTGAAATTGCAACACCATATCGTGAATATTTTTAATTGTTTTAATATCGAATAAAAGTTTAACGACAGTTTTTTTTACGTTTACATGATACTTTACCAAAACAAAGTGAAATGAAAGCAGATGTTTTAAAACAAACTAATAGCTCGAGCGAAAAAATTTTCTTCTTTCTTTGTTTATTTTATTTGTTTACATAAAAATACATCCCTGATCTACTGAAGTGTGATGGTTTTTAAAAAATTTTAAAAAACAAAGAGAGCCGTAAGACTGTTAAATTTTCATCCGTTTTTCTCTCTATATTGTAAGCTCTCAATACATATTGTGTTTACGCGATACCACCCGCCATCTTCTACACAAAAACTTGACATGTCTTAGGACTTGCATTATCGTGTAAACCCCACTTTAATGAGCACACTTTTTCCAATTTGACCTCAAAACACGCGGTAGTGTCTGTCGTAAACAAACAAAGGTAGTGTTGTCCTATCTGTTAAGAGGAGGTAAATTCAAAACAGTCACTGACTGACACTAGTTATTCTTTTTTATATCACACTTTAGCAATTAATATTTCAATAATTTATTTATTTATTTTTTTTTTTTTGGGTAGAAAAAAATTATAACTGAGAAAGAAACTCCTTGATAATAGTTGTGATTGGGCTTATAATTACAAAAAATAAATAGTATTGTGCTCTCGGCTGCCATATAGTCGTTTCTAGCCCATTAAAATTTTTGTATTTGTTTGCATTTATAATACCTATGAATAGTAATCGTACACAATATTAAATAGGGGTTCGTTTCAATTATTTCCTCCTGCTGACGAAGAATAGTCATGACCCTCATACTAATAACTTGACTCTCTTCTACCCAAATACACTGTCCACTGGCAGTTGGACATAAACACTTTGTTTAGTTTTTTCACTTGTCTTCTATCGAGTCAGCAATAATCAAGTCAGCATTCTTGGCGCTGACATTATCGAAATTAAAATCTTGCCGAGTATTATTATGTGTTATCAGAAGATATATACATACTAATGTATGTATGTGTTTAAATGTCTGTTTGTGTAGAGACAATTTGAACAAACACAAAAATAAAAATATTTCCGTTTTTTATTTTTGTGTTTTGCCTTTGAACACAAAAAGGAAAATTCTATTTAAATGCTATTATTAATGTTGTTGTTGTTGTTGTTGTTGTTGTTTTTGTTTAAAGGTATTTGGTCTGGGTTGCTTGTTTCCTTTTATAATAAAAAAAAAAACAAAAAAAGGTTTACAATTGAACTTTTTTGTTATCTGGCATAAGAGTTCCTGTGTTTCTTTTTTATTTTTTTATTTTGCCATTATAACAAATGTTATCTTTCTTTTTGGTAGATATTCTATAAAAACAACCGTTTCCTTTTGTTGTAATCATTTTTTATTGTTGTTGTTATTTTTTTATAACATATTCATATCTTTCCATGATACGAAAAAAAGGAACAAACTTGGTCTGCAAAAAAAAAAAGTAACAAAAAATTGGAGAAGGAAAAATTGTGTAAGTCCTCATTAATATTATCGACAACGTCATTAGGAAAAACATCATAATCATTGTATTTGTAATAGTCCACCCCTTACGTTAAATCGTTAACCTTTTGAATACGGAACTTTGGTTTAAAAAAATCTTTCTCCTCTTTTTTTTATAAAAATAGATTTTATTGATCCATTAGTTATGAAATTTACAATAAAGGCATGAGAATGGGTAGTGGAGTGTGGTAAAACATATTTGTTGCAAGTAAATTCTTTGAAGTACTCAATGTTTCAGTTTATTTATTTTTTTTGTTTTTTTACATAAAATGTTGTGTAAATGCAGAAACCAACATCATTAATATTCGCTAGTCTAGCTTCTGCTACAGTGTCTGAATAAACATGTGAGTGCAGTTCTGATAAACTTTTTTTAAAGTTTTTTTTTTAAGTGCGAGATTCACAGTAGATATCGCTTCTTTTTACATACATACATACATACATACATACAGTGGCAAACTAAATTATTGGCACACTAATCTCTTTCAGCTGCATAGGTCATTTAATTATTTTTGTTAACGGGATTTTTGATAAGCTTATATATTGACTATATAGAATGATAAATCTGCAACAAAAAACAACATGTTTCATTCAATTTTTTTAATATTATTTAACAAAAAGGAAAAAGAACAAAATAGCAAGTTTCTCTGTAGAAAAACATATGTAAATTTTAGAAAAAAATAATTAAGTTTTCCATTTTTATAAGTCGCAAAAATAGCAATAAAACTCGTAAAACTAGAAAAATAGTTTGCTTTTGCAGCAAAATGTGATAAAAAAAACTATGTTTTTGGAGCAACTGTTAATAGAGGTTAACATTACGCAACAGTTTTAAAGCAATCCGGATTATAAATTTGCAAATAATTCGGATTATAGACCACAAAAAATAATGAAGAATGGCGTCCGAATTACTGTAAAATCCGAACTAGCGAGGTCCGGATTATTAAGGTTTTATTGTGTATAATTTTTTTTTTTTCTCCATCACTCCTCTCGAGAGCATATAGGCTAAGTAGATAATTAATTTACTGTAGCTCGCCTCCATATTATTTTTGTGTAGTGGTAAAGACCCTTGCTAAGTGGTGGTGATCCTTACTTAGCATTGTAATTTTTTCCCAGTAGGTGGCGTTTTCTTTCGATCATCCGTCTGATGTTTTGACATCATAACCAGTGGTAAGCTGGAAAAAGAAATCAATAAACGATCGTTAAAAACTCAATACATTTGTTTAAAAAGCAGTACACAATTTATTAAAAACAAAATCATATAAATAACGATAAACAAAACTTATTGGACATATTTAAAGGAGTTTAAACAATATATGCTAATTAAATAATATATATGTATATATATACAGTTTGGAAAAAAAAAGTCTTTTCAAAGCAGAAAAAAGTTTATGTCTTATTTTTATTTTAGAAATCCAACAACAAATTCCTAACATGTTTTTTTTGCACATCCCGTCACGGTCCCTCTTAAAGACTTCGAGACGCCAAAACTTTTAAAATAGACTCTCACATTAGAACCAGATTTTTTTTTTTGCTGTAAAAAAAAGCAACTAAGATTTTAATTTTTTTCTGCTTTGAAAAGATTTTGTTTTACAAACTGTATAAACAGTAAGCGACAAAACATATGCACGAGCTCGTACTTACTATCATATTAAAAAAAATTCGTTTATTAACTTACAACATTAATATACTGTGTCTACTAAAGAAAAAAGAAGCAAAAAAAAAACAAACTTGTAACAGTTTCCAAAGCCGCTAGTATGCATGCGTCAAAACAATTGCACGAAATATTTAGATATTTAGACTACCAACGGCGAAAACCGTTCAATAAAAAAACTATCACTTCAATATTAGAGCAATAATTCGAGAAAATTTGATTGTCTTTATAATGATAACGAATCTATTAAACTCTGTCGCTAGGTAACAATATTTTGCAATATTCTACAAAAAAGCTAACAGTAATAAGCAGTTCGAGGAAAAAATAATTAATGATTATAATAAAGCTGAATCAGTAACATTAATCGCTAACAAAATTGGATTATTCAGTATTATTTAACGAACTATAAGCCTTTTCCGTTCATCAGGCTCAATAACAACCATGAACAGTTGTGGTAGGCTCCTGAAAACCAGCTAAAGGAAAGACCAGACGATACTACTTTTAATAAAATGGTATGTCTTTATATCAGACAGGTCTATTAAAAATCAAGTAAAATTAAATTAAAAAAAATCATGTCGTGGTGCAAAACAACCATTTACCACTGCTAAAAAGAGAATGGTCAGAACTGAATTTACAAAGTAGAACGTAAACTTAGGTATACTTTTAAAGGACGGCCGTACTCTTCATTGACGAATCTGAGATGTTCTTATGGATTTTTCCTGTTAAGCTGAACAAAGAGGACAACACCTTAATTCTCAGTACACCAAAGACATGGTAAAACATAAAAAAGGAAGTGCTTTAGTCTGGGAATGCATTTTCTGGCCATGGAATTGGACCAATACGTCAAATAAAGGGTGTAATGGATCGATTCGTCTACAAGGATATTCTGGATACACACGCACACGAAAGAGAAAATGCAACTTGATTGCATGTACCAATAGTATAACAATCCAAAATGAACAGATAAATAAGTGAAAGAGTGATTTGTGAACAACCAAATCAATATTTTGAATTGTCTAGCGCAATCACCAGAGCTCAATCCGCCAAAAAAATCTATGGGTTATTGTAGATCTCTAAATAGATCGCTGTAATTGCAGAAATAATGAATAATGAACTTTATTGACAAATGGAAATTGCATTGAATTAAATTTCAGGCGAAATATTCTCGAATCTAATCGAATCTATGTAAAGAATTAAAAAAAAATAAGATCTGGACAACTAAATATTAGTAAAATTCTTATTTTAAATGAAGTTATTGAAGACGTGCTTATGAAGTTACTGAAGTGTGCTTATGCGTTCAAAAAACTGTTTTCAACGAGCAAAATTATTTTTTCTCAATTAAATAGAAATTTTCTTTGTTTTTGTTTTATTTTTAGTGAATTTAGATGATTACCTTTATAAATAAAAGAAATAGTTTATTATCCAAAAATGTTTGCTTTCGTTATTGAGATAGAAGTTCGTGCATACGTTATGTCGCATACTGTATATCGCGTTTTTATATTTTGACTTTCAAAAATTCCAAAATTTATTACCAGCATAAGGTTTCTTTTAAGGCCGATGCAATTTTTAATTGGAGAAGATAACATAAAACTAATCAAATATTTTATTCGAAAACCAATAAATGGCATAAACATTTCAAAACGCCTTGCGCATTTTGGATGTCCAATTCTTTGCTACTTTTTCGAGCATTGCTGGAAACGAAAACACGTTAAACAATGCTGGCCTTTAAGACGTCAATTGTTATTCGTTTATCAGTATAAGTTCGTGACTTTACGTGGCACCACAGGTAAAATCGATAGTAGGGTTTCAGTCTACATGTGGCAATTTTGTTTATTGACAAACCTGTTAAGCTAAACATTTGCCTCAACGCTGAACATAATTTTGTCTCGAACTGATTATTGATTTATACAGTAAATCTGCACAATTTGGCAGTGTTGTTCAAACGTTTGATAATACAAAATTATTCATAAATATCAAAAAGTAAGCCTGAGGCCCCATCAGCATTAAAAAACCCTCTATAAACAAAGTTTGCCTATACTATCAATTAGTTTTTAAGATTCTGTATCAGCAGATAATGTATCTCTTTTCTTCACTTTAAAACATTAAAGTAAATATCAGAATCTTAATTGAAAACACACAGATTTTCATATTGTTACGTTTTTACCATTTTAAAAACGTGCTTTTATGAGTTCGTAGATTGTAGTTAAAATAAAATAAATATTGTGTTTGGTTTTAATTAAAAATCCTTTATTCAACACAGTTTTGTGCACCACTGCTTGTAATCTTTTTACAGGCAATAACAATTTTCTATTCTTATTACTCCGTCTGTTTACAATTTTGTAAATAACAACAATTACTCGACAGATCTTTCTTCTTAAAGATCTTCCAACCCGATCGTAGTTGTAACTTAGGTTGGATCACAACCTTTTCAACCAGACGTTATCCACACTTAACTCTCTTTGCTGAGTTAGCTCCAACTAAACTGGTTTTTTACTTCACTACTAGCGCTGCCTTTTTGGGAAGCATTTGTAGCCTTAATAAACAAAAGAAATTGTAGACGTAAATAAAATTAATAAATAAATATTTTATTCAACTCATCTTATGCATAATTGCTAACAAATGTTTTCACAATTCTTCTTCGTGTTTTTCGTCTTTTTTTTTTGACAGAATTGCCAGTCGAAAAAGAGAGTTGTCGACTACCGCTTAAGTGTACGTAGTGTATCACATAATCGTTACTGCAAACGATAAAAAATATCGACTTATTTTGCGATTGTCGTATCGTTAAAAGTTACTGAATCGCACGACTGGTCTCCATCCAAATAATATTACAGGCGACCATATCATTGAAAATGGATACAAAATAATGTAACGCATCTACATCACAAGATGAGCTTCACTGAAATGGTCAAAATATATTCCTTCACAACAACGACAGGGCTCATGTTGCACAAGCCGTAAAAACTTCATTCCAAGAGCTCGAATAGGAGATCCTTGATCATTCACATTATTAACCCTATCTTGCACCGACCGATTGTCATCTTTTTCATTCCTTGTCGGATTGTTTGAAGAGTGATACCCTTGGCAATAAAGATTACCTTAAAGACTAGCTCAACAACTGCTGCGAAATCATCCAAAATCCAAAAAAATTTATGAAACGGTTAAGTATTTAATGTTAGGTACACATTTTGAAACATGCTCATGAAACTAGGCATGTCCTGTTGTTGTTTACATAGTGTTCAAATAAATATCAAAATATTCTTATATTAACTGATTGCATTCTATTTTGTGTGTATATTAATGATAAAGGTTTTGCGAAAATACGTTCCAAAACGTGTTCCTAGCATTACATTCGAATTGATTAGTTGTATGATTTTCCTTGCGATAACTATTGATGAACAAACAACGCTACAGTTGTAGTTCGAATGCCGTTCTCGCTTTATTAAGTCCATTGTTCATGACTGTTTCTGCGCCATCATTCGTTGTCAATACACTTCTTGGATAGCACAAAATATTTACGTGCTTGACCAGTTGTCCATTTAGTATTAGATTATCTGTGCTATTGCTGTTAACTCCCATGGCTTGGTTTTCTTGATATTTGTCTTGAAACCAATAGAGGTCATGTGCGACAACGATCGGATATCACTCGCATAATCAAAATTCCCGAGTTGGCTTGTAATTCCATTTCTTTCTAACATACATACACATACTTCGGGTAGTGAGAATCCTGGCTTTACTTCGGCGTTGTTGGCTGATGTTCTCGTTTGAAAGAACTGAGAGTTCAGCGGCTTTATACATAGTTCTGATGATTCGAATTATTGTCTGGGAAGTTAATCATGTTTGATGTTATCAAAGACCTTCTTGAAATCTTAGTAGAGTAGTTACAAGGTAATACAATATTTGTAGGACTGTTCTATTATAATTTAGAGTGTTAGTCTGATCTACGAAGCTCGTATTTGGCCGGAAATCTATATGCTTAGCTCGGAGATTGTTCTTCCCTGTATTATGACTGCTAGTAATTTGAAAAGTAGAGCAATTTCTCTATAGTTGTAGTTTTTCAAGTCACTAATTTTTGCTAATTTTACAATAAAGCCTTTTTTCGAAGTTTCTTTCCTTTTCCCAGATTGGTGTGGGGTTGTAAAATTGCCGCTGTTGTGTTGGCGTCAATATGTAGAATTTCAGTTGACATACCAATCCTCTTTCACTAGTTTACTATACCTCAGTTTCCTAAAGGCGTCTTTTATCTCATTTAGACTGGGAGATTTGCACAATATTTCAATCTCATCTTATTTCGGATTGTTGTTGTATCTCATATTATGGATTTCCTTGAAATAATTTCCTAATCTTTCCATCTGAACACGTTAGTTAGTTTTGTTTTTTCGTATAATTATATTGTTTAGCTGCAGCTTAAGATCCTTGCATTTAGGAACCAGGTTAAAGGTGTCGTCTGATATTAAAAATTTCCTTTGTAAGAACGTTATATCTAGAGTCTGATGATATCTTCCCCTGAGTGATATAGATCCAGTAGAAGCTCTACAGGCGAATTACAATATCTGATAAAAAAAATATGTTGTCTGTCTTATGTATATATAAAAATGAATGAATCAATAAGCCGTTGAACGGATTTTCTTAAAATTTTTACTGTATCTCTCTGCATGTCTGAAAGGAAATGTAGGCTACATAAGATTCAAAAAATTTCAAATGGGTTGTGCCACGCCCATAAAAAGTGTATATTTATATGTTAATATTTTCAAAATTAAGTGGATCCATAGTCAGTGCAAATCGTTAGTCGTGGTACCTCCCACTTTTTTTTCTCCTTTACTACTCTAGGGAGCATATTATCATTACACAAAGCAGCCATTGCTTTGTTTCAGTGTCATTAATCAAGTTTATTTTCAAGTTAAGTAGATAATAAATCCACTGTAGCCACCTCCACTTAATTGTGTAGTGGTGAATATCGTTGCAAATGTATGCTGATCTTTACTTTATTAAACATTCGAAACCACAATTAAATTTTTATTGTCGTTGTGTCCCCTGTTGGAGCTCGAACCCGGGTAGCTTGTGTTGTTATGCGCTCTCCATTTCACCCCCATACAAAGTAAAAATTGATTTTAGTATATCTTAAGAACGGTTATAGCTTAAGCTTCAGAGTTTGGTCTGATTGACTTCAAAACCAATACAAACCATTAGTAAATTGTTAAAAGATATAACTTAGCACGAAGCACGCCGGGCTCTAGCGAGTACTATGTAAACACAAGCCACGTAAATTATATGTCAACTCTCAATCAATAGAATTTAGTACAATAAATCTTCTAAACCACACTAAAATGCACCAAACCGAAGTAAACAATTTCCTAAAAATGTCACTGACCTTTTTACTTTATGCTGTTTATCGCATAAAAACTTTTTTCTTTAGTTTCAAATCAAAACATATTTTAAAGTAATTTTCCATAGAAATACAATTATCGATTTTTTTCATGAATTTTAAAATATTTCCCCGTCGTCGACTGGCTTTGTTAGTTCATATTTTATTTGTTTATTTTAGTTTACATATATATGTAAAAAGTATAGCCGTAATATAAAAGTTGTACATATACATATATACATACACACAGACTAATAGACATTCATATAAAACCACATTTTTTCCACTGCAGTACACTTGTTATATTTTATCATAATCAACTCGCAATATTTCTGTTTCTGTTTTCTTTCTGAGTTATTTTGCTGTTATTATTGCTCCTGTTGCTCTCTTGTATAACATTTTTCACAGGCAACCAACTAAATATATTTTATACAGTAAAACTATTCGTTCATCCATAGATCCTGCTGGTGTTTCATTTATATTTATCGCTATTGTAGGCTACAACAGCGACGTCATCATCATCATCATCATCAGTAAAGGCATGATTATCAGCAATATAGTAAATATAAGAGTTTATGCGATACATCATAAATAAACATTTTAATAGAAAGTTATTTATGTATCTAGAAGTACATACATATACCTTTCTTACACACAAGTGTAATCACTATTCTAGGCCATAGTTATATATATAATATGATACCCTATCCTGCAGGGAATCATGGAAAGGAGAAAAAGGTATTATTTTACAAAAGTTTTCAAATCATGTAGTTTTTCTTTCTGAAGATTTAAAATTTGAAAAAATCATTAAATTAAAAATGTAAGCGTTAACCCGTTTTCTAAGTTAACGTCCTTGACCCAGTTTTTGTAAAATAAATTAAAAATGTTTTACTTGAGTCATGTAAAATTAAGTTAGCATTTAAAAAATACATTAATTTATGTAACAATACAAGAACAGTTCGATAGTTCCGTGACTTTGCATATAAATATTCAATTGGTTAAGCAAGCTGCATCTATTAGTTTGTTTTAGATCTCGAATTGAAAGGGCATACATCTTCGATATTTAAGAGATCAGAAAAAATTGACTTCATCAGAAACAATCCACGAAATTGAAGAGAGTTTTGTGAAATATTACGGAGACTCAGCACCCTTAATATTATTAAGTTGAAATAGTTTATAGCATGTTCACACGAATCATCAAATTGATTTGCTCGCTGTGTGAATTACTCACATGAATTAGCCCGTTCACATTGTACCTTTGTAATTCGTTTTAATGGTTATTATTCTTTTCCTTCTTATTTTTATTTATTACAAGCTAAAATCCGGCGTGCTTCGCCACCCTCATCTCTATTATTATCTTACGCCGTTTTCTTTTCCGACAAAACATGCTGCACTAAGTTTGTTCTTTGCCATAAAACATCGTCAAAAATTAATGAATATCAGAGATTTTTAAAGGCAACATAGTTAGATATAGACATAGCTCTCTTTCCTTGCATTACATTTATTATAAAAGCAACATAAAAAAGTAAGGGCAACAAAGTGCAACATATTTCATTAAAAAAACACGCCATAAAATGTCATCTTAGTTACATTTTTCCCCTTTTTTCCAAAATGTTTTTCCAAATATTTTTTAGGAAACTTTAAATTAAACACTGCTGTGGTATGGTAGGTAAGACACCCGCCTACCAACCAGAAGGTCCTCGGTTAAATACCAGGCCAGATCATCTGAAAATAGAAAAAGTTTTTCAACAGCGGTATCACCTCATAACATCAGCTAGTAACTGGTTATGAGTATTACTACTATTGAAAACTTCTCCAATGCATTTGCCGTTCGGAGCCAGCGTTAAACTCTCTAGGTACCATTCAATGAGTCTAAAAATAGAATCGCGTGCAGCTCATTGACTGAGAGAAGTCCCCATATTCCTTTATGGAATGTTATGGGAATTAATATATATAAGTAATTAAACAAATTGGTCCATATTCATAGTCAAAAATAAAGTATACTTTAAGAGAACTTCTAAAAGTCGACTTTAACTCATTCACAAACAATTTAAAATATACTTTTGGCGTTAGAGTCGATTCCAATATAAAACCATCTGTACCTGTTTTTAAATAATTTACAGAAAAAAATTTAAATGTAAAAATTGTGCAAAATTTTACGATTATAAGAGAGTTTGCTAGTATTGATTATTGTGAGACGAACTAAATGATGACGAATATCTTTCGCGTTATCTTCGGGCCTACAGTATTGATATCTTAACCTATTGTTTTCCATTAATTTTTTTTTTCTATCATAGAAATGTCATTAGCTCTGCTCCCCACACATAACAGGATGCATATTATCTCCGCTTTTAAAGGATATAGCTTTTGATGTTATGGTTTGCAATGATACAACAGTCAGCTGAGGCATTAACCAACACTTGGTAGTATGGAATTCGAAGATGATATTTGTCACACAGCCCTCGTCATATGTCTGCTTAATTTAAATCTCTGAGAAGTGAAGTTGCAAGACGGAGCTAAGGCTCAATATTGAAATATGTGAGACAATGCACTGCAATACCCTCAACAACACTAAATTCATTATACGTAATACTGAGTTAAAAAAGTTTAGTTATTTCTTCTCCCTTGGCAGCATTATAACAGAGACTGGTGGCTGTAGCCACGATAAAGTGTCAATGTTTCGGTATTTTACAACCTGTGTGAATGGACTGCTATCTCGAAATGAGTTAATTAAAAAATAATCAACTGCTGCTCAAAACCTTTCTTCCTGGATGTATGTACTGGAACCAACAATAATAAATATAATATAACGCAATGCCAAAGCCAAGGATATTTTGACCAATCATCACCTCAAAAAACCACCTGTAGAAACTACCGAACCAATGTCGGTCTTACATGGATATTCTCGATCGCAAATGGCGCCTGAACTATAGAACACGCTTATAAACTGCCGGATATGATGATCTATTTTCTATTTGGCAATATTTGTCACAAAAATAATTTAGAAATGTAGCTGATGAAAGATATATTGTTAACCAGATATGTAAATGGGTCAAATGACGCTAATCCGTGTTTTTAGTCTTGTGTGCTATTTATTTACGTTTGGAATCCTTTAAAGAAATAGGAGTACTTTTAAATTACATTTTATCATTGATCAACAAAATATTTTCAGTAAGATATACAAATGGGTTAAATGACTCCTGTTCGATATTGTAGGTTTAAAGTAGGTAGGTAGGTATAAAAGGCAGTACCGAAAAGTACCCCACCCAGATACCACAGTGGTCTATTTGGAAAGAACCTTTCATTTGATAAGAAGAAGAGTGAAGAGAAGAAATTAGAAAACAAGTAGAGAGGAAGGACAGGGAAGGAAGACAGCTGAGACCTGACAGAAAGCCCTCTAGGTCGCATATCCTGGCCGACGCAATGTCACCAAGGTCATCAAAAGAGCCCCGGCCAAACAGCCTGAGCCTCCGCCCATAAAGAGCCGGGCAGTGACAGAGGATGTGTTCCACAGTCTCCGCAAACTCGGCAGAAAATAGGGGAGCATGCTTCCCAAATCCCAGTCCTCGCCCCCAGAGTGCAGTGCCCAGTCACATAGCCTATCAGAATCCTAAGAGATTCCCTCCTCAGATTGAGAAAACCATTCCGTCCTAGAGCGGTCAGGTTGCGGCCACAGCCACAGTCTCCTCTGCTCCTCCACGACTCCTCCACTCCAACGGGCCCAGCAATCAATTAAACTCCCAAAGAAACCAAGCGATGGTTTCACCGACGCATCTGCCTGTTCTACACCCCAAGCCGCGCCCGCTCTTGCCAGTTCATCTGCAATCTCGTTGCCCCTTACGCTAGCATTCACCGAAACCCAGCACAGTTTAACGATGCACACATCCAAGAGCGACGCAAGGGTACTCCTGCACAATGCAACCAGCCTTGATCTGACATGGCTACCATGGCTACCAAGTAGAAGACCACGCCATCCCCCACAGCAGCCAAATCGCGAAAACGCACAGCTGCTCTGAGAACAGCGAAGATCTCGGCTGAAAAAACACTGCACTCATCTGGGAGTCTAAAGGACAATTTAGTGTCACCGTCCACCATGTAGACTCCCGCGCCAGTGCCCTCCTCGGTCTTGGATCCATATGTAAAGATGGCGTGGCCGTCAAAAAGTCCATCAACCCCACGCCAAGACTCTCTATCCGGAAAAACTGCCGCAGGGCATATGCCGAAGTCGCATTCCCTGACCTTATAGTCCGTAGAACCAGCACAGGTCACCGAATGCGCATCCCAGTCAAGTTCCCGCAAAATGGCAGAGCTTTGGCCAGGTTTGTAAGTTTAAAAAATTAAATAAAAATAAATAAATAAAAATAAAAATAAAAATAAAAATAAAAAGCCACTTCCAAATATTTGATAAAAAATTCTATATAAGCATTAAGAAAATTTTAGTTGACACCCATTTAAAACCAATTCAACATAAAGAATACTTTCAACCATGAATATGAAAAAGATAATAAAAGGTTTTAATTTGAAGACATACTCTAGCAAGAGTTAACTTTAGTGTGGCACTGTGAATATGGGCCAACTTAGTAGATCACGATAGAAAGAAAACTATCGATCGATTTGATTATTTCTTTTCAAATCAATGTCTACTTTGTACTACGCCCACCTGTCCAGTTCCTCCACTTTTTGGACTGATGATTTGTGTTGTCTATGGAATCAATCAGACCAAACACTGAAAATTTATCTTTATCTCTAACCGTTCTCAAGATAAAAAAAGTCAATATTTACATTGTATTGGAACATTTCAAGAAAATCGGCTCAGTGGTTTAGCTGTCTATAAGGCACAAGCAAACAAACATACAGTTATTTTTATATATACATTGTTAGTTATTAATCAGCTTTTTATATTTGACCCTTTGAGTTGAAAATATTTCTCCTTATATGAGGACGGATCTATAAGTATATTGAATTGAACGGTGAGTTGTGAGTAATTACTTTTTCCAAAGTTTCTGAAATTGTTTATTCTTTTCAAAAAAATAAAATTTGTCGAGGCCTTCACAGAAGATATTTGTTAGCGAAATTGTTTCATCATTGGAATCAGATCGCTTTCGGCCTTACTATGTCTTTAGTTTTTCAAGTCCAAAATATGCACTAGGAACTAAATTCGGAGAAGTAGGAGTGTAAGGGAGCAATTCATAGATTTTTGACATGGAAACTGCACAATTTTCTTTGAGAAACGAACTTTTTCTTGGCTAATGCAGTTGTTTTTGTAATTCTTATTAAAAAGTAGAGACCTTAGCTAGGCGACCAGAGCGCTCTACACCTTTTTTGCTTGTATGGCTACAACGAAATTCAGTAATCAGGATTTTACCGTTTAAATTGGTGATTCAGAGCTCCATATTATTTACCAAACTTAGACTTGGTTTGACTCTTAAAGTTCTTCCTCATATTATTTGTCAATGGCTGTCAAAAACAAAATTTTGATTGACGGAATTTGTAAAAGTTTTGCAAACTCTTCGCAGAATTCGCAGCCGTATTTCTTCAATAACTCTTCGGTGTTTAATTTCCAGGTGTTTAATTATCACTGGTTTATCGACGTAGACAAGCGACTTTACATAGACCCAAGGAAAATAATCAAATGTGGTTAAATCTCACGATTTCGATGGCCAATTAATTGGATTATTTTATAAAATTAGTTGTCCCATTCAACCAAAAATGGCGGTGTATATCTATCCATAATGAAATGTCAATCAGCTGTTAGATGGGTTGTCAAATAAAACAGTGCTGCCAAACCAGTCTCTTAAAAAACAACCCATAAATAAAAATTTGTATTAAATTTAAGCATTTAGCAAATTGTATAAGAAATAGAGGGATTTAGTTACGAGGTTTATGCAGTAATAACACTCAAGCAGAGGTCTGTAGCTTTTTAGTGAGGTTCGATATAAATAACTACAAAAGCTAATATAAGTTAAATTATTTTTAAATAGAAAATAACAGTTTTCACATTTTCAACAAATTATTGTTTTTGTGATAAAAAAACGAAAAAAATATTTATTCATAAAATATAAGGTGCTTCTTCATCCGTTTGCTATCAAACCACTGTTTGCTCTTAACTAATTGTATCTCCCTCTGTATTTATTTTATACACGTTGACGAGTTTATATTTAAAACTTGAAAAGGATGTGAATTTCTTTTCTTTTCTTTTCTGTATATTAAAGAGTATACAGGCGCATATACGAGCGAGTACACAAGTTGTTCTTTTACAAATTAAGTTAAAAGCTATTCAAATGAATGATGTGCTATGAAATAGGTGCCAAGAATGCACCCAGCGAGATTTTTAGAAGAATTTTTTAAAACAGAAAATTAAATTCCGAATTCTTTAAGATTTACACATTTAAGAAAAAGTGCCAAGTTGTCTTTTAATTTTAATCAATAAATTTTTTTTATAAATTCCCAAAAACTTTTGCTGGTTTACTATTCTGTCAATTTAGTTTCGTTCTCTCTCGTTCATTATTGCCGTATGAATTCATTTCAATGTTAGCATTTTTAACAAATGAAACGTTAAACCTGACCTAAAAATACTTATATACAATCCAATTATAACAAAATATTTACCCTTGCATATGAATGTAAAATTTTTATTCTTCCTTTCAGTTTATTGCCTTGAAAGGTTAACCATTGTACACTTATGAAGGTTTTTTATGTTAAATTTGAGTATAAAAGCTTAAAAAACGACGCATTGAAATGAGTTCTTTACCACACTCTTTGGAATGTGACAAAATGTTAAAAAGTGCTCAATGTAACGTTTCGATACTTATAAAAGAATTCAAATATAAATATTTACCAGTTTCAATTTAAATAATTGAGAGATTTTATACATTGCAACATCGTGGTTTTTTAATTTACTCCAAGCTTATAGTTAATCCATATTGTTGCGTTTTAATCCTTTTAAAACGTTTGAGTTCGTTTAAATTGCGTTAAAATAAAATAAACACTGTCTTATTTAGTTGTTTTACAGTTATATTTTTATTTACTATACAATAACTTTTATAAAGTTTACAACAACTTAATATTCGCTTATACAACACTTTTATTGCCGCCATAACACGTCTTTATCTTGCGACAGCAAAACGATAACTTACTGACGGGTAGGTAAAGTAGCGTACAGCTTGGAAGGTTCAAGAAATATCGACCATCTTCTATTTCCATATCCGTTCATTCAAATGTAACGTGCTGCATTCTGCCAAATTGACAAGGTGACACAAAATATAGCGAAGTCCCACAATGCAGTGTTGTATTATTATTTTCGTAACAATATATATGAAAATGCATTGAGAATTGTTCCGATTCTTAAAACTGAAAAACTACTGCACCCAATTGGATATTTCCTACTGTGAATTTGTTCGTAATTTCTACGCAAGTTTCGTTTCTTTATCTCTGCTTCTGCTAAAGGCATTTTAGTATGATACGTCGATTCAGTGCACATATTTTAAGTTCTGCAGGGGGAATATGAACGGGATTGAAAAAGTAGGCATACTATCTCCCTTAAAAAGTCAGCATTGTTTTTTGTATATTTTGACATCTATAAAAGAAGTTTTTGAATTTGGTCTAAATGATTTGGCAATCAACACAAATTATCAGTGGGTGTGGCATCACACACACATAGAAAGTAACTATTAGTATTTGTATTAATATTTGTCCTTCCGAACCTCAACGTTAACAAGTCTTCTGAGCGGATGTCTTATCAGAACTGGTCCTGAAGCAGTGATCTTCGACACTTGCGCGTCTGTTAGCTCACCTTTTCAGTGCGTCATAGAAGGCTGCTAATGTAACGCCAATATCCAAAAAGGGCGAGGCTAGTAACTCTGAGAACTACCGTCCAATAGCAGTTTGTTCCACACTCTCCAAGATTATAGAGAGTATGATTAATCATCGCTTTGTGAGATATTTTGAGTCGAACGATTTGCTTAGCAATTGTCAGTACGGTTTCCGAAAACGTCGTTCTACTGGTGACCTGCTGGCGTCCTTTTATGTTTTTGGCGAAAGTATTGTTGTGGCTCTAGATATCTCAAAAGCGTTTGATAGAGTTTGGCGCGATGCTGTCATTTCGAAACTTAATGCTTTTGGTGTCGGTAGTCACTTCTCTTGATTTATATCGAGTTTTCTCAAAGATCGCTCTATAAGATTGGTTATAGATGGGGTCTCCTCCGAAGAGTTCAGGTTAAACTCAGAGGTATTTCTTAACGATCTTCTTTTTCTCACTTTTAATCCTATCTACCATTTTACGGATGACAGCAACATTTGTCACTCATATTCTTTTAGTCGTAGACTGAGCCTTTTGCGAACAGGGTCGATTTTAACGCAAGCAAGACACAATGTTGTTTTTAACACACAGACGGGGTGGTGTATCCATGGCTAATGTAGATATTGGGGAATGTTCTGGGCATGAGAATTCACTGTGACGTTCGTTGGAATGATCACATATTTCAAGTGTCGAAAGAAGCATTCAAGTGCCTTGGTTTTTGAAGACGGTGCAAGAAATACTTCACACCATCTGATCTCCTTAATATTTACAAGACCTATATCCGACCCAAGCAGGAATACGGCTTTAATACAGGGGCCGGTGCTTCAGAGTCAATTTTGGAGATTCTCGACCGCGTACAGAAAAGGGCGAAGATGCTCATTAATGACGGTAGGGTAGCCAACTCTATCGATTCATTAGAGTACCGTCGCAATGTGGCGTGTGTTTCATTGTTCTGTCGGTACTCTAACGGAATGTGTTCTGACGAAATTAAAGAATTAATTCCTAAAAATCATATATTTTTAAGTAGTCCTCGTAGTTCTCGTAGAGCGCGTCCATTTGTAGTTGATTTTCCAGTGAATCGCACAACGCATTATAGATAGAATTCGTTCTTTGGTCGTACTATTCGGTTGTGGAACAATCTTCCAACGAAAGTATTCCCTGCCACTTACGACATGAGTAAATTTAAATCTAATGCCCATAAACACTAATCCCCCTGTCCGCCTTCCCACAACATATTTCCATAGTACCAGCACAATGTACTGCATGAGTAGGGGCCATCTTCGGGGTGCTGGTCTTATGTAAAAAAAAAATGAGAACGGGAAGTTTATGAATAAGGCTTAAACAATTTTTTGAATAGGACGCATCATCAGTCAATAACCAGGCTAAATTGGGTAAGTGTGCGTGGTAGTTCCCATTCTTATTATATATGGAATTTTGCATACGTGGACAATGGTAACAATTAAAGCTTCATTATCTATCTACATCAGATAAAAAGCGAGAAATGAACAAAGCACACCGGATAAAAGCAATCTATAGACATATTATATATAAAAATGAATGTGAGTTTGTGTGCAGACTATGTACAGTTAAAAAGCAGAATTGACAGTGTCTTTCTCGAAGGAACAAGAGATAGTATTTTGAATGGAAGGGAACAAAATGGGGAAAAAGATTAAGGGGTGTAAATAAGATAACATTTAGATAATAATTAAGTTGGGGTTAGCGAAGCACGCCGGGTTTCAACAATAATGATTCCTTACAAATACATATAGGTCAAAACATTTGCAACTGGTCTTCGAACACAAATTCTTCCTTTTAGTTCTTGAAGACTCGTCATACTACAATATTGTTCTTGATTGTTGTGGAGTCCAATTCGTATGTGCTCATACAAAGTTAAGACGAATTTCTCCGTTACTTTCTGGTATAAGGCGGTTTTTTCGCATCCTTATAGCTTCTGAGATAATATTTTCTCGCTCTTCTATTAATTATTGAAATACCAACATTAATGGGAGTCCCAGTGTTTTGATTCTCTTGGTATTACTTTATGATATTTCACACAAATTTTTTCGTCTTCGTGTACTGTTTTTATACGAGGTCTTACTACCTTATGTGCGTATGGATATTGCCATTATTGACTTTGTCAAAAATTTTTGCTTTAGGAATAGAATACTTTAGTGACATACGATAATCATAAAAATTCTGATTTTTAATTCAGAGTTGTAAATATTTTCTGTCGGACATTTTACCAAAACGCACTAGTACCACTTTTAGCAAAAAATTTTATTTCTTGAAAAGCTGAATGGCTAGTGTCGAATTTTTGATAAATTATAAAAAAGAAATATAATTTAAGTCATTCTTGTAAGGTTTGTAAGTAAAAAAAGTTCATAAAGAGTAAAAGAGGTGAGAGTTGGAAATATTTTGAAAGGCGATAATTAGACTCTCTTACTCAAAGATCACTTTTTTATTGTTGCGTTTCATCAGAACATGATTTCTTCCTGCGATTACAAAAAAGCAATCAGCATAGTTATAAAAATACCAAAAATCGTGCATTAAGAACCAATCGGAAAGCAATGGGTGCCGAAGAGCTAGAATATTGATTTAGTTGCAAATATTTTGACCACCACTGAATGTATGTGTATATACTTCTTCCTACAAGACACTTCCTTTCATTATTTTTGTGTGTTGCCTAATAATATATTACACATTTTTATCAAATTGAAACAAATCTGGCCTTCATTTAAATGCATAAAATGTAAAATTTATATTCAAATAATTTTTTTCTAATTTTTTTTTTTTTGAAAAAAAAAAAATAATAAAAAAATGTCCACTAATTTTGAAAGAAAAAATTTGTTCGCTAATTTTGGCCAAAGTTAGGTACCTGCATTTAATTTTGAATAAAATCAGCAATAGCTAACCGATATTCATGAACTTAAAAAAAAAAAACTAAATACGGATTTGAATTTAATGCACCGAAATCATTATATTCCATGCAGTTTTATTTAAAGACCAGAATTTTTAATTTTTATTTTTTTATATACATATTTATTTTTTTTTTTTGTAGATCAGTGTAATTATTTTTTCTAAAAATCTTGTTTTGTTTTAAAAATCAGAAAATAGGCAAAGTCAAGAAATTATCAAAATAACCTTCTGTTGCCTCTGTTTTTAATTTTAGTTCCAACAGATTTATAAAAAATAATTTTCTTGTCGAGAAATTATCAAAATAACCTTGTGGTTGCCTTTGTTTTTAATTTTAGTTCCAACAGATTTGTAAAAAAAAATTTCTTGTAAAAATAAATAAATATCCAATTATGTCTTTAAACATTATTTTAAATAATTTATCTTGTTAATAACATACAGTAGTAAAATCTGACATATTTTTGCTTTTTCTTGATATATATCTCTGCAGTAAATAATAACTAAATGTTTTTAATTAACATTTAATTTTGGCCATTTGTTACATATTTATTTTCATTTTTGTTGTTCTTCACTTTTTATTTCATTTTATTTTTTTTTCGTATGTTAATATATTAATATTTAATTAAGTCTAAATGAAAGATATGTATTTACGTGCATACAAACGAGTACATATGTATGAACATATGCTTCTAACAACTGAGATTTAGCCTATACACACTTTACACTCAGATAAGCTATATGGTCATACATAAATGCTTGTAGCATAAATTTGGACGTAGAACCGTGTGTATTTGCGTACGTATGTGGTTAAACTCAAATACAATGGGAAACTTGAAAAAATTAAACACGTGTTGGTTTGTTTATTGAATGCAAAGCTTTATTTAATTTACGCACTAAACAAAAATACGAGCAGAGAAAAGAAATTGGGGAAATAAAAAAAAAATGAAATAAAATAAATTAACACTCTTAAAAACAAATTCAGGAACGAAGTAGTTCAGAAATAAAGGGCCCGCCATCTAATGTTTTTTTTCAACTAGTGCTTATTTAGTTTTATCCTTCCGCTGAACGAATATGGGTGTGTATACGCTTGAACAACGCTAGGAATCTGCCCTGCGATCGACTTACAGTAGATGCCGATTTTGCCAAGAAAATCATCTTTTCAGATGAAGCTCATTTTGATCTTGGCGGGTATGTACAAGCAAAATTCTCACATTTGGGGCACAGAAAACCCGCACGTATACATTGTAAGCCCGATACACCCAAGACGAGTCACTGTTTGGTGCGGATTTTGGTCCAGACACATAATTGGGCCATTTTTCATCGAAAATGAGCAAGGAGTGTCCATGGTTATCGGGCCATGTTGAACAAATTTTTGTTCACAAAAACAAAAACAGGACTACGCTACGTGCCACACAGCCGAAGCTACACTCGATGTTTCGCGCCCTGTTTTTGAAGATCGCATTATCAGCCGCAGAGCTGATGTTGTTTGGCCACCTCGGAGCTGCGATTTGACACCGTTGGACTATTATTTCTGGGGTGCTGTCAAAGATAAGTGTTACGCCAACAAGCCAGAGACAATTGACGCTTTAAAGGACAATATTCGTTCAGCCATTGGTGAAATAAAGCTACACACAATCGATAATATGCTTAAAAATTGTAGGCTACTGCATGGTCAGCCGAGGAAGCCATTTGAACGAAATTATTTTCCAAACGGTAATCTGGAAGGTAATCCAAAAGTACATTAAAGAACACAAAGTTTGCAGAAAATAGAACCTGAGCTCCATAAAATAGTCTCTGAAGAAATGAATATGCAAATTTTACTAATTTTCAATGCTGACAGATTTCCTTTAGTTTTCCATTTTCTTTAAAACAAAAAATAATTTAAAGCTTTTATTTTCATTTTTGGAAAACTGAACTACATATTATATTACATACCCTTTAACTATGTTAAGGGCTGTATTGAAATTATTAAATTACGTATGAAAGTAAATATATCAGTTTTTGTTTTTTACATGGTATATGAACATGCAATGTTTAGTTAGTACAGCTTAGGTAAACAACATTATTTAAAAATAAATTAGAAAATACATTTTATTTGACATTATTAATACTTAATATCCAAGTATTTATTAATTAAAGAAAAAACTTTAATAAACAAAAAACTAATTTTTTATTTTTGTGTTTTCTTCTCTTTTCATGCTGACCGATCTCTTTCTTACACGCTGGCAAATACTGTGTTGACCGCAACGGAAATGGTTTAAATGTTTAATGTCTCCGCAAACACTGGCATACGGTTACGATAACGTTTTTATACTCGATTTTTTTTGCTCTCTCTTTGATGCGGATACACACGCATACAAATGCAAATATCTATAAATAAAATATTAACCACAACTACAAAACCGTTTGTGTGTGTGTGTGAGCGTGTATTGGTTTGTGTATGAATTAATGAATGTGGACAATTAATACAATGTAAACAATGGATGAAATTATAAACCAAATAATACATATACATACACACACATACAAACAACTTTAATAATTATAATAAAAAATCTATAATTAAAAAAATAATAATAAAAACAACACTATTTTTGAACCACAAATACCAACAAAAACAATCTGATGATTATTTTCCCACAAAATAAATCGCTGGTGTTACGCACTGCTTTCTTTTTTGTTTCTTAAATGACTGGGGAATTGAAAATTCATGCCTACAAATAAAACAACAAATAAATGATTAAATAAATAAAATCGTATTCTTTTTCTTCTCTTTTTATTGCTGCTATTGTTTTGTGTTATTGTCGCTGTTGTACTTGTTTCTATACCCTTGGGCATTACACAATATTTTGTTTCATTAACTGGTTAAACACATTTTTGAACACAAAATCCTGTCACGTGTGGTCATGTTGTTTACCCACTAACCACACTACATACTATTAACAAAACTTATACAAAATTAATTTTAAAACAAAAATTATATTTTTTTATAATGGACTTTAATGAAATAAAAAAAAAATCGTATAAATTTTTAATTAAAAAAATTGATCATCAATTTGGTCCTTAAATGCCAATCTTATGGCTTGTATTTTAATAATCAACTAAATAACAATTACAACTACAACAATAATAAAAATGAAAACAAAATAAACAAAATAAAATTTATAAATTTATAATTATAACAATAATGACCATTAATGATAATCATGATAATAATAATTATACTGAATAAACATCTCAACTGTATTAAATGCTGCCTATACATTTGTTATGGCTGTTCTTTGGCTGTTGTCATCATTATTTACCGCATACACCTGCTGTTATTTTACGCCATGATACTGCTGTTGCCGTGTGCTATCAACCTTAATATCCTCATCGCCTGGCCTGCTTGTCAATGGCATTGTGCTGACCAATACTACTATTACACGTTTTTGTTTTTTTTTCTTATCATAAAAATAGTAAAAACAAACGATATTGAAGCTGTTGAGGGTAAATCAGTGTCACTGCCATGTCCCATATCGGCACCATTGGATGATGTTTATATGGTCTTGTGGTTTCGTGACAATGCCGGTATACCATTGTACAGGTAAGTTCAATGTTTGTTTTATTATTAAACAAAATAAAAAAAATATATTTTCTGTATAGAACTGTTGAAAAATATTGTTGTTTTTGTCATTTAATAACAGTTTTTTGAATTGCTTAAAAATGCTAATGAATTACACCATTTCAGTCTGTCAAAAAATATTTATCGGCAATATGGTATATGGATTATTATAAAGCCACGTTAGTACATATATTAATAATCAGATCGATATATTTAAAACGATCCCTTGATTACATTATTACAGTTACAGGGTACTAGGACGCAGCGATATATTGCATCTTTTTCAGCCTACAGTTTGTTCAGCACATCTGTTGTTCTAGTAATGAACGCTGGTCGTAGAGATGCTTAACATTGAGACCTTATGTCTATCTACATACTGCTATCTAAACCTATCAAAAATTTCCACGTTAATAGAAGATAATGACGATGCCTTGGATTATGATTTACTCATAATTCCTCCAGACCATTGTGTTGTAACTGATGAAGAAGAAATGAAGTGAAATGACATTTGTGGTGAAGTCGAGGTTTTTATTCATAATGTGGCTACTCTCAAGGATTCTGTACACAGTAGTAATGAATTGGAACCAAATCACTGCAATGTGGAAGTCAAAATCAACAGGCTTGGCTGAAGTGTACTATAAATTATTAGAAAAATTACACGGAATCTAACGAACGATTGCTAAATGAAAATCGTGTGAAAGCAGCGTTGAAGTACTTGACTCCTATTCAAATATATAAAATTCTTTTCGACGATGAATTTTTTGAAATAGTTGACGAGTTTACTTAGTCATATGCTTGTCGAAAAAATTGACATAACTTTGGTGTTACTGTAAAAAAGCTGAAAACTGCCTTTGCGATATTAATTTTATCTGGTTACCACAAACAGCCAAGAGAAGAACTGTATTGGTCTCTAGGTGAAGATATTGGAGTAGATGTTGTGCCAATGGCTATGACTAGAAATAGATTCAAGGAAATAAAAAAATAATCTACACCTTGTTGATAATAACAATGCACCGAACACAACCGACAAAACTCTCAGATATTATTATCAAAAAGATCAACCGGTGGGGTGTTTTAAACGAAAATATTTTTATTGTCGAATCTGTGATCAAATATTATGGTCATCATTCAGCAAAACAATTCGAGGTGAGCCTGTTCGGTTTGATTACAAAAACCGGGTTGCGGCATATCACAAAGTTTTTTTTTTAGTAACTTTCTCTCGAGTTGCGATCTTCTAAGTTGTTTACACTGTTTAGGTTACAGTGTAGAGCTGCAAAACCATCGATAGTCGGCTTATTCGGCCCCTCAAAAATGAACCTATTCTCCTGTTTCAATTCGCACATTAAGAAAAAAAAAAACTTGTGGAAGCTAGATTTATGGGTAAGAGTCCTCGAAATGAATCATTTCTCAGTAAACGGAAGCAACACTTGCACCGTAATAATAAGAACAACATGCCATGGTCTGACGAAATGAAGATTTATTTTTTTGGGCCAAATGAAAAATGGTATATACTCGTACGAATATATTTTAATTACAATTCATACTTTGTTTTAGTTTAATAAATAGAAATTTATGAAACTGTTAAGCTGTGTCCCTATGTAACTATAAAAGTTTACAGACGGATAACAGCCTGCGTCGAACAAATTTTTGCAAATATGACTTTGACTACATTAGTGGCTTCCATGTTTTCTCTTAGAATTCGACGATAGTATCGATAGTTAAAAAAAAAGTATCGATGGTCAGTCAACAATAAAACTATCAATACTATCGATAGTACTATCGATTGTTTTGCAGCTCTATTACAGTGCCACAGGAACCATTAGAGAGTATCGCACTAAGAAATGTACGTTAACAAGTGTAAAGGATATGATGAAGAAATCAAGAGTGGAGCTCGGTTACAGGTTCGATAAAAGCAGTGAGCTATTTTTGGGCCGCTGCAAAGGCAACAGTATTTGCAATGTTCAATAGAAAAAGGAAACAAACTGACATGCAAATTCTATATTTATTCCAAAATTGCAACAAGGACATCGGTGGAGTAGATGAAATGAAGCAATCAATATTACTTTATAGAACTATCATCGACGGAAAAAAAATGGTGGTCTGTTTTATTCACTTATGTGCTTGATATGGCTAAATCAAATGCCTATCGACTACATCTACATAGTAAAGAAGACAACATGGATCAGTTATTATTTAGACTAAATACAGCTAGGTTTTACTTAAAACAAGCTCTCCGAAGACAATCTGCTCGTCCTTTTTCTTCAAATATCGAAGGTCTAAAACCGGACGGCGCCGATCATGTACCTGAAAATCTATTTAAGCGTATATGTTGTGTCATCTGCCACAACAGAAGCCGTTGGTGTTGCAAAAAATTAAACGCACTGTATTGAAAAAACTTGTTTTTCTAAATTTCACACATAATTGGCTAGTGTGACAATTTGGGTATAGCCCTGTAATATCCTGAAAATAATTTTATTTTTTTTTATTCTTTTGCTTTTTTGTATTACTAACAATAAATTAATAATGAAATTTCTAAATTTTTCCTTGTAATTTTTATTAGGCTATAAATGGGTTAAATTGTCTAGGTTCACTTTGAGCCTACTAGTGTATCAAGAATTTGTAAATTCGCCAATTTATTGAGAATAGTTGTAAGCGGTGCTACTCAGTATGGCTTCGGACCAATATAGGGTGCCAATCATTCTTTCCTCGTCAATGCGTCCTCAATATCGTTGCTTCTTATTCCTCAGTGTACTGGTACCCGAAATAATTGGACTCTATTATCAAGCACCAATCTTTGTAACGTGCAGTAATAACATTTAACGAGTTAAGATGTCATAAGATATGAGCTAAGTAGCTTTAGCTTAGCTGCTATAACTTCGCCGCAGAACTCGCAGCCAACTTTATATATATAAAGTAATGTTAAATCAATTAAAGTTTCCAGTACTGCTGTTGGATATAAGCACTGTACTTCACTTAATTTACTTATGGTAGTAGGTTACGCAGCCTATTGGCAAGCTTTTGCGGCATAAGTAATAAAGGCCTGAATGATGGCCGTATACATATATATAAATATCGTCATTCTTATCCAAAGATCCAAAAGATCGTCTTAGTCTATAGAGCACTGATGTGCGGGTTCAAACTTAAACCTTTATTTCAACTCAAAATGTGTTTTGAATTATAATAAATTTAGCCACTTGCAACATATTTGTCTTTAAAAACTTAACAAAGCAAAGCTTTATTGTATAGGGTAGGCTATTTAAAAGTTTAAATTTAAAAATGCAACTAAAATAAATGGTTTTAAATTGTGCCAAATTTATTGTTTTGTCGTGAAGTACAATTGTTTCGGTTAAAAATCAAATATGATTTCATTCATATGGCTGCAGCGGCTGGCCTCACAGTACAACATTCGATCGGTCCAATTTTTGAGAACTCCTTTGGGTGTATGGGGTCGTATCTCGGCAATGGCATCACGAATGTTGGCCTTTAACTGTTTACATGTCTCTGGTTTTTTGGCATAACACTTGTTTTTAATGGTGCCCCACAGCAAATAGTCCAATGATGTCAAATCACAGATTCTTGGCGGCCAATTGACGTCACCATTTCGGCTAATTAAACGACCATAGAACGTATGTATGGCAAGTTGCACCATCACCACCACCAACCAACATCGTTCACATTAATACCATGAAGTGGTTGCACAAAAAAATTGGTTATCATGGTGCTAAAGGTGTCTTCACTGACCGTAAAGAAGCCGCACCAAACAGTCACTCGTAATGGGTACATTGGCTTCTGTAAGACCATGTTTGGGTTTACTGAGCCATAATAATAAGCTTCATCCGAAAAGGTGATTTTTGATTTTTTGTTTTTATTTTATTTGTTTGCTTTGGAAATAAATTTCCAATAAATCCCAACCTTGCTTAAGCGTAAATTGATTCATTTCGTTCAGTCGAGATAATGTACAAAATGTTGTTACAGAATAGATTCACCGGTTTCGAAAAAAAAGAAAGTAACTTTCTAAATTTAAGCAAGGAATTAGCAACTGAGAAGAGCATGCGACTCTCTTTCTGTTCTTGTACGTCATGGAGACTACTCTAGACCCCACTTTCTATCCCATAAAGGATTCTGGCTTCAGCCCTGTTGTAGTAGTTCTCTTCCAAACTCCAGCTTATTCGGAAATCAGGAGAATTGCACTTGATTTTTTATATAACTCAAGACCCAACATAAGTCAGGTTTTGCAGAATCACTACTCAGTCGGTTTAATTTAATCAGACAGCCAGACAGAATGATAATATTCTCTTCCTTAGAATACGTAGCCTTCAGACGACTTCATTCACTCTTATGACTCTGTTTCATCACAAACCGTTTGTTTCTCAGAGTCATAGACTGGTTTGTCCTGTCAAAGGATATGTGAAGGAGAGAGTTGTTAAATTTTCGACCCGTCATGTTGCTATGTTTCTAACTTAACTTTCACTGTTTTGACCACAGTCTCTGTAAATTTTTTCAATATATGCAGTGAACTTAAGTTCAACTGAGCATCTAGCGCTGCCGTGGAACATGTTCTCATTGCCACAGTTATATCCCACAAACCACTCTCTATATATTGTTTAACTTTGAATGAGATGGCTTCAAATTCGCCCTATTTTCACCATACACCACGGCACGACAGTTTAATATTTATTTTTCGTTTTTCTTAACATCACAAAAACTGATGTTACTCCATTTTAGAAGTTTCGTTCACCTAGTGAAACCCGCTATTGTGGTATTGCTCGGGTTTATATCCAGGATTATACACAGATACTTTAAATCCGCTTATCTTGTGATCACAGAAGCTGAATGACTTCCTAGTGCGTCGTACTATCGTCGTCTTTCCCGGTTTAATGTTCAACCTTGACCTGTACCACCGATCCACAATTCCTAGCTCCCTTATTTGTGTATACTTATTCATATTCCATATGCAAATTACGAAATATATTAATATCACTCAAAATTTAAGAAGAGGAAGTGCAGACCCAAACTCAATATCCTCTTATACCTAATGGCTTCGAGGGAGCTAGCAGAGATGTGTACTATTCAGTGTTAAAAGCACTGTGCTTCATGTACGTGTTAGAGAATCAGAAAATTAATTAAATGAATCCTGTTATTGCTGATGACCTTTTGCACCTTTTAGACAATCGTATCGGAATTGCTAAAGAGTGATCTAAAAATACAGACAGCTCCCATTATATGTCTTACTGTAGTTGAAATTGCGCCAAATCATGTCAATTTCTGATCGAAGTTGAACTCTGCTCTCATAGGGTGTGCTTCAAAATGATAAGGTTACCTTAATATTTGCTCAAATCATCCAAACTATAACATGTTAGGTATGGTCACCTTATTCAAAAAAATTCTACGTTCAAATAAGTGAGAATTAAGCCGGTTTTGCTCTTAGAGATGTTCCGTTATATTATGTTTATTTAAATTTATGTAAGTCCTTGTAAATAATTAGCTTTTAAAGTCTTGTGAGGAATTATGTAATTCGCCTCATAATTGGGGTTAAATTATGAATAAGAGCGAATTCCGAAAAATGTTGTCGTAGAAGCATGGCATGATATTGAACTCAATATTATTAAGCGACTCATATATGTAAAGAGTATTTTGGCATAAAAATAAATAAAAATACATTTTTTTACAAGTTTAGTTTCATTCATAACAATATAAAATAGAAATTAGGAATTAATAATGGAATACACTGTCTGGCAAATGGCCATCTGTAGCGCGTCGTCAGACGTCGGCTGTTTTCACAAAATTTTGAACCACATTTTGCAGCAGAGCTTCGCTTATCAAATCAATGGAACACCGAATTTCTTTTTTCAGCGTGTCAGTTGTTTGTGGTTTGTTCATGTAAACCGAGTCTTTCAAATGGCCCAAAGAGAAAATTATCCAGCGGCGTTAAATCACAACAACGAGGCGGTCAATTGACATCGCCAAAGCGAGCAACTACGCGACCATTAAATTTCTGATGCAATAACTTAATAGTTTGGCTGGCTGTGGCGCCGTCCTGCTTAAACCAAAGGTAACTGATATCAACATTAGCCAATTGTGGCCACAACAAACCGCATTATACGATCACTTTCTTTGGATATAATGGTTTTTCGAGTACTGTTTGTGGATATTGTAAGCCCTATATGCGACAATTTTTGTTTGTTTACATAACCGCCTAATTGAAAATGGACATCATCACTAAAGATTGGGGAGACCGGACGGTTATTATTCGACCGGTTTTAACCGGTTTTTTTTGGTTTTTTCGAATACGGTTTTTTAAAAATTTTTCGAATGCCGAATAAACCGGTTAGTTTAGCACGAATAACCCTATAATTTTAATAATTATAATTTTTATACGTAAAACTATTTGTATAAATATAATTATTTTTGTATATATATGACAACCTTGAACGGCTCACAAAGAACGCGAAAAAGATATGCACTCTTGAAAATAACAAATAACCTTTTCTCATCTTCTGTAATTAAATATTGATTTTTATATATAGAGATTGATCAACTAAACTCATTGAACCCCCAAAAACCCACAAACGCCGGTTCCCGACTGCAGATATATTAGTTAGTGCAGTTTTTCATAACGTAAACACACATAACCAGTCGCTAGTAATATTGTTGAAAATTGTAAGATGGTGTGGCTTGGGTTTAAACCGACGACTTTTTAGTTAGAAGGTGGGTTCTTACCTAACATACCACAGTAACATACACACTATTAAATACGTGGTACATAAAATTACATACAGTGCTGCTCTAAATCTAAGCAAATTTTCTTGTCGAGGCAATTATTGGCTCGTATAATAATAGATTTATTCAAAGTAAAACATTTAATTTTTGTTATCTTAGGCACCTTAATTATAACTATAACAACAAACCTTTAATTCCATGTTCTTCCAGGTAATAAACTTTGTTTTTTACGGCCTCCGCACATAGTTTTGGCATATTTTTTATGAAATTTGTTAGAATTATTGTTAGCATTGACTACCACTTTAATTTTATGCTCTCCATCACCTTCTGCTTATTTTTAAACGACGTGGTCCAGCTCTGCGCTTCAAGAGTTAGAAACAATTTTATTTCAATAAAAGAACCGGTTAAGCGGTTGTTTGAATTATTATTAACCGAAACCCGGTTTTCTAAAAAGTGGTACTTTCCGAATTATTCAAAAACCGGTTTTTGAAAAAAGTCGAATAATCGATCTCCCTACTAAAGATGATTTTGTTCAAAAATGCCTTGTTTCCGTTCAGTTTCTCAAACAGTGAATTTTCACAATTAAAATTCTTTGTTCAAGAGTGAAGCATTCCATGGTTAAAATTTCCCAATTTTTTACTAAACAAGTATCAAAGCTTGGCAGCTCATTTCTTGACATTTCATCATTTGACAGCCAATTTATTTCCTAACCTCAAATTCGCCCACCCTGTATATGACTCTATTATAACCCACTGCAATATAAGTGAAAGAAAAAACAGAAACTGGCTTCAAATTTCCGTTTCCAACCCAAAATAACTCCATTAAATTTTTTCTATAACTGTTATTTTTGTTCTCATTTATTCATTTTCAAATTGTTCATTTCCGTGCTGAATATCAAATAGTTGAGCCTCAATGACGACATTTAACTTAAATATAATTTTGTTATTGTTTATCTGCTTAACTATTGCAAATATATTATATTGCCATATAAAATAATTACTATTTAATGTATGAAAGTATTTATTTATTTACAATATTAATTGAAATATTATAATTATATGTAAACATACATATGTATATTATGTACCATTATGACTTCCATTTCAGGGCAATGTTTAATAAAAAATCAATTCATTTACACGAATAAATATTTTTGCATTTAATCTCTGCAATATTTCAAATAACTTTTGCAAATGGTTTAATTCACTTTTCGTCTCCCTATTATACAGTCATAAGAGAATTTAATTTTATTTTTTTTTTTTTTTTTGTATATATAGTATATATGACAGCAGCAGTTTATGTTAAATATTTTTGATGACCCTAAACACAACATGAATAGCAATAATTATAACCTTTGCAATGAGACGATCGACTAGTATTATGGCGATAATAAAATCATTATTTTAAGTTCGTTATTGAATATTTTCCAATAATATTGACAACAGTAATGACCAGCCGTATTATTATATATTTTCAATATCAATTACATGATGTCATTGACAGGCGAACATTTTAAAAGTACATTTTCGAGTAGACCGTAATCATCAGACAGGAAATAATTGAATAAATGTGTTCTAATGTTTTATGTTCGTTTTATATATGAAACGAGCATAATGCGGACTATGTAAATATAAATTGTACGATGAAATTGAAAAAGATTAGATTATTCAATCAATTAAGATAAGTTTTTTATGCTTAATTTTAATTTAAAAAATTAAATCAAGTAAATAAATAAAAATCTGTTAATAAAATAGGAAGCTATACCTAGTCAAGTCTGTTTTTTTAAATTTTCCTTACTCCTCTTGGGAGCATATGGCTTCCACAAACCATCTCCCGTTTACCGCTGTTAATTTAGCTTTTTCTCATATTCGACTATTCTGTCTTAGTTCCTAGATAATTGACTTTTCTTTTGGTGTGGTCAACACGCATTTTATTTTCCTTATCTGTTTCAGTATGGGTTCCATTTAGTGCATGAGTCAGTTGCTTGACGTGAATACCTGTCCAGAGACTCTACCCCATGGTGCCAATGCACAAGTGAATACAATGCGTTCACCAACGCTCCCACCTATGATAAAAATCACCAGTGAGTACCAATTCGAAGCCATGTTGTTTGGACATGACCTCCACTTTGGTGAGGTGTCGGAGACTATCTAAACTTTTACTGATCTGTCATGTGATAAGGAGCTGTATCGGCAAAAACGGCTACTCAACGACCCCAGGTATTGGAAGTGGAGAAGGTAATACCTCTCTTGACGTTCCATCTTTCCCTACCAAACACAGCAAGAGCAAAAGTGCTCAATCTCCCAAGAGTCTGATTGTCCTGCAAAGACCTACTGATATTCCAAACATCCCCAGTATGAGTAATACCCACACTATCTAAATTTCTAATGTCAGCATAGTCTGGGCATGTAGTCAGTACATGCCTCCAGTCCTCAGTTTCCAATCCACATCGACAGTCTCCAGATTCGATGCAAAAATGCATCGAAAGAGCCATGTCCCGTCAGTATAAGCTCCTGTACGAACGTTAAATCCGGAATAAACTCATATGTAGCCATTCCATTGTCAATGTTCGTCCATCTTTTCTGCCACCTATCTACGAGGTACCCCTGCAAAAGGGTCTTATTCTATCTCTACCTATGTCTAAATCAGAAGCAGAAAGGCAGTCATGCCTTCAAAGCGGTAGTCCTATCTTGAATCTGAAGACAATACTGCGACGTATTGCCTCCAAATCAAGTAGCGCTGCACCAATAAGAGCCTGTAAAACATCGCAAGATATAGTCTGACACACCGGAACACATTACAAGAGCGCAATTCTCTGACAAGTGAGCATCTTGCTCCGTCCAACAACAGACATGATCGTCACTCTTACTGGGGAGATCGCTGAGTAGCTTCCAGTTTTTGATCATAGCTATTGCCATATGTGCGGCGACCAGCCTAGACAGTTGGCAAGAGTAACTCCATTAAAATATTCCCTGAGAGCTAAGCTATTTTAAGGAAACTTGGCTCGAATGGCATGACATCCAGACTTGTCAAATATTACAACGATACGTTGCAAAGGCTTTCACTTACGAATAACGTCCAGTCGTTTTGGGTACCTGAACACTACGGGATAGATGGTAATGAAAGGTTCTGTGACACCCTATTTTGCTCTGAAACATTACAGTGCGGCACCACTTACTAACATCCTGAATCCAATCAAGGAAAAATTAGGTGTGTAATGCATTACATTGTAATTGTAGTTTCGATTATGAATTTTATATATTATTTTCTAATTGTTCTTTTTAGTTTTTCCGAATAAAATTTCAAAAAAAGTGTTTTTAAAAGTGCAAGTGGACTAACCGTGTGTGTCGTCTTTGAAGCAGTCTACATAGAAGAGATTATGGTCTATGAACTGGATTTTCATTATTGAATTTGCGATATAAAAACAGAATGAAAAAAATAAAATATTTGACAATTAAAACCCTTTCAGCTTTCACTTACAATGTCTGTAGCATTGGAGACAGCCAACCTTCACTAGCAAAGTAATGCATTACACACCAACCCAAATCGGATGCTAGGGCGATGGCTTGCTTACTTCTAATGTACAATGTATTGGGATGAAACTCATCCAAATAGGATGTTCTTACAAATATTATTTCAATTTTTCCTATTGACATTATAGTATACAATCGGATGTGTTTCATTTTAATAATTTTGTAGTGCTGGAACGATGCTATCCTTTCTCTTCTACACAAAAATTTGACATGTCGTATGACTTGTAGTACCGAGTAAACTCACCTTAAAATGTACGTAGTGAATCACGTAATCGTTACTGCACGCAACAAAAGTTTGAACATGTTTTGCGAATGTCGCATCGTTAAAAATTACTGAATAGCACTACAGGTCTTTAAGATTTTTCGAATGTCTTATAAACCATAAACCATTTGCTATAATTTTCAGACTTTTATTTTGGTGTCTTAGTAATCGTTCATTGTTTGAAGTGAGGCAGTTTGAAGTTTTTATGATCAAGTGTAAGCAGTTGTGGCTTCCATTATGTGAATAGCTTTTCATACAATATTTGAATCGTAGCTAAGACTTATGGGCCTGAAGATTTTAATATTTAGGTTCTTAAAATTTTGCAACTTAACCTTTTTTCTATCCTTTATTGCTTGTCAGTTTTTATTGTAAAATTTATTATTGCAAGCAAGCGTAGTAAATAAAAACTAAGCTTCTAAGTAAATTACAGAGGTTTACTAAATGAAAATTTATATATATACTTTGTTGCTATTAAGTAAAAATATACTTTACCACTTTGCAAATGCTAAGTGTATACAAGACCGTGAATTAATCAGTAATTTTCCTTTTTGTAACTCACATTTGCATGCAATTGAGCAGTTGTTTGTATTTTAAATTTACACCTTTGGACTTTTTTGCACAGTGTACTGCATGATTAATGATCCATTATTTAAAAAATATAAAAAGGAATTCTTAATGCAATTATTTTTTAAATGGAAAAGGAATTTAAAACCGTATTAAATGATTTCTCTGGCATTGCTGCTTAAAAAACACTCGTATAGGATGTTTAATTTACAAATTATTGAGATAATAAAAGAAATTAAAACCATAATCTTATATAATCCTTAAATACCCCCTTTAATGTTGTGCTTAAAATGGACACAAACACGCGGAAGTGAAATGTACTCCTTCGCGTAATAATTCGAATGAAATTTCGATACTAAAAGTAGGAAGGAAAATTATTTTAATTGCAAACAACTTAATGGAAGTAAAACAAAGAAAAAATAAAAAAATGGAAATTGACATGAAATAAAATAAAAGAAAGGAAAGTTATTACACGAAACAATAAATAACTCATTTGTGACCGCATACAATCAAAACTATTAATTAACTAAAAATCATGTTTTATTTTATTGCTTTCAGTTTTTCTTGTTGTTGTTGTTGTCCTTTTCTTTACGTCAATAAATCAACAAAAAACTAAAAAAAATTCTTTACTTAATAGTTTGAGAAGTTATGAAGCAATGAAGGAACATTTTAAGGAAAAATATATTGCTTTGAGAAATTTACAGTAAAATTACAAAGTATGGAAGCAGAAACATGAAGGCAGTTTGATAATTACCCCCAGTTCTGTTTTACATGGTAGATACATTCCAAAAAAAGCGTGTAAGAAAAAAGAAAGGGGTTGTTCCTTACCTCTCCACCCTTTATATATGTATATATATATACTTAAAACCATATGGTTCATTAAAAATATAATTTTTATGGATATAGTTTTTATTTTAAATAAGTAATTAAACAAAATTAAATTTGTATGTGCATTTAATGCACAGTTGATTTTAGAAAACAAAAGGCGACTCAAATCTCAAAGCAATATAAATATTGCTACGAGAATAAAAAAATGCTTAAAAAGGTACACCACATCAGTGCCTTTCAAACTGTATAATGGCATTTATTCTAGTGGTTTGTGTCAAGGCTCTGCCATACTACAATATCTGTTCTATTAAAGGTGTGTCTACTTGCGTATTGAACAGGGTCGGCAACTCACTGTGTAACCCAATTAAAACCACCCCGGGTGCATTTTCTATTTAAGAGTTTTCATAGCTTATTTACAACCAGAATAAAAAAAATTGCGTATTGCGACTACAAATTAATTCGGTTTTAGCTTAAAAGAGATAATGAATTAACAAATTCATCAAAACATAAAATTTTCAAATCACTGCTTACATATTTTCCGCACCTCTAGGCCAATTTTCGAATACCCTCTTTGAGGCAATCCACTTTGGAGCTGATTTTATATATCTTGAAATGCAGTGATTCGGTGGCATGCCAAGAGATATTGTAACCTCCGAAAGAGCCAAAAAGGCAGAAGGAGTAATGTCTGGAGACTACGCCGGGAGTAGCAATTGACCGTTTCGAATAATTGCTTGCAATTGTTGCGATGTGAGACCGAGTATTTTAGTGCAAAAGAATAATTTAATCATGTCTATCTTTATACTCCGACAGTTTTTCTCATAATGCACGGTTCAAACGAAGTATTTGCAGTCTGCTACGATCAGCGTGTCTTAGCAGCTCATAGTATGTAATGCCGTCTTATTCCCACTAGGAGTGCAAAATTGCATTATTAATACTAAAACAACTTAATTTTACTAACAAACAAAAAATATTGTTAAAATAAACGAAATTTGGGAGCAGTTATTAAACTCAAAAAAAACCCATCAAAAAACCCATTAAAACCCGGTGGGTTGGTTTTTTTTTTAAAAACTCAGGTTTTTTTTCAACCCTTGTATTGAACGATGTTACCGCACCGATTTTGGGTGTAACATTTAAAATCGAGGGACATATTAGAGACTTGAGAGGGCTTAAGACTTTTCCAGAACTTTCCAAACTGTAGGCATTGAGGCAGTTCAGTTATAGTTTGACACTCATTATGTAAAGTTGTAATAAAGTAAAGTCGTGCTTAGGCATAAATAAAGACGTTGAGTATTTGTATATAAGCGAATATTAATTGCTAGATAAATAAGTTGCTGCTTTAAAATAAAGTGCAATTTTGTAAAAATGTGGAAGAAAAATAAAAGACTTAAAAGGTTAAAACGCAACAATGTTATATAAAATTGCAGTCTATAAAATCGCAGTCTAGAAACTGGAAACTCGATGAAAAAGTTAATGAACAAGAATATTAATGATAAAGGGTATGTACATAAACCAATTCTTTAAGAAAAGATCATCCAAAAGATATAAAAAGAAATTAAGATACGCTAAGATTGGTAGTTCAAAAATAAGCTTTCCAAAAGGTGCTAAATCAAATATAATTGTGTAAAAAAGGATTAATTTTTTTCTAGACCATGTTAAAAAGACCGCAAAGAATAAAATTCAGTGAACTTGATTTTTTGTATACCCAGTGCAACATGGGCTGAGATTTTAGTCTGTTTTAGCAGCCATTGTAAGCTGAAAATTTTAATGTATAAAAAATGTTTGTTTGCTGATTAAATATAATAATGAAAAGAGAAACATGATCGAAACGAATGAAAGGCTTCAACAAGTACTTTGAGAATTTGACACAATTAATTTCAATGGTTATAAGGTGGTCTGTTGAATACTGTTATAGTTATATCGGACTCTAAACGTAAGGATTGTCAGATCATATATTAAATGCTTAAAACGCTTCCGGACAATCCGAAAATAAAAGTCGATGAAGTAACTAAGGGTATATCGTTCACCATGAATCAAATAATAAGAGATTACGCTTTGCGCAGGTCCGTTAGTAAATTAAGCATAGACGTTTTTGTTGTGTTTTTAAAGCAAAATAGTGCATTTTAAATATTAAATAAAATGATCAATAATTAATTATAAAAAAAATGCAATAAAAATAATGAAATTAAATATGAAATTTAGGTGTTCGGTGTATAATACAAAAATTTTGTAGAATAATTTCTGTTTTTTCCCATTAACTTATTAAAGCACAGCGTTGCGTAGAATCCGTATAACTTTTTCTTAAAAATTTAAGCTGATATAACGTGTTTCAAATTTTTTTATATAATTATTTTAGGTATTAAACATTTTATATAAAAATTAAATTAAGGTATTAGGTATTAAAAATTTAAAATTATTAATTTTCCTTACATGGTACTTTCAGAAAACTTTACCTTTAAGGCACCTTACCGTAACAAAAATATAGCGACAAAATTTATTGACATAATAATGTATATTTAATGTTAATTAGATTTTATAATATTATTTTAATTTAGTCAGACAACAACACAGTCGTGTGCGTTAATGTAATCTTAAATGATTTCGAAGTGCATTTATTTTAAATTTTCCATACAAAAAATTTTTTAATACACCTTTTAGATATATTTCATTTACATAAATACATATGAGTGTAATAATTTACTTATTCAATAATTTCAAAAAAATTTTTATATGTTACATATGAAAAAAAACATAACATTCCATTTTTTCCAAGATTTTCCTTACATTTTCATATAATATAGACAATTTTATTCTATTATGACGTACATGCGCAGTAGAAAATTATTTTGAGAGCCGGTCGGCGTCATCTTTGTTTGTTGCTTCATGATCGTTCACAGCTGAACAAGTACATTAAGTTTTGCAGCAATAATTTTTCTACGATATCCTTCGGCTTCGTTATCAGAAGTTTTGCTTGCCAAAGGATAATCATGCCTTCTCACGACATACAGTTCGTCAAAGCATAGAACGAAAGGACAAAAATAGAAGGTGTTGTCGTAGATAAATTGAATTTCATACAAACAATTATTAGAGTTAAGTGTAGATGTATGCAAATTATGTCAAAAGCAAAGATTGTATAAAATATTAAGCTTTTTCATGATAAAGGGAGATCGATAATCCGACATTTTTCAAAAACCGGTTTCCTTCAAATTCTAAAAGTATCACTTTTTATAAAACCGGTTTTCGGTTAATAATTATTCAAATAACCGGTTCTTTTATATAAATAAAATTGTTCCTAATTCTTGAAGCGCAGAGCTGGACCACGCCGTTATAAAAATAAGCAGAAGCTAATGGAGAGCTTAAAACTGAAGTGGCAATCAATACTAATAATAATTATAACAAATCTTATAAAAACTATACCAAAACGGTGTTCGGAGGCCACAAAAATCACAAAACACTGAAAACTTAAGTTTCGAACCGCTACTCAATCAAGGAGCTAATTTCGTTTTTGTTGTATTACTTGATAAAGAATGGAATGGTTTGTTATTTTAGTTATAATTTAGGTGCCTAAGATAACAAATTAATTTAATTTATGCACCACTTACTTAATAGTGTGTAAGTCACTGTGGTATGTTAGGTAAGAACCCACCTACCAACCACACCATCTGACAATTTTTAACATCGCTATCACCTCACAACATTACTAGCCACTGGTTATGCGTATTTACGCTGTGAGGAACTTCACTCACTAATATAGCTGCCGTTTGGAACCGGCGTTTTTGGATTTGTGGGTTTTCAATGAGCCTAGTTGATCATTCTCCATATATAAAAATCAATATTTATTTGCAGAAGATGAGAAAAGGTAATTCTTCCCCAAGAGTGCATATTTTTTTCGATCTACTTTAGTTTTCACGACCTTTGTGTGACGTTCAAGCTTGTCATAAGTATATAAAAAAATAATTAAATTTTTACAAATAATTAAACGACAAGCACATTTTCAATAAAAAAATATACAAACATATAAAAATTATACTCATTTAAATTAACCGGTTAATCGTGTTAAATTAACCGACTTATTCGGTATTCGAAAAATGAAGATTATGAAAACACCGTATTCGACAGAACAAAAAAAAAACGGAATAAAACCGGTCGAATAATAACTGTGCGACCTCCCTAGATTTGAGCAATTAAGTGTTAAGGCAAAAAAAAAAAAATAAATTTTGATCAATTTGTATATGAAGATATGATATGAGAAATAGTTAAAATTATTATTAAAATCCCAAATTTGAAGTACAACATCGATTTTTCGCCAGATTACAATACATTCTTATTTTTGTTGTTGTTGCAAAATCTAAAAAATTCAAAACTTGGAATTTATTTATGCTAAAAGAACATTTATAATCTATCTTGAGATAGGCTTTATTTGTTTTGGGGTTTGTCCGTTGTCCCATTTTGTTAAAATTTTGCGCATATGTTACAGGTCATTCAATAACTCCATAGGATGATACACAGATGGCGTTACTTAGATTTTGTCCATATGATTTTTATTTAGTACTAACTTTTAAACGATACGTGACAGCAATCTGACCATTGATTCGGGAGTTATAGCATTTTGTGGAAAACAACTTCTGTCATTGAAAAAAAAAAAAAATGGAAAAAAGTGATTATCGAGTTTTGATAAAGCATTACTTTTTGATGAAAAGAAATACAGTGGAAACCAAACAATTGAACTCTGCTTCATTAAGACAGCACAAACGTACCAGCACAAACGATGCAGATCGCAGTGGAAGCTCAAAGTTTTTCCAGAAAACATCAAAAAAATCCACAATGTGGTTATGAACGACTTAAAATTGAAGGTGCACCAACTAGCTGACATTGTAAAAATATCAGATGTTGGTGCATTTACCATTTTACAAGAGCATTTGGTTAAACAAAAGCTCTGTTCCGCGGTAGCTAGGTGCCGAGTTTGCTCACTGTTGACCTAAAACAATAACGTGTTGAAAATTCATAACAATGGCAAAACTACATGAATTAAAATCGGATTATTTTCACATTCACCGTCTTCAGCAGATTTGGCCTCCACCTCCTTTTTCCTGTTTTCAGATCTCAAGAGAATGCTTGCAGGAAAAAATTTAAGTGCATTGATGGAGTAATCGCTGAAATTAAGGATTATTCTGACGAGAAAGAGAAATCGTAAAATAAAATTGGTGTCGAAAAGTTATAAAATCGCTATGCCCCTTATATCGTTGAATAATCAAATCGAGTTTTGTCAAAATTGTGGTTTTTTCTTACTTAGCCTACGAACTTATTGAATGACCTGTTATCTTTAATTTGGCCTAATAATTGTTTGTACGAAATTTCATTTTTTTACGACAATTTCTATTTTTGCCCATTTGCTCTACGAGACTAATGCACTGTGCGACGGCTTTTGATGGCCGCGTATTCACTTAGGAAATGCGCAAGAGTCTGCTCCTCCTCCACCTCGCCACAGCTGCGACAGTGATCGTTGTAGCGTAACCTAAAACTGTGACATGGATTCCAGCACAGCCACAAGTCTGAACGCATCTCTTCTACCACGACAAATGAGCTATAGAGTTTGCCCCGCCTACAAAAAATACAGAAAATAGAGCCTGTCTGACAAAAAAAAAAAAAAAAAAAAAAAAAATACTACGCCTCTAGGAAGTTTGAAAAATTTGTTTATAAATATTATTTGGGACAGCTTTCGCATGTTACAAACAACGTCTAAGATTTTTACACGTTTCCTCAGGCACACTATGATTACGTGCGTGATTCGTTAGGAAACATGAAAATTTTATGGTTTTTATTTACGACGGACACTTTTGCCACCTTGTAAAGCACAAAAAAATAATTGTTTTTATAATATAATTAACAAACGTATAGCTACTGATTTATGAAGAGTCTTGGACAAATAATAATTATTAATAAAATTTATGCACAAGTTTTTTTTTTCATAAACTTAACATAAAAACGATAAAACGTGTTTAATGTTTATAAAGCATAATTTTTTATAAACTTTTTTATAAAAGTAGAAGAACAGCCATAGAATTCTACCTATTAATTCTTATGTTTTTCAGTATAATAGTCCTTTCGTTTCTTTTCTAGATAGTGTATGACAAACACCAATTAAAAACGCTCTTATAACCTATTCATATTAAAAATTATGATTTTAGCAAATCAACGTCATTATGCGAATTGTAATTAATAAATTACCTGCAGGACTACACAGTTTTGTTTTCAGAAGTCTACATTACATATGGTGTCCCATTTATAATTTAAATCCTGACATTGTTGTTCCAACATTGTGATAATGAATAAATTTTTTTTATTTTTTTTTTTTTTTTGTTCTGTCTTGTGAACAAACAAGAAATATGAATTAACGCAGGACTAAGCACGTTTAACTACAATACGTACATACATATGCCTATGCTATGCATGGACACGAATCTGAAACACTTTTCTAGGGGCAAAATTTTAAATAATTGTTTGTAATATTAGCTGCGATATACAAACGCTAATTGTGAGTTTTACGTTTATTGTGTCTATTTACGCTGGTATTTAGGGGGGAGCTTAGTTTATCAGGCCAATTAGTTTGTTTTGAATAACAGGGCGTCTAAAGAGAGTGATTTAATTTATTTTTTTTTTAACTCAAACAAAAATATTATACCAAATTTAAAAAATTAAAAAATTAATAAGAATAATTTGTTATCGGTTATGTTTATAACACCTTAAAAACAGTTTCGATTAACAGAAATAGATCATTTATTTTTATTTTAGTTTAGTTAAAGAATAATCTAATTACACATCAAGAATCTTTACTCTATTGGAGCCAGTATTACACACAAAGAAAATTTTTAGGTGTCCTGAATTAGTTTAAAAGAAGTTGACAAAATCTCTCCAACTGCTTCGGTCTTGCAATACGCCACTTGCGACCACTCACTTCTTTCATGTTAATTTCAGATTTGGCTTCCTCTACATCTCGTAAATTGTGGGTATCATTGAACGCAGGTTTTAGTAATATTCTCATTACACTTTTTTCAAAGTGTAGCTAATACATTTCCTTCACCGAACTTGCTTATCGAATTACTACGACATATAACACATGAAGAGATAGGTCAAAAATTTGTCAGGTACGATATTGGTACTTATTCATGGACACTTTTAGTTATTTGTAAGACTGTGTTACTAACCTTCTAGTTTTCGCTACTCTACAGTAATACCGATATGACATAAGTAAATGTAAGTAAACCCCACAATTTTCCAATATACCTAATTCTCTTCTATTGAGGTACCATTCCCTTCTAAATTGATGTTCTTATCGCTTTTCTCAGTATATTAAACTGAATAAACACATTGTCAGAGGTTCTCAGTCAGCTTTGTCACTGTAGAAGCTGATTAAATACGTATGGGTTCGAAGTCATTCCCTTTTGTCCATTTTTTCCACTAAAAATGCCGTAAGAACCATGATGTTAAGTGTTCATAGTCATTTTTAGCACACAATCTATCCATCAATGCATAAAAATCATATATTTAATTATCAACATTTTTTCATGTATGTATGTATTTATGGTATATTCGTCAATGTACCCAAGCCACACCCCAAACCCCACAATTTTCCAATATACCTAATTCTCTTCTATTGAGCTTTTACCCCCTCAATCTATGGGTATACTGCCATTATCAGCAAAAAGGCGCGAAGACTGCCGTTTTCTTCAGCTATATCCACTCCGTTTTTATTTATAATACCACCTAGATAACATTTAATAACATCTGTTGCAAAGTAATATAATCCTTGCTTTAAAAATTTTGGTCGCTGCTGTAAAAATAAGTTAATTAAATATGTCCAGGAGGTATTATTGTCTAGCTCCCGAAGAGCAAAAGGCAATTTATTGTATTACAGGAATGGGACATTTATTTCTCCATTAAACGCGATCATAAAATTGATATCGCACTTCAGAAGCCCAGCATAAAAACGAATAGAAAGGTTTTCGCCCACACAAAAACACCGTTTTTTTTTTAAATACAAAACTCCACACGTTTTGATGTTTATTGACCTTAAGAGAGCATTTGACAAACTATTTCATACTGATATCAGCTGTTCCTTAGAATGTAAGAGATTTAAAAAAAAAAATATTATTCAATAAAATCTTTTTACCGTGTAAAAACAGGTTTAAATGTTTTGGATATATAAACAAAATAAAAACATGGCTGTTTAAGTATAACAAACTTGTAATGATTATGCTAGATTTGCTACGTCTGCAAGATTTGCAAGACCTGTTTGCAAAAAAGAAATGAAATTAATATATGAAATGAAGCAAAAAATATATATTTTTTTTAATTTTTGTAGATTTTAACTACGCGCTACAATTAATGCAAATTCATCAACAATTAACTATTGCTTGAAAAAACAAATGCAACACCTTTTATGCTATTACTACGTTTTAACCTTTTTAAAACTTTTGAGTTCGCTTATATTACGCTAAAATTAAATAAAACACTACTCCTTTTGTGGATTTTAATTTTTTTTTATTAATTCCACTGTAACTTTTGTGCACATACAGCAAATACGCTTTTACAACACTTTTTATTTACGCCTAAACAGACTTTACTTATTGACAACCAAATGATAATTAAACTCACCAGCCGCAATATGCCATCCTTTTATAGTATTTCATCATAAGTTTCGAATGTTCCAGTATAGACTCGAATCTTCGATTTATTTACGTTAATTCGAATGATCTAAAATAAATTTATAAACACAAAAAGTAATCGAACTGGCAAATCCATGCGGATGACAGCAATCTTAATCTAGATGTACCACTTTCATTTTTGATCGCGGGCTATTGTTCTTCTGTATTCTGTATACCACATCATTTAACCTTTTGAATACTTTATAAGGTCCATCTCATTTAGCTTGTAGCTTGGGAGATAATTCTTTCTTACGCTGTGGGTTGTAGAGTTGAACCATTTGTCCCTCATGGAAGTCCTCCATATTTGATGCACGATCGTATTGGCTTTCTTTCTATCGCTGACCATTTTAATTTGTGAGCGCATAAATTCGTGAAGTTTATTAAGGCTTTCCTGTTTTTCAGCATATGTGGCATACTTCTCAGTGGTAGGCTTAACACCAACTTATGTAGTTTTAGCTCAATCCCAAAAATAATCTTGGCGGGTGATCTAGAAGTTGAGTCATGGACAGCTGATCGGTACGCCAGTAGAAACCTCGGTAGGTGTTCGTCCCAGTCTTTCTGATGCTCGCTTATTACTTCTCGCAAGTATTGCTCCAGGGTTCGATTAAATCGTTCTACCATCCCATCAGAATGTGGGTGAAGCGGAGTCGTTCGGGTCTTCTTAATACCGTATATCTCACACATTTCTTTGAATATAGCAGACTCGAAATTTCTACCCTGATTAGAATGTAGTTCTATTGGAACCCCATATCAGCATACCCAGTTGTTCACTAAAACATTTACTATTGTATTCAGCTATTGATTGGGTATGGATTATACTTCCGGCCATTTGCTGAAATAATCCATCACGACGGGAGCATAGCGATTTCCAGCATTACTGACAGGACTGCTACGTCCATCGTTATCCGCTCGAAGGGTGCGCCCGAGTTATATTGCTGCAGCAGACTTCGGCTTCCTCTTACTGAGCCTTTAGCTGCAATACACTGGCTACAGTTTGCTATCCAATCCGCCACTGCTTGCTGACTTTCAACCCAATAAAAGCATTGTTTTGTTGTTTCTAGAGTCTTTGTCACCCCAAGATGTCCTTCGCTGGCTTCATTATGGAACTCATTTAAGTCATCTTTCACTAAGGAATCTTATTAAGTTTATAAGAAGTCTTCATGACATTTCCAATTGGTGTCTTTTTCTAGTAGTAATCTAAGCTTTTGGTATATTAGAGGTATCACAATGTGAAATATAGCCTCCGAGTGAAGTTGCTGACTGCTTACCGTATTTACAAGTGATTGACTAAGACCAAATGCACCGATTCTCAAAAGATCAATTGTTCAGCACCACATTAGAAGTAGTAAATACATCCAATTAAGACCTTCAACATAGCCAGTAATTTTGTTTATTCAGAGATCAAATGGCCTTTTTAGAGTTACTATAGCTTCCTTTAAAAACGTTAGGCTGTGAGCTGAAATAGCAAGTAATTCTCGTAGTACGTATTCAGATGTCTCTACACTAATTAGTTTCAAGGCCGTTAGTACTCTTATTTGGTATTTATTGAGCAACAGTAATTTACCGGATCTAGTGAAACAAAATTTTTGGATTGTCTTAGTTCGGAGACATTCTTCCACAGTCGAGCAAATTCTTCTTCAATCCAGAATTTACTCTCACATCAGTGGTATCCGTTTGTTAATCATATCTGCTCGTAATATTCAAAACTTAATCTTAAATTCTAAAAAAGTCTGTTATATTTTAAAAAGACAAACAAGTGAAACATTTGAAGTGAAAATAAGTATCGATAAACCAAGTGCAATTCTTTCCATCTTTTGTTAATATACACCTGCCAGACTAAAATCTTTCCAAGTGTTAAGAAATAATACATAGCTTTTATGGGATACAGGTAAACTTTATCGACTAAAAGTTGTTTATTTATGTGAGTTTGTAACAACTACAATTTAATTTTTAAAATTTATCAGTTCCATTCGTAGTTGTGTACATATGAATACCTAGACTTAAAAACATTTAATATTTTCTTAAATATTTAAAAATTTTTATAATTACTTTACATTCTATAATCACTAGAAATTTCCTTACTTGATATCGAAAGTTTTAGCATTCCCTCGATACGTGTCAAGCATTAAAGTATATAGATTATGGTTGTTGAACAATTCTTTCCTAAAACGCTTGCTTGTATCACTTTCACCCCAAGTATTTCCCTATATTAACCAACAATTGCTGGTACGATTGTGTATATCCGTTTGTTATCGGCCTGTATTGTATTGTATTTGACTATTATGATACTTGTAGTCGATTTAAGATTTTGTTTAAACGGAAATTACAAGTACAATCAACTAGAATTCACTTGTGCTGCCTAGCATTTATTTCGCCCTCATGTGCAAAATTTCTAAAATAGGCGTTTGTTTAAAAATATTTAAATTTCGATATAAATATGTAGTATGTACATATGTATGGTAGTCTTAAACTCTCATTTATTTATAATACGAGTACTGGCTGTTGGAAAACCGCCCATTTTACATTCACAAAATAGGGTTTTATTTTTTAATTTCTATTGTCTTGTAAAACCGCACGAAAGTTACTTGTTTTTTTTTTTTTTTTGTTATTTTTCGTGTTAATATTCAAATGGTTGTGTGCTTGAATTTGTATTTCTCAATATGTTGTTTTATAAATTTGTAAGTGTTATAATACTCATATTCAAAATGTGAATACGTTCTATATACGTACATATGTGTACTATGGTGACAACATTCGGAATTAAAAGTAGATAGCCAACTCTGACCAATAGATGCCCTACACCTCAATAAACTTAAATGGAGTAAACAATTATAACATAAGTCTTATTATATGCAATCAGTCAATGATAGAATGATTTTCAATTAACTGTGATAACAACTTGCAACCCACTGAAAGTACAAATTCGTAACTAATATGATCATGTTGCTGAAAATAGAAGACAAACATTCCAATACTTGGTTTTTAATTTTTTCAAAAAATAACTCTGTAATGCGTTTCGTTGTCCTGTTAGAAGATAATTCAGACGAATTTAATTTTTTCGGCAGATTTCTTAAAATTTTTCTGAAAGATTTTGCCAAGCACATTAGCTGCGATATTGCCATCGTTTTTTACCGTTACGTATTTTTTATATATTTTTTATCATTTTGTGAGAAACATGCCTAAGTCATAATGCTTCTTAAACTATGCTTGGCGGTATGCTTAACGAGATTAAGTCTGCAGTGGTCTCAACTTGGAAACTTAAGATTACCATACTAGAGGGTCATCGCTAATGAATAAAAATGAATGAAATAATATTTGATTTCTAACCGGAACAATTGTACTTCACAACAAAAAAATAAATTTGGCAAAAATTTTAAGCCGTTTTCGTTTTATTGCATTTTTAAATTTTACTTCTAAATGCAAGATTGAGCCAAAACTTCCTATTCACTATTTTTCAAATAGTTTTTGACCGGTCTTGCAACATGTGACCGAGCGTTGTCATGATGTAAGATTTTGGCCTGGTGTCTGATAGGATATTTTGTTCGTTTTCCGTTTTTTGCTCTCTTCAAACGAATCAATTGTGTTTGGTACAGGTTCCCTGTGTTCGTCTGACCCGATTTCAACAGTTCATTATACAAAACACCCTTCTGATCCCACGAAATACAGAGCATTACTTGGTGTCATTGATATTTGGCTCGACATTGATTTGGCTTGTTGGCCGGGCTTTACATATGACTTCTTGCTCTTGGCGTTATCGAAATGTATCCATTTTTCGTCACCAGTAACCATACGATGCAAAAATGACTTATTTTTGTAGCGTTCAATTATCATTTTCGACATGCAAAATCGCCTTTCAACGTCTTTCGGCTTCAAATCATATGGAACCCAATTGCCTGACTTTTTAATGGATCCCAGAGCTTTTAAACCTAGGGAAATGGCTTGTTGTGGGACTCTCAATGATAATGCAAATTCTCCTTGCATTGATAATAATTTTCGTCGACTAAATCTTCCAATTCCTGATATTCAAACTCTTCCAGCTGACCAGGCCTCACCTTGTCTTCTCTGTCGAAATCACCACTTTTGAATCACGCAAATTATCGTTCAAAAGTTCGTTTATCGTAAAATTTTACCAACAATCGATAACTTTCAGCAGTCTTCAAATAAACGCAGGTTATCAGACTTCCCCGCAAAACATCTTTTTTAGGCACAAAATTCGACATTATTATAGCGATTGAAAAAAATGTGTGTTTATACTTTGGCGTCTATCGAATACTGAATTATAATGACAGATGTTTACCCTCCAAAATACGATATTTTTATTATTGATACAAACCATATCTGATGGTTATGAAATTTGTTGTCCAAATCGTCATTATTAATTTATATTCTTAATACTTGCTTGGAAACGGTATTACGAGAACTATTCTAACCTAAAATCCTCTAAGCACGAGACGACGCGTATACCGACTATTAAACATATAGCATGGGACAGCAACACTTGAAAGAATATGATTAAGACCATTTGCCGTCAATCGAGAGAATAGCATGATTTCTTTGAACTGGTTTTTGGCTTTATACAGACTTAATTAAGCAAACATGCATTCATTTTATATATAAGACAGGTATTACCCGGTGGGCTTTGTGCAATACCACCTTATAAGAACTCTCCCGGTTTTTGGCTGATGTGAAGAAGAAGTTTTACTCTCACCATTTTTCACATATACAATTTTTCATACTCAGTATGAATAGGAGATATTACACCTCCTTATCCAATCTCGCTTACATTTTGACTGATGATAATGAAGTTTTTACTATGAAGATTTTTGAACTAAATTTCGCCTACTTTTAAATTGATGATTTGTTTTGTCTGCCAAATTCAGAAACTGCATTACTAACCGTTCTAAAAATTTACAAAAATCAATATTTTTTCTTTTATGGGAGGTAACATGCCCACTTGTTCAACTCCTTCTATTTTTTACTGATGATTTGTATTGACTACAAAACTATTTGTACCAAATTTAGTGGCTCCTACTGTTATAGTTTTAAGGATATACTATCCTAACTATTTAAGATTCGTACTCTTTAATAATGATTGTAGTTTTGCGATTTGAATTGCTGGGAATCTTAAGAAAATTTTCAGAATTTTATTTCATTAATAATGAAAATTAAAAAAAATAAGGCTTTAACAACAGTATTTATTCTTTTATTTGTAGAACTAATTAAACTTTTGTACCTCTCTGGGGTGATTGAGTTCCAATTTCTCAAATTTTGGCTTTTGATCCCCAATAAATCGTTTGAGTATCATTTCTTAAACGACGCTTCTTTATTACCCAAACAGTCCCAATGGGATTCAAACCTGGACTGGTTGTTGGCAATACCAGTAGATTAATGTTGTTATCCATAAACCATTTTTTGTTAGTTTTGCTGTATGAGCTGAGGCGCGGTATTATTGGAAAATAAATTCACTAAAACTTGTTAAGTTATCTATTGATGGCATTAAGTTTTCATTTAATATTGTTACGAGAATAAAACGCCTAAATTGTAGGATTTTTTATATTTTGTGTCACCCTGTCAATTCCATACTTATTTGTGCATCTGGCAGCACTGCCAATGAAATCATCTCTGGGATATGAGATCATTTGAGACATTTCCGGAACTTTCCAAACTGTAGGCAATTAGCTATATAAGAAGACTGCTTTGCCGATCATTAGTTATCATTTTGGTGTCATAAGATAAAGACGTGTTTAAGCGGAAATAAAAGTGTTGTATAAGCGAATATTAACTTGTTGTATTAAGACGAAGTGTATTAAAGTTAAAGTGCAGTAAAAAAAATCTGTAAAACAAGAACAATTGTGGTGTTTAATTTTATGCAATTTAAACGAATTGAAACGTTTTAAAAAGGTTTAAACGAAACAATGTGTTAATGCAGTGCGTTGCGTTAACGGTGTTTTCTATGAAGCATACATACAACCCCAGATGATAACACTTAATCTGAATTTGGCGGTGCATTTGGGAATTTTTTGTGGTATGTCTCTTCTTTTGTTCGAATAATTTTCGATCCTGCTTCTCCTACACATAGCTCCCCAAATTGTGATTTATTACTAAAAATAACTGAAACCGGCTGCCTCTGAGACCATGCTTGCCACTCTTTCACAAATAGTAAACATTTTCGTTTTTGCGCCACAGTTCAACTTATTTACTTAGCTTTTAAAAGCCGTAATATAATCTTTTCAAGTATTTTCTCATCGTTTCTCGCTTTACAGATTTCCCAATAGGCAGTGTTCATTCTGCTGCAAAATTTCTGACTGTATTCTTTCTGTTACGTTTTATTATATTTTCTAATGAACGTAAATTACGTGGAGTTTTTGTAGTACTCCGTGCACAATTCTTAAAGTTTGGCAAAATGGAGTTAATATTGGTATAGAATTGCACAATATATTGAAGAGCTGACTTCGCCAAATATAGTTCGGGCGAAATTCTTTTTATTTTTTTAATTTTTGATGATAATATCACGCACTTCATTAGAAATTGCTTTACCATTAAATTTTAAAGTTTTTTACAACACAATTTATATTTATTATTCTTTAAAATAATAAAATTTTCGATTTCACTCTTATTTCATTTATTTTCAAAAGATAATGTGAATAAAAAAAACGGTAGCTGTTGGCGGTACGAAAATTTTTTGTCAATCTAGAAAATTTGCATTTAAAGGATGCCTTTTCGATCGTAGCTATGTAAGAGGTGATTCAATTAGACTGAAATGTTAAAACTGCAATAAATTGGTCTACCAATGACCTGCGTAAAACAAAAAAACTTAAGGCTGATATTGCAATATATAATTTTTTATAGGCATATGAAAATGATGAAGCAAAAATTTAACAGGGAAGCAGCAACCTTTAATTGCTAGGACAGTAAACAAATAAACCTCCAGTGTTTAAATTGCTTGCTTAAGATAAAAAAAATATTTTAGCTCTGCTTCAGTTTTTAGTTTCAAAATAAATAACTGTGTTGCTGAATGCTTCCTGAAAACTTTAAAGAATAATAAGCGAAAGTAAAAAGGCAAAAGCAAAAAAGTGGAATACTACTGTTCTCTGCTTAAGAGTTATACGTATGTAGGTAATATAAAAATACCTTAATTATTTTTATTATAATAATAAGTACGTATTTTTGTGTGCAAGAAATTATATACTAAGAAGTGTAAGTTCTACGAGACATCGAAATTAAAATACTTTCTTACATACATACAATAATGTATATAAGCCAAGTGGACACATATATGTTCATTTCAGACAATTATATATAAAAGTTTAAATCATACATTTTGTCGTATGTTTGATCGTACATATTTGTCATCATGCTTTTTATTATTTACTGTTACATTCCAGTGTTATAAAATTTTTATAAAATTAACTTTCTCGTTACTAATATTGATTCTGCATGCCCAGTCTTATACTGTTATAAGTGATATTGTTATAAAGAACAAAGTAAATCATGCATAATCGTGATATACAATGTTTTTCTTAATACGCAATTTCTTTGTGCTAAAGGGTCCGCCAAATAATTTTTGTTTTGAAAATGTTATAAAAAAAACTACTGAATATTTTCTCAAATTTCTTTTTTTATTTGAAACTACAATCCTTCCGGTTAATAATGGAAAATAATTTAATTCAAATGGCTGCCTCGGCTGGCCATGCAGTAGCCTACACGATCGGTACAATTTTTAAGCACGATTGTGTGCAGCTGTATTTCACCAATGGCTGCACGAATATTGTCCTTTAAAGCGTCAATTGTGTCTGGCTTGTATTCGAAGAAAATGGCCCAATTATGCCTCTGGACCAAAATCCGCACCATCTTGGGTGTACCGGCTTTTCAATGTATGCGTGCGGGTTTTCAGTGTCCAAAATGCAACAATTTTGCTTGTTTACATACCCGCCAAGATCAAAATGAGCTTCATCTGAAAAGATGATTTTTTTGGCCAAATCGGCATCGGATTTCTAAAGTAATGTCGCAATATTTCCCAGCGTTGTTCAAGCGTATACACAACCATATTCGTTCAGCGGAAAGATAAAACTAATTATCTGTCAAATCAGACATGAGCTAAGTGTTACCATTTACGAAATAAGCACTAGTTGAAAAAAACGTTAAATGGCGGACCCTTTATTTAAGAAAAGATTAATTAAAAATTGCATACAGTAAGATTTTGAACGTCAAGTGCACAACAATATTTTACTAAAGAAAATTATAAATTTTGAGAAAGTGTCCTTTAAATAAGAATGAAAACACAATTAAAATAAATATTACACAAAACATTTTATAAATAAAACACACAATTAAGCACAAAAACTATTATTGTTGCACAAAATATTTTTTTATAATTTAAATAAATAAAATTGAATAAAATCTAAAACAAGAAAACTTTGTAATTGTATTTTTCTTATAAAAATAAATCCTACGATAAAACCCTTAAGCAGTCAGCAAAGCTACTATTTTACGAAGAATTGCTCTTGCTGTAAGCAAAAAGTTGTTGTTTACGTTATATTTACTTTTGCTTAACTGTTTACTACTTATTCACTGACTACGTTGCTGTTGCTTGAATTTCATGACCGTTTGTCATTTCATGGAGGAAAATGGTCGAATTGTTTTTCACTTATTTCAGTTCTGACTTTTTGATTTCTATTTTTTTTTTCATTTTATTGGTGAAAGAGTCGCAAAATACACCCACATCATAGTAAACAGTTAAGTAAAAATAAAATAAGCAATAACCTATTGCTTTCAGCAAAAGCAATTTTTGCTGACTAAGCAAGTTATTAACTATTTTTGCTTTTGCTTTTTACTTTTGCTTATTATTCTTAAAAGTTTTCAGTTAGAATTCACTAACACTGTTGTTTATTTTGAAGCTAAAAGCTGAAGTAAAACAAAAAATTTTATCTTTTTACTTTTGCTTTGTAGTTTCTGTAAGTTTGCTTAAGCAAATACAAATTCATTGAAAATACTCTGTAACTATCTACTTCATATAGACGTGGCACCTTCCAGTTAGAATTTTTGAAATGTATATAATCCATAGTTCCCTTCAGGTGTACAAAGAGTTACTGTAGAAATTTTTTCTGGGGACTAGGTGAAATAAGGTGCTGTAGCTGATATTAGTGGCTGAAACTATAAATGAGTTTGAAAATAGAATGGGATACAGCCCCTTGATTGAGAGCAGTTCCACTTTTTCCCGTTTGGATGCTGCTGCGATTATAGTATATGTGTGTGTAATATTCTTTCCATAATGAACTATTGAGGAAAAAAAATCAAAGATTACTTAATCGGCTGTTAATTAAAGTATCTGCTTAAAACGTTAATCTAATCAATAACAAATAAAATCAGTATACAGTATTGATTAATAATAAAAATAATAATAAAAATTAATTAATAATAAAATTTTAATTTTAATTAATTAATTTTAATTAATTAATAATAAAAATAATAATTAAAATAATAATAAAAATTAACATATACTTCTGCATAAACACATAATCATAATAATATATCCTTAATAAATTAAATTAAGGTTGGCTTTAAACCTTCCTACAAAACTCTTTAATCAAATACTTGAATATTCAATCATTTCTAATTTCATTGCTAAACATGGCAATCCTAATAAACATTTTACACTGCACGGCATACAGAACTCTAAAAACAGAAATTCGCAGTTGTTAAAAACAAACGCCATGCAATGTAAGTGTGGGCGTTTAGGGTACTCATGTCCTAAATATATACAAACGTACACTCATCCATACAAGAACACTTGTATGTATTTGCACGTTTTAAAATATTTATAGAGGACTAGTATTTTATGAGAGGAGATGTTGTAAAAGAGGTAAAAATCATCTGCTACTACTACCACTACTACATGCATGCGAGTATTAAAACATACAATAGCTCAGTGTTTAGATTTAAACGTGGCATGGTTTGTAGGCGAATAGGATTGCATGTATTAAATTACTCATATCCACATGTTCTTATACACACACATACACATGTATACATAAAATATATTTACGTGTGTGTTTGAAATACTAAGAAGGCTGTTGCTCCTTCATTTAGCGTTTTGTAGCCTTTTTGATAACAACGAAACGTATTGTTCTTATACTTTGAAGCGTATAAGTAGACTTACACTTTTACACATATACATAGATATGTATACAAAATACTTATTTATATGTATGAGAAAAGTGTGTGTGTGTGTGTGTGTGTGTGATTTTGTATACAATAAGTCGTCGTGCTACACGTATGTCTACACGGTAACAACTTAATTGCATGTAAATCCTCAGTTGTTAACCCAATTCGCTGCTTTTTTCGTGTTCGTGTGTGACCCTCCTTCCAACTCGAAACAACCCTATCTACCGCCTTAACATTTGTATTTATTTTTGTTGTTGTTGTTGTATTTTTGCAACATTAATTCAAGTATGGTTGGCTGCTTTATTGTCGTCGTGCATTTAAATCAGACGTTATTTCAGTTTTCCTTCAGTTTATGTTTTTTCTTATTAAATTTTTTAGTTTAATTTTTATTAAAGTTTGGCTTAATTACCGACTGTCTTTAAGCGATTTATTCAGCTCTTCAGTGGTTATTTCATATTAAATTTTTTAAATCATCATTAAAAGAGTTTTTTTATTATTATTATCGTTATTTTTCCGCACGTTCATGCAAAATATTTTCAGAGTTTGTTTCCCTTTTGGTGAATAATCTCATTCCATTTCCATGGTTTATTTATTTTTATTTTACGGCGTAATTTCATGGCAATTTCTATAAAGTTTTATTTAAGCCATTTCAATGTGTATTTACTAGTATTTACGTTGGTTAACTTATTAATTGCCTACCATTTATGTATATACAGGCTTATGATATATATTTTTTTGCTTTATTTTTCCTTTTCGTTAATTTAACAATTTAAGCATAGATTCAGTTTTTCTTATTTTAAATAAATTATTAAAGAATAACTTTTTAAAGCTTTAATATTGATGTAAATTAGGGCAAAAATGGCCTACATAAAAATTGATCGACGTTATTTATATTAATTTAACTTTGGCAGGGTAAACTTTTTTCGTGAATCGGCATAGGTGAAAGTCTATATAGATATATATTTTTCACACGTATCGCTTATTTAGTTCAATAGCTTAATAACTCATTAAATATGACACTAGGCGACAATTAAATGTATAAATTCGTAACCATTATGATCATTTTAGAATAAAAACCCACCTGAAATATTTTCAAAGCTCATTTAAAAAATAAAATAGCACGGTATCCTAAAAAAAAAATCTATTTTGAAATATACAACATCAAAAAAGTTTAATTTTTTTTTTTTTTTTTATAAAGTAAGCCTAGTACTCTGCTCAAATTTGTGAAAAATTTTGGTCAATATTTCTTTTTTCGCGTTGTGATACAAGCGATCGCTTGTTGGTTGGATGTTCGCTCTCACTCTCGCAGCCTCGAATATGATTGGTTTGATGTTGCAAACAACAGTGTCGGTGCGAACATGTATGATATCATACCATTGTCAAGTGTATAAAAGGGCGAACAAGCGAAGCAATATTTGTCGGCTTGCCAGTTCCCCGATGGTTCGTTCCTGAGACCGTCTTGTCGCGTCATTTATGAACATGCGGGTTTCGAGAGGATCGATGTTTTTCTTATGAGGACTGCGCTAACATTTTTGGAACGATCGTCCGCCCTAGAGAATCGGATGGTGACTGGCTGCTGCGAGAGGAGGATATGGAGACCCTAAGGGTGCGCGGATAACTGTTGCCTGTGGATCTCCTAACGTTGAGGGACAAGGGCTGCTCTATGGCGACGAGGGCCTGCTATTTTCTCACAGAAGAGTTAATACGCTGGATTTGGACAGCCTGGTGTATAACACTGCACAGTGAGGTATATGTCAGTGCCCTGTTGTTGTTAATTAGTTGTACGTAGTGTTTTAAGTTAGTTTTAAGTATATGAGTGTTTCCGTTTTTCCATTTTTTGCGGAATATAGTGTAAGAGTTGATTTGTTTTGGTGATGGATTGCGGCTATTCTGCAGTATTTTAAGTTTTGGTTGATAAGTCTATGATAAGTACCATTTACGCATAGAATAAGTATCCACATTATTAATTAGCTTAAGATAAACTATGTAAGAACAGAATATTTGGATAAATAAAGTAAAGTAAAGTAAAGCAAGAGTTCAGTCGGTGTTCAGCTTCAAAAGGGTAAGTTTAGTTTTGCTTGTGGTGTTTCGAGCCAAATTAACTAATCAATTTTGAAGTAAATAATATTATTGTCTCCAGTAATATTACTGGCTCCAGTAATATTATCTCTGGCATCAACTGGGGGCAAGGGTGACTCTCCGTCTCAGTGACGTCAACCACTACATCTGAGACCATCCAGAAAGCGAGATATCACGATCACCATTGGGACATCCATGGCGACCCAGATACTTAGCTTTTCCTCAACAACTATAACAGGACGCGACGTTGACGCAGTGGACAAGGGTTACTCTCCGTCGCAGTGTGGTGAACCGCTGCGACTGTGACTACCACAGCGGCGAGATGTTTTGACCACCACTGCGATATCCATGGTGACGCAGACATCGAATATTTCCACAACGACAGTACGAGTGGACGTGACCGAGGGAACAAGGGTAAAGTTCTGTTGGAGTCCGGCGAACCACTACGACCGAGCCGTTACCTGGAGGCCAATTAACCCGAACAAAGCCGGGTATCCGTGATAATCAATTACCCAGCTTTCCCTAATGCGACTTACAACCACGGACTGACTTAGTTTTCCGGGCTCACTCTTAGGCAACTAACATTTTTTTAGTATTAAGCATAAATTTCTAAGCAATATTTAAAAAAATATTTAAGACTATAAATGATAGTTTTCGCCATTTACTCTGTTAAATAATCAATAAATTGTTTAAATTTATAAATAATATTCTTTTAATTCATTTTCTGAACCGCGGAATACGGAATCCGGAATACGTGTCGTAACAGAATTTCTTGAGAAAGATTAGAATGTTAGGTTCTGAATTTGCTCTAAATGATTTATTAGGTAATAAAAATCATCACTTAAAAAGTGGGCGTAATTGGATAAGCGGGCATGGTACTTAATAAAACATTTATCAATATAAAATCCATTCTCCTTATAAACAAACAAATTAGTATACCTTCCCGGCGGACACCCTGTAGTTGTCATCAAAACTACACAGATTGTTAATTCGCAGTTAGGAAGTAGTTAAAAATTTTAAATTACGGGTGGGTTCTTTGGCTGAAAAGCGCAAGAAAAAGTAAAAGAGCATAACGCAAGAAAATGTAGCAGTATTAATAGTTTATAAGATACCTTTAACTTCCTTTTAATACATTTAGCGCGACACGCAAGATTTCTAAGGCAAAACAAATTGTTATGCCTAAAGAAGCAGCACATCTGTTTCTGTCATCATCTCATAAGGTGGATTTTTACGCAAGCATTGGTTAATATACTGATGAAGCACAAAGTGAGAGCGAATAAATACAAAATGTATCCTTAAATTGATAACTGTGTGTTGTAACCTTCGAAATATTTATGAATATTCGCATCAGCTTCATTACAAAAACAAAATTACTTTTTTTTATTTTATGTTTTTCTTTATATTTTCAATAGAAGCAAAAGTTTGTTTGATTGATTCATAATACCAATACCATAACTTTTCCAAAGTAACCAATATCTTATACCTAAACTCAGCGGTTAATTTGATTTTAAAAATGATAAAATTCTGCCCCACAAAGCAATGCCTTCGGAAAAATCATTTGCCTCTGCTGAACATATAAAAATTTTGAGTTGCGACTATTCATGGTTTAATGTGCGATATGCTTTTTATATTACATTTTTAAAATATTAAAGAAAAGAAAACTAAAAATATTAATCAGAAAATTAATTCCGGCTGTTTTCTATTTAATTTCTATTTTTGCAACAATTTGAAAAAAAAAATGTAAATTCTAGCTAAAGCACGGCGTGCTTAGCTACCCCATCTTCATTATTACCTTTTGATTACTTTTTGAAAATTTTTAACTATTTTTCACTTTTTTGCCTCTCGATTCAAGTCCAAACATTTGAGATAACCTATAAATCCGTTCAGAAAGACACTGTAGAATCTGTCATTTAGTTGTATATCGTCTTCAAACAAACACACATTCATTTTTATATATAAGTTACATATAACAAATGGGCTGAAAAGTTCCGGGCCTAAAAAAAGCATAACGTGATCTCCATCAAGAGTAATGCAATCATTTCAGAGCTGCTCCAAGATTTCAGCACCACTTTTCGTTTGTACGAAATTTCTTACCCGCGAGCATTTTTTTGAGGTCTGCGAACAGCTAGTAGTCGCTGGGAGCTAAATCTTGATGCGAGAGCAAATCGCAGTTCAACTCATATAGTTTTGCCATTGTTTTAATTGACTTGTGACACGTCAACAGTGAACAAATGGGGCACCCACTTTAAACAGATCTTTCTCATAGTCAAATGATCATACAATATAAAGCCAAGACGTTCTTTAGATATATTTGCGATGTCAGCTAACTCACGCAACTTCACATTTCGATCGTTACAAACGATTTTGTGAATTTTTTTTCATATTTTTTGGTATTTCCGCCTTAATTGGACGTTCACCGCGTTCTTCATCATCGGTGTCTCTACGACCACCTTTGAAGTCAACAAACCAACATTTTTTTGTTGTTTCTGATGGAGCGCTATCACCATAGCAATGAAAGGATTAAAACACGACAATTTTTTTGATCCATTGTTCTAAAAATAACGAAAGTAGCACAATAACGCACAGTATGATGAATTTTTAACAACTGTGTTTTGAAGGTTGGCACTAACTTGAAAAGAGTTGTGTGTAATAAAACTAGCACCATCTACGTCTTAAGCCCAGGATTTTACAGCCCTTGTGTTATAGATAACTTTCATCCAGTAAGCTTTCTACTAAGCCCGCTTTTTGTTGCTGTTCTTCACATATACAAAATTCAATATTTATGAATTAAAGACGTTACACCTACTTATCCTGTTCACACAGTTACGGGCTGATAATCTGTATTATTCACGTCTTTGTTTGAACCTAATTTAGAAACTTCTACTATAAGCGTTCTCAAGATACATAGAAATCGATATTTTCTTTGTAGGGAAGGTACCACACTCTTTTACCCAATTCTGCTCAGTTTTAGGCTGATGCTTTGCATTGACCATGAAGTTAATCACACCAAACTCAAAAACCTTAGCTTTAATCATTCTCAGTGTATACTGCCATCAATATGTACTTTGTATGGGAAGTATCACGCCAACTTGTTTAATACACTTTTTCTGGAGTGCCCCGCATTGTCTAAGCTAAGAATTAAATTATTCGATGGACATAGAGTTAGGGCTGAGCATCTACAAGATATTTCTGTTAGACTGATCAGCTCATTCGTATTAAGAGTGAACTAGTTGGCTTTTTAGCAGCAGTTTTTGACCAATCCCTTGAAAAAATAAGAAGAGTTGGTGTTCATCCTGTATGTTGAGCAAGGTTACTAGTTCATATACTTTAGTTTTTGAATATTCATTATGTGTATTTTATCATATATACGAGTATTTGGTGCGACAAATTCTTATTCGTTACTAACATTTGACAGCATTAGTGCCGATACGAACACAACGTATTTAATTGAGTCACCTTTTAACCATTTTAATTGATCACAATTGTGTATTATTTCAGTGATTGCTTTTTAAGTAAAATATTTCGAATTGGTATACGAAATTCATTTTTTGTTTTTTAATATCTGGCAAAAACGAATTTATTGCCGAATGTTGTTAAAAATTAACCAAAAGTTTGATAGGAGATAAGACTTTATAGGGTCTATGTCATATATCTATATAAACTTTTGCAACGCTAAAAATACAAACAGTCAAGAAAATTATCGAGTTGCCCTTATATATGAAAAATTTGAAGAAAAAATAGTTCTTGTGTGAGTCAATCTACCACAGGACACTGCGACCAGTTGGATCTATTGTTTTCCTTCCAGCCTCTACTTTGTCTAGCAGATCTGCTACTTTTTTAATACGCACCATTAGATCTTAAGCCATAATGGTGAACATGTCACCCACTGAAGCCGTATGTCTACCGAAATATATTTACCTAAGCTTATTAAAAACCCCACACTCACACAATATGTGCCCCGCTATCTCTGATGCCCGTGAGCACAATCTACAAACATCTACATCTGTGACCGACGTCCTCTTCAGGTGCGCTTTTAGTGTTTAGTGGCCCTTAAGGAGTTTCAAATCCGGCTTGCCATACTTAAAAACTTCAGAATGACACTCAAATTGTGGACTCATCACCGCCCTAGAGTGTCGAAGTCCCATTTGAGCATTTTAGTGTTCTAAGCATCTGGTAATTTCCTAATCCTTGATCAGATTTAGGATAGGTAGTATGTGGTGCTACACAGCAAGGTTCCGAGACGAGATAGAACTCAAACTAAGAAAAAAATAATTCTAAATAGATTCATTAACTAAGTATATAATAAATCTGTTCATACATAAATTACAATTAATCGAAATTCGCTACACAATTGAGAAGAGCCAACAAAGAAAATTATATCAGAAAATGAGCATGTTTTTTTTTCTAATGAGGGTGAGCAGTCTAATAGCATGTTCATAAAAAATTATGGATTCATTTTTTTTGCTGTTTGAATTACTTATACGAATTTCCACGTTCACATAGCATATTTGTAATTCGCTTAAGAGCTTTTTTCTTGTAGTTTTTATTTATTGTTTTGTTATTTGTCTGTAAACTGTATTTTGCAAATTGACAACAACAAAAATGTTAGGTAATTAAATAAGCAAATGTAGCGTGGACAAACAGCCAAACTAAGTTAGATATCACATAGATATTTTCAGTCCACTAAAGGGTAACTGAAACTGAATTGCTTACAATTTGAGTAGCACACTTTAATAGTATTGTATGAGGAATGGTTTTATTCGGTTCATAATTAAAGTTTGAGTTAATAAAGAGAGAGCGAATCAAAAAAAAAAAAAAACATTTTTTTGATGTGTGATGGTGGCATAAAGTTATAAGTAATTGCAATAGTTTCTTGAAAATTAAATTATTTAATCACAAATGTTTGTAACGTTATTGAATTTCATTTCGTCAAATTTGAGCCACTTTAAAAAATGCATGCGTTTTGTGCTAATAAACTGACAACAAATGTTACAAGATATGAATTGCTTAAGCACTCCCAGAGCAAAGATTAAGTTAAAATTTGAGATTATTTATCATTTCATGACCCAATTGACTGTTCAATTTAGTTTCCGTTTTTTTTTTAATCTTTTCCATTTTTGTCGCAGACAAACTTCTTTTTATTGCCTGCTTTCTCAGGCAAGGAATATGAAATCGATTTGTGGGCAATATTTTTAAACTGAAAATTTATTTATAACACCGAACATTCTTTTAATAGCCAGGCAATAAGCCAATAAATATTTTTTAAGCCATTTAATGATTATTTTATTGCTTTTTCGTTTGCCATTTACAATTTAGGCCAATAATTTTTTTAACGACCTTCAAGAACTCCAGCTCTTCACTAACACATTCTGAAAGGAATCTATTTCGTTATTTTGTCTTTTTTTAAATTTATACGGTTTAAAGAGACTAAAAAGCCCATATAAGATAATATTTGTTAGTGCTGTTGTCGTTTTTGTGGTATTAACTAAACGAAAAGATAAAAAATAAATATAAAAAAATTGGAATAATATAACCGGGCCATTAATAAATTACTCAATTACTAAAACGTTTATCTGTGCAATTCTCAGCAGTTTTTAACAGATTTTTTTCTCATTATCGAAAAGAAGGAAAATATTTATTTTTTTTATTTTTGCAATCTTTTCCATTTTAGCCAGGTCAAGAATTGTAAATGAAAAAAATAAATCGAAATTTTTTTGTTTAAAAGAAATTTAACTGCACAACCTACCTTTATAGACTTTTAGCAGACAATTTCATTCTTTTACCGCTTTACGGAGAGAAGAACTTCTTTTTGTTTAGACAATTTTCATCAGAGTTGTGTAGTTTATTTTCATTTATTTTTCCTCTGATTTGCACTCTTTTCCGATTTTTCCATTTTTCATTATTATTTTTTCTTTTTAAATTGTTTGCAGCTTTGATGTACGAGATAAAATGAACAGTGACCAGGCACGGCATTGGTCAGCGCCAGAAGTGTTTGGTTCACGTGCCAAATTCCATTTTGACTCACAGCCAGCCACATTGGAAATTAAGGTAAGTTCTAAATATACTCTTCCACACATACATAAAATGTGATATAAAAGATATTATACATATACTCGTATATACATATACAGTTCTCTGTGTGTGCATGCGGATATTTATTTTATTTAACCGAAAGAGTGATTTTTTGTTCACTGAGTTGTTATTTTAGATTTAGATTGAAACGGATTAACAAAAAAAAAATATATATATATAAGGAAAAGGATATAACTGACCTGCATGAGACATTAAATCAAATTATTGAAATATTGTTTGTAATTATTTTACTAAAGATTATTTAAATTAGTTTTTATTACGTTGGCCTATGCAGAACGCCGTATATGATGCATTAAGTCGTTACAATTCCTATTGTTAATTCTTAAATATTTCGCTCTTTCGGATCTTTAAAAAAGTCTAAAACGATCTCAGAGCTTCACCAATTAAAATGCCGCAATAAATTGTTGACCTCTGCCCAACGAGAATTCCTGTAATTAAAAACAGAGCATTCTGTAGCCTGAACGAATATCAGAAGAGGAGAGTAAGGTAGAAATTTCACAATGATTTGAATTTCCAAGAGGTGCAAGAACCTCAAATACATACTTTTCTGGGTGTATAGTGAGGAAAAGATCGAGGGTATTGTTCTGGTGCCCATCTGCACATTATATATGTGTACGCTAAAACCTGGCATGATTCGTTACTCCCATTTTAATTATTAACTTAGAAGCTATATTAGATATATGTTTTACCCGTTTCTGCATTTTGTCCCTTTTCGATCAAAATCCCATTGTTTATTCCTTCCATAAAGACACTGAATGTTCTTCATTTTAGGTGTTTACATTCTTCGAACATAAAGACAGATTTTATCCAGTGTGCTTTCTGCAATTCCCGCTTTTTGGCTGAAGTGGACAAATAACGAAGCTTTAATAGTTGTCGTTCTTCACCTATATAAAATTCCATATTTCCTATTTACGAATTGAAGGTGCCACGGTCATTTATTCAATCTCGACCAGTTACTGACTGATAATGTATATTGCTCCCGACGTTGTTTGAATCTAATTTGTAAACTTCAACTATAGACGTTCTTAAGCTATCAAAAAAATTAATATTAATACCACGACGACTTGTCAAATTTCACCCACTTTTTGCCTGATAATTTTCATTGACTACGTAGTCATTCAGACCAAATTCAAAAGCTTTTGCTTTAACCGTTCTCAAGATATACAGAAAACAATATTTAGTTTTTATGAGAGATACCGTGCCCACTTGTCGAATTCAGCCAATTTTTTGATGGATGACAAGTATTGACTATGAAGTCATTGAGACCAAATTCTGAAACTTTAGCCTTTACCGTTCTCAAGATATAGACAAATGAATATTTAGTTTTTATGAAGAGTACCACGCCAACTAGTTTCCAAGATATGCTAAAATAAATATATACTTTGTATAGGAGATACCACGCCCATTTTTAGAATTTTACCCACTTTTTTATTGATGATTTGCACTAACTGTGAATCAATTTGGACCAAATTTAAGTTGCTGTTACCATTTGGATGATATAGACAAATAAATATACACTTTATATGGGCCTGGCATCGCCCATTAAATTTTGTGAAATTTTTATAGCCTATATTGTCATCCGGACATACAGAGTGTTATTGTAAAAATTTCAAGAAAATCCGTTTAGTGGCTTAGCTGTCTAAAAGGCATAAACACCAAGCAAACCAAAAAAACAAACATACAAATACACTTCAAGTTTTATATATAAGATATATAGTATATATACAAAGAACACCCTTTATATATACAGGCAAATTATGTTTTGCGTCTCCTCTAAGCCAAACAAAGTGATGGTAAGAATTTGGACTTGAAAATTTTTGGTTTGTTTATTTTTATGATAATTATTAGGGCGGCTCGACTTAAAAATCGCACCTTGTCACTTGGATGGGTCATACATTTATACTCGGGGCACTTTAAATGGGTCAAAATGGGATTTTTCAAAATAAGGAATATCAGATTTCATTTTAGAAATATTGTTCCCTAGGCAAAGTTTCTTATTTTGATCCATATAATACGATTTTCTTTGTCACATGGTCGATTTTATTGCGTCCCAATAATTATATCGGGTCCGCCATTAACGTTTTTTTTTTTCAACTAGTGCATATTTCGTGAATGGTAACACTTAGCTCATGTCTGATTTTACAAATAATTAGTTTTATCCTTCCGCTGAACGCATATGGTTGTGTATAAGCTTGAACAACGCTGGGAATTATTGCGACATTACTTTGATCGATCGACTTTTCAGATGAAGCTCATTTGATCTTTGCGGGTATGTAAACAAGCAAAATTGTCGCATTTGTGGCAAAGAAAACACGCACGCATATATTGAAAAGCCGATACACCCAAGACGAATCACTGTTTGGTGCGGATTTTGGTTCAGAGGCATAATTGGGCCATTTTTCTCCGAAAATGAGCAAGGAGTGGCCGTTACAGTCATTCGCGATCGTTATCGGACCATGTTGAACAAATTTTTGTTCACAAAAATTGAAGAGGAGCATATTAGCAACATTTGGTCTCAACAGGACGGCGCTACGTCCCACACAGCCGAAGCTACACTCGATGTTTTGCGCCATGTTTTTGAAGATCGCATTATCAGCCGCAGAGCTGATGTCGTTCGGCCACCTTGGAGCTGCGATTTGACACCGTTGGACGATCATTTGTGGGGTGCCGTCAAAGATAAGTGTTACGCCAACAAGCCAAAGACAATTGACGCTTTCAAAAAAAATTTATTTGGCGGACCCTTTATATATCTCGTGAGCGATTTTACACCTATTCAATCACTCCTTCTTAAATTATAAAATTCATTTTATTTAAGTGTATAGTCGAATATACTATCTCCAGGAATCGACTCTTAAAATTTCACATTGGGCCTTAATCTAATTAAGGCAAACATTGCGTCTACAGATATGGTTCTGAATTGATACCCAAGTGCAGATTTACAATATAACGATGAATTAAGATAAGGTTACAATAATATACTCGTATGCTAGATCGCTGATTAAGCAGGCCACAGTAAATATGTATTTATTTATTTTAAGTTTAAACAAATTATAATATTGCAGTTGAGTGTATAAAGTTTCAAGTTGAAGGCGAGTTTTTCCATTAGCTCTATCTAAACCTTTGATTTATACACTCTGCTTAATTTTTTCATTACCACTCATGCTATAAATGTCTTTTTGTAGGAATCTAACACTGAACATATCTTTCTATTCTATTTTTTTGTTCTACTATAAATTTACTTTAATGGTTGGCTAAATTTAAAAAAATAGATATAAAACTTGAAATATAACGAATAGAATAATATATAAAACTACGTTTTTCAAACAGTATAAAAACTTTATATTTTTTAAGTCAGTTTTGTCGTAAAGGCAAGATAAAAAAGAACAAAAGGATATGCGAACTAAAACAAGAAACAAAATTGTTAAAAACTTTTTGAAAGTAATTAAGCGCAATTAGAGCAAATGAAAATGACTTTCCATTTTCTCTTTTTACATTTTTGTTTTTATTTTCGTTTGTATTAGTTCTCTGTCTTTCATCTTTTTGAGTTTTTGACTGACTGAACATTGACAAATTCAGCACATTTGAGATCGTACAAACAAACACTCTTTTAAACATAATTTGAAACAACAGCATCCATGTAACCGAGTAATTGAACCAGACAGCCACTAACTATACCATATGGACACTAAGAGCAAACTACAAACATATGAAAAACACAGACATTTGTTTCTATTCGTATACTGGGGTATAAGTTTTGAATACAGTTTTGAAAATAAAACTTATTTTAACATTTCATTCTATTTCATCTCTCAGATCTTTATTATGCTCTAAAAGAGTGAAATTACAACGAACTTTTAAAATGTATATGATATCTCTTATCATTATTGCTGGTGAGTAAAATTTCTAGTTTAGGGTGGGCCATTTAAAAATTTAAATATAAAAATGCAATAAAACAAAAACAATTTGAAATTTTGTCAAATTTATTTCTTGTTGTGAAGCACTATTATTCCAGTTAGAAATGAAATATTATTTCATTCATATGGCTGCCCCGTTTGGCCTCACAGCACCCCATTCGATAGGATACATATTCGAGTACTTTTTCGAGTGCACTGGGTCATATTTCGGCAATGGCATCACTAAGAGTGGCCTTCATAAGCTCAATTGTGTCTGGTTTGTTGGAATAACACTTGGCTTCAACGACGGCCCCCGCGGTGGGAGGGAAGTTAATAGCGGTCAACTGACATCACCATTTTGGCTAATTAAACGGCCATCAAACGTTTGACACAATAAATCGATTATGGCATGAGATTAGTGACAAGTTGCACCATCCTGTAGAAACGAAACATCGTTCACATCAGTACCATGAAGAGCGGGCACAAAAAATCGGTTTTAATAGTGCGCCGTCCTCATTTTCAAAGAAATATGGGCTAATGATGCCTTTTCTCCATAAGTCGCACCAAACAATCAATCGTAATGGGTTTATTATCTTCTCTTAGACCACGTTTGGGTTTTCTGAGCCACAGGTACTGAAATTTTGGTTAATTACGTACCCATCAAGATGAAAAGAAGCTTCATTCGGAAAGATGAATTTTTTTTTTTTGGCAAATTCCACATCATTGTGCAGTTTCTCGTTGGCCCATATAGCGAAGCGAAAACGAAGCGGATGGTCATGCAGCTTCAACTTTTGAACCAATTGTACTTTGTAAGGTATCATACCGAGACCTTTTCGTAAACTTTTGCATGAAATGGTCAATTCTTGAGAACGATGACGAGTTGATCTCAGCGACAGCTTCGATATTTTCGTGTGTACGTGCTGTACTAGCACGCTTATGTTCTGGCTCATCAACATTGAAACCAGTTTCCCGAACTTTAGCATTAAACTTGCGTATACCGAGTACTGTTGGTCCTTCTCTGCGACCAAATTTTTTACGATATTTTCGTGCAATTTCCGAACAATTGTCTTTATTTTGAAAATAAATTTCCAATAAATCCCAACGCTGCTCAAGCGTAAATCGATTCATTTCGTTCAGTGTAGAATTTTGCGACAGAATCGTATGACATAAATATTGCCAGATTCAAAGTAACCTCTGGTTCAAATTTAAACCGATAATGGCCCACTAGATATATAAAGGTAAAATTGTCCTTATCGCAGTAGTAGGAAGTTGTAAGATCTGTTGTAGCAACTGTTCAATACCAATTTGCAATTCGTATTCGATAAATCGACCATTATGCACAAAATGTGTAGCAGACGATCAGTAGAGCTTGCAAATGTAAATGCAATTATATTTTTCTGTAATTTTTAACCATTAACATAAGAACGTGTAAATTAATTTATGTATATATTATATAATAAAACTTAGAGACAGTTTATGACACCAGCGTTATTATCTATAAAAACATATAAAAGGACTTGGGTACCTTGCCGATTGTTTACGGGTGTTGGAAAAAATATGCATGCTGAGCATATCTGTACTGATATATATTTTTTGTTGTAAAAAATAATAAATTATTAAAGATTAGGAGCTCTTAAGCAGTTCAAGTGCGACTGTTACCAACTTGTCAGTCATAAGGGTTAAAAAAAATGTTGTTCTCAGTGATGTTCATACAGCTTGGAAATAGATAGTATTATTATATAGTAGTGTTATAAGTATCATAATGATATCCTAACTGGATATATGTTTGGTCACCAACTCCATACAAATCCATTCAATCTACATTCCTACTTTTTGTTAAAATTTTTAAATTTTATTTAAAAATATATTTTCTTTTTATTATTAACACATTAATTATCATTCGAAATTCAAAAATTTTGTTTTAAAACTAATTCATTTTATTTGGACTTTTACTGCGTGTATTTATTTATCATAATATCGTAGTTATAGTATTGAAGTTACTATTACGGCTAATCAGTATGAAATTTTCTAATTAGACTTAAGCACCTTAATTTTATTTTTTAATGCCTCTATTAAATTGCCACATAATCTCTGTATTTAGTATTCTGTTATAATTTTTTAATTCAATAATAAAATAAAAGCACGAATAAAGGAAGCCATACTCTTATCTGTGTATATCTGTGTAGAACAAATGTTACCACAAAATTTGTTTTTAATTTTCTATCAAACAGTCATTAAATACCAAAACAAACAAAAACAAAGAAAAAATCTATAAAAATAAAATAAATATACGAAAATAAAATTTAATACGGATATAAATTTATATATGAGCATGTACTTGTATATTTATATGGTACGGGAATAGCTAAAATAAATCCCTTAAACCCTACACCCTCGCGTTTTACTACTGGTGTATTACTACTAAAAACAAAATCGCTATATTTTCTTACACGATTATGACCAAATAACACGTAAGTAAACCCATCGAATGAAATTTATTTCTAAAATAATGATGAAAAAAGTGAAAAAGAAATTAATGTCGAAATATAAAAATTATATCCCTATATAGGAGACGGGGAACAACAACAATACAATTTGTAAAATTTATTACGCTCAACGTTGGAAGTACGAGGGCAATTTGATAATTCGGGGTATATATTTGTATTTTTTATTTTTTATTTTTAATTTATTTATAATCAATTTGTTATCGCTCCTATTAAACGATATAGATTGTTCTGACGATTATTGGAAGCAGAAAGTCTTAATATCATCCAAAGGAATAATATGTAAAATATGAAATAGATATTGGAGAATTGGAATCGCGTGTTGGAGTTCTAGTCAATAGCTTGTTTCATAACTTAATTTGCATATTTTCTATCCATCCCAATTTACCTCTACCAGTTCTATTCCCAGGTTGTTTTAAAATATATCCTCCTCTAGGTAGCATATTGGCTTTCCGGAAATCATTCATTAGTTTGTCTCAATTTCTAAGTAGATTTTCAAACAAAGTAGATGATTAATATACTCTAGCTCCCATCCCAATTTACCTCTACCAGTTCTATTCCCAGGTTGTTTTAAAATATATCCTCCTCTAGGTAGCATATTGGCTTTCCGGAAATCATTCATTAGTTTGTCTCAATTTCTAAGTAGATTTTCAAACAAAGTAGATGATTAATATACTCTAGCTCCCATCCCAATTTACCTCTACCAGTTCTATTCCCAGGTTGTTTTAAAATATATCCTCCTCTGGTAGCATATTGGCTTTCCAGAAATCATCCATTAGTTTGTCTCAGTTTCTAAGTCGATTTTCAAACAAAGTAGATGATTAATATACTCTAGCTCATCTCCATATGACTGTCCTTGCTAAGTGGTTGTGTTGACCCTTACTTAGAATTTTCTTCCTAGTAGGTGGCGTTTTTCTCCTGATCATTCTTCTGATGTTCCTTATTATAGCTGAAAGGTCAGAGTGGCTTTCCTAGATAGATTTTTCTGTAGGGAGGTAGAATTGAGTTGAATGATTAGAGTGGCTTCTATTTATTAAACACTCGAAACCTAAATTAAATAGCTTTTATTTTGTTCATCATATCCTCTGCTTGGATTCTAATCTAAAACGTAACCACTAAGCCATGCCACCCCCCAAAAATAGACAGATACAAAATATAAATCTCTTCTTATGGTATAAATCTCTTCCTGCCTATTAAAAGCTTGGATTGTCTCAAGTCCACTCTAAGTGAAAAGGGTGTAAGCCTTTCATTTTTCGCCCTCTCACTAAGCAAGCTCCTTCAGGCTTTTCTTCCCACTTAACAAAGGGTTTTGGCACCACCAGTGCTGTGAAATTTTTCTTCCTGGCCAGCTCATATGCTTGTTGGGTCACCAGATTTTTCTCATGAACTGGGACCTAGTAGAGGCTGACCTTACTATCCCTTCTCAGTCGATAGAATTTAATATGACAGTGCCGTACTAACCTGGACTTAATTTCATGGGAGCATTCAAGTACTTGAACGACTTCTTTACTAACAGATAAAATGTCTATGACATGCCCTTTCAAAATTCCTGTCCAGGGGTCAAATTTCGCTAGAAAATATAAGCGAGTTTCTTCGTAGGTTTGGAGCATTTAATAATAGGGCCAAATATTCCTGCTCTTACGCCATTTTCGCTTTTTAGTCCATTTGTGAACCTCTAATATTCTTATACCCTGAAGGAGTACGTAGCCTCTGGACCGCCTCATTCACTCATATTTTGTCACAAACAACTATTCAAAATCAAAGAAATTCCTTATACAGTCCAAAGAACAGTCAAAAAGCGAATACTAGACCAGCCAAGTTCCCATTATCTCCTCTATAGTCGCTATGGCTTTGCTCTTTACTACTAAAAGCATGCGACTTTAGTATCAATTAGACGTGACTTAACATAGCACCGTGACCGTAACCATAGTCAAAACAACCAAACTTAATTTGATCGCTTATGGTGTAATGGTAAGTCACCACTGATCGGACAAATTGCCTATAAGATTGTTTGGTTGTGTTGCAACTAAGTCGCTATGGTTTGTCACGTCTAGTTGAACCTTTAGTTCAGCAGATTTTCTAGCGCAGCCGTGGGATAGGTACTCGTTGCCATAGTAATGCCCATAAAGCCAAATCTATGTATTGAGTTGCCTTAAAATTTTGCCCGCCTGCATAAGTTACAACTGGCTTGACTATCATGATATATATCAGAAGATATAGGCGGGCAGAACAATTCAGAAAATTGTTAAGATAGTTAATCGAAGTAGTCTTAGGCAATTACAATGGCAGCTAATGTTTTGTCTGAAATAATGTGTCAAAGCATTTACGAGGGTAAGAATAAAAAATTTCGAATAGAATACATAAAATGTGCTGCAATTGCGCTACTTATGAAAATACGTCTTACGAGTTGTTCTGTAATGTAAAGTGATGAGTTAGTGATGGATTCAATAACCAAGAAAAAGTAGTTTGTGTTTATATTGTTTAACCCGTTAATTAGAAAAGGTGAGTAATTTAAAAAAAAATACAAAACGTTATTCCTCTTGAAATTCAAAAGACGATAAGTAAAAATCCCCCATTTCCCCGCGCCAATTTTTTTATCAACCTAAACTTTTTGCCCGAATTTGCCCATAGCATTTATTTTCATTTTATCAGAAGGCAGTTTTACTGTATTTAAAATGGATATTTTTAATGAATGGGTAGAAACTTCCAGTAATAATAAAACTACTGCGATTTTTAATTTTGTTGCCTCAAAACATGATCTGAGCAGCACGAAAGCGCAGTCGATGAAGGAGGTCAAGGCGGTATATCCAGATTTTCTACAAAATTTTCAAAAAAGTGTGAAAATTCCAGAAGATCTCGGGTGATACACCAGTTTGTACCTTTCACGACTATGGAAAACAATCCACATCATCTCAGCTCCCCCAGGCTGGCCTTGGAAGACTGAAGAAAAACCTACAATATGCCTCTTTCACAACCAAACGTGTAGATTTTTTGGAATAATCCCGAAGTTTTGAAGGCAATATATGAAGATGGTGACTATAAGATGTCTATCAAACATGATATGGTTTTGGCTATGATTGATGTAAAATTTGTAATGCTTTAACTACTTTGACTCTACGAACAAAGAGAACCTTAGTTTTGGTTTATCTATATTACACTCCTGGTTTTGGTGTTGTGAATGTCTGCTCCATATTAGCCTCGAAACTAAAAAATGGCAATTAAAAGATGCTTCTGACAAAGCTAATGTGAAGCAGAAGAAATGGAATTACTTGTAGACAAATCAAAATCAGGATTTTGAAAAACTAACAGCGCAAATAACGCTCGTAACTTTTTCAGGAATCATGAACAAAATGCTGAAATAACAGGATTACCCCTGACGTAAATAAAAAAAATTCGGCATTATACTCAGAGCGTTGGTAGACTTTGGAGAAAGAGAGACTTTTCCCAATCAATAAACCGCACCCATTGCTATTTTGAAACTCATTGACAATGACATTGGGTCTAGTCGATTAAGTTTCTTAACGAGCAAATAGAGTCCACCTTTAATATTCTGTCCGGTTCTGGATATGTTAGGTCAGATGTATTTTTGAGTCGTTTGAAACGAAAAAGTTATCATCTTAATAAAGGAATTACTTGAAGGAACAACAAACATACATATATTAAAAACCACAGTACAATATATTAAAAAAATAAAGTGTTTTTTGCTGAATTTTCCAACTGCCCTCGCAATATAATGCAGGTTGTGAATGTTTGGTTTTTAAATTGGTTTTTCTGTTGGTAAGCATTGATTATATTTGTTGTAATCTGGTGCTATAAAATATATTTAATAACCACATAAGAGTGTTTTCAAAAGGAGCATAGTAAAGGGAAGTAAAAGTGATATTAAACATAGAGTTTTTTTTATAGTTTTTCCCTTTATATAATGATTTGCTATTAAAGTAATTCATATCCCTATGAGAACAGCATAATTTGCTTAATTATCCCACACAACATGCTTTAAAATTTAGAAATTTAAATTTAATTACATAGCATACATATATTCTTTCCATTCCGAACATATGTATTTTTGTGCTTTTTCGTCAATAAAAAAAAAAGAATGAAAGGGTTGCTTTTCAGTACGAGCTAAATGTTACAAGGACTGCGTGTAAAAAAATTGTCCGTCATATTTTAAGGTCTGATGTAAATGCAAGAAAATGTGGCAACCTTTATGAACTACCACTTTTACTACTCTTTTATATAGGATCCGCCAAATTAAATTTTTTTTTTTTTTGAAAATGCTGTAAAAAAACAACTGAATATTTTCTAATTTTTTTTTATTTGAAAGTACAATTCTTCCAGTTAACAATGGAAAATAATTTCATTCAAATGGCTGCCTCGGCTGGCCATGTAGTCCAATTTTAAAACACATTTTCGATTGTTTGCAGCTGTATTTCACCAATGGCTTCATGAATATTGTCCTTTAAAGCGTCAATTGTCTCTGGCTTGTTGGCGTAGTACTTATCTTTAACCGCACCCCACAAATAATAGTCCAACAGTGTCAAATCGTAGCTCCGAGGTGGCCAAACGACATCAACTCTGCGGCTGATAACGCGATCTTAAAAAACAGGGCGCAAAACATCGAGTGTAGCTTCGGCTGTGTGGCACGTAGCGCCGTCCTGTTGAAACCAAATGTTGCTAATATCCTCCTTTTCAATTTTTGTGAACAAAAATTCATTGAACATGGCCTGATAACGATCGCCATTGACTGTAACGGCCACTCCTTGCTCATTTTCGAAGAAAAATGGCCAAATTATGGCTCTGGACCAAAATCCGCACCAAATAGTGACTCGTCTTGGGTGTATCGGCTTTTCAATATATGCGTGTGGGTTTTCTGTGCCCCAAATGCGACAATTTTGCTTGTTTACATACCCGCCAAGATCAAAATAAGCTTCATCTGAAAAGATGATTTTTTTGACAAAATCGGCATCTTCTGTAAGTCGATCGCAAGCCCACTTAGCGAAGAGAAAAAAGCGTATACACAACCATATTCGTTCAGCGGAGGAATAAAACTTATTATCTGTCAAATCAGACATGAGCTAAGTGTTACCATTCACGACATAAGCACTAGTTGAAAAAAAACGTTGGATGGCGAACCCGTTATATTGATAGCAAGTCGGCTTAGTAGTCAGTTTATATTGCCAATTGTTGGTCCATAGAGGATGTTTATCACTGGTTCCTGTGAAATTAATAGGTGTAAAGCAGAAGCTCAAAGCCTTTTAATAAATTTAAACGGCTTTTTTAGTCTTGTCCATCTTTCACCCTATTTTTCAAACTGAGCTAGAAGCTGATCTTATAGAAACTGGTAAACGTAATCAAAGTTTACTCAATAGTTTTTATTTCTTGTATTTTTAATTTGTATTATAACGCTTGTAAAACTTAATTTGAACATGTTTTGGCCCATCTTCTGTTTTTTATTCGATAAAATTTTCCATTTTAATCAACATTTATTCATATTATTTTTCCTGTAAATAACTTAAATATTCCAATACACAGTTCTTTTATGTAAAGCATTGTATGTAAGAAAATTTATGTTTCTATTAAGAATAAAAGTGGGAGTAGAAAAGGAAATTAAGCAACATTTTATACAATTTAACCTTCGCAAATCAACAATAAAAAAGTAACAACCAAAGCAATAAAAGAAAAACCCCAACAACTTTACAGCTGTAAGTTGGTAAAAAAGAAAATCAGCGCTACGGTGCGATACAAAAAGGACGACAAAGTATAGAAAAAAGCAGAAAAAAAAGAAACAAGAAACAAAAAGTAAATCAAGTTATCTAGAAACATGCAAGCTGTTAATAAAGAATTCGCGTGTATTTGCCAATTTAACAAGTTGATATGGCCGAAATTTGTTATTGATGTTGTATGAATTAAAAAAAGGAAAGGAAACTTGTATTAGGGAACAACAGCAACTACTTTACGTATTACAAAAACAATAGACCTCAAGGAGGGAGGAAATAAACCTACAAATAAACACACCATAAACGAAAAGCGTATAAATTTATGTAAAACAGACAAGTTTTGGTGTTTGTGTGTTTTTTTTGTTGAAATTTTTTTGTTTTAATTCACTGAAATGAAAGCGTCAATGCCAGAAATAACAACAATAGAGACACCCTCACGCTAATGTGGCTTTAAGTGTTTGTGAATTAAATTATGGGCACACTTTTTGACGCATATGTTGTATACTCACTCTCACAAATAAATTGAATTACATACATACACCGTTTTCTTCACGTTTTTGTTTTTCTTGTTCTTGTTTCTTTTTAGTAAACGCCTTTAATTTGTGGAAATAAAAAATTGAAACAAAACAATTTGAGAGTTTTGTTAAAAATATTAGCAGAATATTAAACAGGAGATTAAAAACGTTTTTTTTTTTATTCCAATTTTAATACGATTAGAATTTGTTTTCTAATTAGTATTGGCATGACTATTACAATATTGAAATCGTTGTATTCACTTTATTGTGAGGCGCAAAAACTAATGCACCAAATGTGATGATACTACTTTTTCGGCAGGAATTTCTTAAGCAAATTTCTGTAGATAGAAAAAAGTAAAAATTTTTCAATTATAAGGCTAAAATCTTCATTAACGCTAAAAATGAAGCCTACAGATGAATCTCTTATTAAAAAAAATCTGTTTATTTAATTTATTAATTTTTTTTTTGAAGTATAGGAGATAAGTTATTGCCTCCTCTTCTCCTTTCTTATCCAAACAGCTAAGCAAAATTTTTTATAAAGGATCATTTATTAAACAATTTCTCTCACTGGTTAGTATGCATTTCAAATTGTGAACTTCTCATGACTCCAATGTCAGAATAAAATCGGAGATCGGTATAGTCTATGTTGGCTTTAATAGCTGAATGACACGTAGTGACGTCCTGTTTAATATATGCAAATGTATGTTGTTGGTGTCCATATCAACTAACTTAAGTAAAGAAAAGTCGACGGCATTTACTTAGCCTACTCTCACGGCCAGTATCGACAGACCTCGCAATTCATTGGCGTGCGAAAGTTGGTTTACCATTAACTGAACCAGTTTGCTCAAATTTGACCAATACACTGCAGCCACTCTTTGTGGGAAAATAAAAGACATTTTTAAAAAGCAATAGATTTCAGCCAATTCGACAGATGTAGCTTTAATAATTGGTCTTATTAACTTTTAAAGTTTGGTCTCTATTGGCAGACATATTAGTACTTTTATGAATATAACTTCATACAGAAAACCTTTAAATTTTATTAAAACGGGTCCGAAAAATTGTTTGAAGCACATAAACAAAAGTGTCAGACACCTCGCGAAGCCACACAGAACATGCCATATTTGACATTCTGCACGATCAATTAGATATTTTTTGTGGAATTTTTACAGATTTATGCGTGTAAGTTACAAACCATACCTGCCCTCAAAACCGACACAATCCGTGGCTTTGGTCAAACTGAGCACTATATAACATAAGAGCCAGAGTCATAAAAAATTTACAATTCGTATGCGCGCCTCTACGCGAAGACTCGCCGAACTTTTGCATTATGTTATCCGTTTCTTAGAAATGTGTTATTGGGCAAATTCCATTCATGGATTTGGTGAGAGTAAGGTTGTGGCCCTGAATATTTCTAAGGCGTTTGACAGAGCCTGGCACGAGGCTCTCATATCCAAACTTATTGCCTTTGGTGTAGATAGTAACTTCTCTCGATTCATATCGAGCTTTCTCAGAAATCGCACTGTAAGAGTGGATTTTATCCAACGAGTTCAGGATAAGTTCAGGGGTACCGCAAGGCTCTGTTCTTTCTCCAACTCTATTTCTAATATTTCTTAATGACGTTCTTTTTCTCACTTCGTATCTAATCTTTTGCAGATGACAGCAACATTTCTCATTCATATTCTTGTGATCGTAGGCCGAGCCTTTTGGAGATTGGGGCACAAAGGCTGAATATGAACCACACACCTACAAACGACCTGTCGAAAAACTCTGGGTGGGGCCGCACGAACAGGGTCGGCTTTAATGCGCGCAAGACCCAGTGTTGTTTTCTGACACACAGACGTGGTGGTGTGTTGTCATTTGTATCTATGGGCAATGTAGATATTGTTCTGGGCATGAGAATTCACTGTGACTTTCGTTGGATCGAGCACACATCTCGAGTGTCGAAAGGAGCATTCCAGTGTCTCGGCTTCTAAAGACGGTGTAAGAATTACTTCACTCCATCTGATATCCTTAATATTTACAAGACCTATATCCCACCCAAATTGGAATACAACTCTCATGTATGGGCCGGTACTTCAAAGTCTATTTTGGAGCTTCTCGCTCGCGTACAGGAGAGGGCGAAAGTTTTTATTAATGACGGTAGGGTAGAAAATTCTGTCGATTCGTTAAAGCATCATCGCAATGTGGCGTGTGTTTCATTGTTCTATCGGTACTATAACGGAATATGTTCTGACGAAATTAAGGAACTAATTCCTAGTAATCATATATTTTTACACGGTACTCGCATTTCTCGTGGAGCTCATCCCTTTGTAGTAGATTGTCCAGTAAATCGCACAACGCATTATAGTGAGAATTCGTTCTTTGGTCGCACTATTCGTTTGTGGAACAATCTTCCTTCGAATGTCTTTTCTGCCACTTACGACATGAGCAAATTTAAATCGATCGCCCACTGACACTACTCATTCTATCCATCTTCCAACAACCTATTTTCCTACTACCAGCAAAATGTACTGCATGAGTAGGGATTATCCTCTGAGTGCTGGTCTTATTGAAAAAAAGTAATAATAAGTGCTAAATTCATTTATTTAGATCAATAAATCCGCGAAATCCGGCGGTTGAAAACTGAATAAACTGGGTCATTAAGTTTGTGCTTGACAGCCACTGATAGCAACACGGGATTTAAAGAAAAAAATAAAAAGGAAAAAGTGAATTTGCTCATTAAGCATTATTTTCTACGAAAAAATCCATCAAATTTGTTTGTGTGAGCTGAGCTTGATAAATACTGTGGATACTCTAAGCCATTTACTTCAATTGTCAGATAGTTGTTTACTGAATTTCGTTGTAGCCGTACAATCACGTTAGATGCCGAAAGTTCTGAAAACCCAGTTCTGGTCTCTACACCGGAAACAATTGAAAAAATTTTCCATATGGTATTAATGGTTAGAAAAATTGTAAGTGTGAGAGATTATGGAAGCCATGGGCATTTCACATGGCTTTACGGTTTTAATTTAATTGATTACTTGGGCATGAGAGAGCTTTCTAGGCGAAAACTGACAGCATACGCAATAGTTTGATAACTTCGCAGAAGCATTTGGCGTTGTTAAACCAAAATATGGATGCATTTTTGCGTCGTTTCGTAACCGTAGAGGAAATATGGAATCACTAAACAACACTCTAGAGATCAAATAGCCATCAAAACAGCAGATTTTGTGAGGTTAATCGGTCTGCTCATAAAAGCATGGCGTACGTGTTTTGGTATTCATTGAAATCAATGGCGAATATTATGCCAACTAATTGGATCGATTTAATGAATTCAAGAAAAAACTTCTCTTAACTCATGAGTGACTAAAACTTCATTTTTGTGGAAGTAGATAACAATCGTATCTAAAACTTCTTGAAGAATCACGAGTTTTAATATTTATTAGTTTTCAAAGCTTTAGAAAAAATTTATGAATTTAAAGAGACTTTTTTCTACACATTTATTGTTCGGCAAGTTACACTGTACCTTTATAGACATAGAAGTGCATGTCTTTACACTGGTTTCAGATCATTTTCTAAGTATAATTTTTATTGCCGTTCGAATACAAGTTGTTACCGTCCACTCAGAATTTTTAACACGCTGTTATATTTATTAAGTATATAACATACTAAGATCTTCTAAAAATTGTCTACAGCTGCCACTGGAAATGAATGTTTAATACATGTACTCGTATGTAAGTAATGTCCCCATACCAATGCTGCAATATCAACACTGATAAGAAATTAAGATAGCGGTCACCTACTTATTCTTCGATTGCAATTATATTAACCCAATAACGAGTTTTCTACAGGCGTGTAGATATCAAATTAAGGATTTTTTTTGTCACCGTTTTTGCTAAGTGTGAAATTTTGTAGAAAATAATTGGCTAAAATATACGTTTATTTTTTATTACTGTATCACGAGCATTAGATTCCACGAAATATTTTTTTTCTAGAGTTCACGAGACGTAAAAAAATTATTGGTTTTAATATTTCTACCAAAGTTTCTATGGGAACTAACAAGATCTAAAACCGTTTTTTTCCTTTATTTGTCTGTTCGCTTTCTATTATTTTTACAGTACACAAACGTCCGATTTTAAATGACTAAGCAAGTTATAGCTTTTCTTTGTACTACTGTCCTTTATCTAAAATAGAAGTACATTTTTGAAGTCAATTTTTTCCATTATTACTGGCCTCTTTTTAGTGATGGTTTCTACAGCATAAGTCCAACTCGCTATTACACTTGAATGAATCTCAGCCGCATTTTTAATAATCGTTCTTATTGAGGTCGGAGGGAGTTGCATATTACCTGCAATAACAAAAGCCTTTTTACCATTATCGTAACGGCGAATAATTTTTATTTTGGTTTTTAGTGAAATTGAATTTCGTTTATTTTTTATTTTATTTGCAGAACCTTTATTAATCCTACTTTTCGAACCAATTTTTTACATTATTGTGTCTAACAAATTAAACCATATTTTCTATATGTACTTACAAGCTTTTAAAAACTACAGACACGAAAACATAAATCAAGCACATTCCGTAAAACTATGATTCAACGTTGTTTGTTCATAAACTACATAGACGGAGTATATCGAATGACTAGTAAATCGAAGTTAAATGGAACGAAAAAAATTGACGACTTAAACCGAAACAACGTCAATCGAGGCGATGTAAATCGAAGGATTACTATACATATAGGGTCCGTCAAATAGTTATTTTTTTTTTTTTTGTGAAAATGATATAAAAAAAAACTACTGAATACTTTCTCAAATTTCTTTTTTTATTTGAAACTACAGTCCTTCCGGTTAATAATGGAAAATAATTTCATTCAAATGGCTGCCGCGGCTGGCCATGCAGTAGCCTACACGATCGGCAGCTGTGTGCAGCTGTATTTCACCAATGGCTTCACGAATGTTGTCCTTTAAAGCGTCAATTGTCTCTGAATTGTTGACGTAACACTTATCTTTGACGGCCTCCCACAAATAATAGTCCAACGGTGTCAAATCATCGCTCCTAGGTGGCGAAACGACATCAACTCTGCTGCTGATAATGCGATCTTCAAAAACAGGGCGCAAAACATCGAGTGTAGCTTCAGCTGTGTGGCACGTAGCGCCGTCCTATTGAAACCAAATGTTGCTTATATCCTCCTCTTCAATTTTTGTGAACAAAAATTCGTTCAACATGGACCGATAACGATCGCTATTGACTGTAACGGCCACTCCTTGCTCATTTTCGAAGACAAATGGCCCAATTATACCTCTGGAACAAAATGCGCACCAAACAGTGACTCGTCTTGGGTGTATCGGCTTTTCAATGTATGCGTGCGGGTTTCCTGAGCACCAATTTTGCTTGTTTACATACCCGCCAAGATCAAAATGGGCTTCATCTGAAAAGATGATTTTTGATTCTGCAACATTACCATGATTTTCAAAGTAGTGTCGCAATATTTCCCAGTGTTGTTCAAGCATATACACAACCATATTCGTTCAGCGGAAGGATATAACTAATTATCTGTCAAATCAGACATGAGCTAAGTGTTACCATTCACGAAATATGCACTAGATGAAAAAAACGTTAGATGGCGGACCCTTTACTTATGTTTATAACAAAGTGATATGTAATAATATAGAATTTATTTGGGGCTTAATAGTAACACTCTTTATAGTTGAACTAAATTTTTTCCCTTTTCTTCTCTATCACTCCTCTGAAAAGCATATTGGCTTTCCACAAAGCATCTACTTATTACATATTTTTTAGTTTCAATAATAGAATTGGTACTGTAGATAGCTAAGTGAAGGTGATCTTTACTTAGCATTGTAATTTTTTTTTCCCCGTAGGAGGCGTTTTTCCTGATCATCCGTTTGATGTTTGTCGTCATTGCTAGAGGTAAGCTAGCTAGAAGGTCAGGGGGTTTCTTTTAGAGAGAATTATCTGATGAATTGTCTCTTTATTAAACACTCGAAACAGCAATAATTTTTATTAATATTATGTCCTCTGCTGGAATTGGAACCTTGGCCAATCCAGTTTATATAAAAGATTTAACGACAATACAACGCTGCTAAGCAGCTAAAACACCGTCTACCTAAGGTGGTAGGTAGACAAATAAGTAAAATATAATTTTTATATGACCGCTGTGGTATGATAGGTGAAATTCCCTCCCGCCTACCAACCAATAGTTGATTGGCAGGCCATACCATCTAACATTTTCAGCAGAGTTATCACCTCATAACATTGCTAACGACGGGTTATTTACGCTATGAAAAACTTCTTTAACTAATGCATCTGCTTTTCGGAGCCGGTTTTAAACTATAGGTCCCTTTCAATGAGTCTAATAAAGAGAAACGGGTGCAGTTTACTGATTGTATATGTAACAGAAATTTGTAGTTCGAAATAAGGAAGTATCCCATTCAAAAACACTGCTATTAGTTTGTACAACTCTGTCTATTTCCGCTATTGTTTCGACATAGGTTACTTTTAAATATAGAAGATGTTCAAAATGTTTTCTTTTCTATGAAAAAAAAAAAAAACCATTACGCAAAACAAAATAAAAGAAAAATTTGCGTATTTTGCGTGTTTCTCCTCTTTTTCATTCTTGTTTTAGGTAGAAAGACTTTTCAATTCCTAATTATCTACGCATTTTTTGTTTTTCTTTCGTTGAGTTTATTTAATTTGTTTCTAAGCACTTTTTAAAATCATTTTTCATTTTCGAAAAAAAAATATTTTTTTTTTTCACATTCTTTTCATTTTGACACATTGCGCCCAATATACGTACACATGTGTATGTATGCTTACGGAAGGAAAAATTACAAAATATGGGAATAGGGTAGAACATTTCGAAAATTAAGTCCAAATGCCTTTCAATTAAAATACAGGGAAAATTAAAATTGAATTAATTTTGTTGAGGTTTGTTTTGGCAATTTGTGCTTTTCTTATCACGCTAATGTGTTTGTTTTTTAATTGAAAAATAATCAAAAAGATTCTTTTATTTATCTTTTAATACTTAAATAGTTCTCTATTAAATTTAAAGTGAAATTTTATATTTTATTGAAATTCTTCTTATACTTCTTTATTATTATTTATTGCAGGATATTAAACGTCACGATCAAGGAATCTATCGTTGTCGCATTGATTTCCGTACAAGTCAAACTCAAAGCTTCCGTTTCAATTTATCAGTCATAAGTGAGTATTTGTAAAATAATAATTTTCTTCTATCAATTTTCAGAAATTTTAAATTGTTGTTTTTATTTTTTAATAAAAATATTCCTTTTGTTCAAATAATCTTACATTATTATGTCAGTAATGCTCAGAATAAAATATATCTTTGAATTGTACAAATTATTGTTTCTCCGAATACGTATGTAAATGAAAACAGTCGATACAAACTAATAAGACATTTTTAATATGAAAATATAAATCAAGTTTAATAAGAAAATTTTATTACTAAACTATGTGTCAAGATGGGTGTTAAGACCTACTGCATTATCTAGCTGTAGTACTTCCTAATTGCATAGGGCTGGATCCTTTTGCTAACCAAACAGCAGCATTAATTTAAATGATTGAAGCCTTTTATTGTAATACATATCTAAATAAAAACCATCACTTGAACATCACGCATGGCGGTACTTAATCACCAAACAAAAACCTAAATTACCAACATCAAATCTTTGGTTAGAATTTGAGAGTACTTTTCGTTATCATACTATACAAGGGTAGGTACCATTTATGACAACACTTACCATACCCAAATTTGAAAGGTCTAATAGAGCTATCGTGAGTAGATAAAGCTTTAAGAAATGTTCTTTGCCTGAAGAAGTGTAAGCATACGGTTTTTTCTCGCAGTATTTTAATTGCCTAAATTAGATCTGGTGATCGATTATTTTGCTCGAATTAAACGAAATACCAAAATCTTAATAACAAAGTTTATTACTTAAACGTAATGTTGTTAAAATTATGGAAGCTATTGCCATATAGGTGGTTCGTTCTAAATGTTTAATAATCGGTCAGTGTTCTTATAATATAACTTAGATGAGTAATGTTGTCTTTCAAGTTTTAAATCTAAAATACATTACCGACGAAGAATTACTTTGCGGGTATACAAAGAAAAAAACATTTCGTAGATGGACTTTAAATTTTAAGTAACAAAAAGTCCGCTGTCAATGTCAACTCTCCGCCATTGAGCCTAATTTTTCACAGCATTTAGAGCAATAATATTACAAATTTACGAGGGTTATTATTTATATTTCGGGAACTGGCAACACTAATGTCAATAGCTAAAATCTGGCAACACCATAATAAAGTTTGGTAGTTTTTAGCATAAACGTACTCACAATGGTTTTGATGTACAAGTGCTATTCGTTTTGTTTGCAGTGAGTTAAGAAAATCAATTTGGCCAAAAAATGGAAATTTCAAGGGAAGGTTTTCGTTGCATTATTTATCACAGCTGTCGACGTGGATTATCACAATAACAATGTGCCGATGAACTCAGTTCTTTGTAAGGCAGTAAAGCACCATCAAAAAGTACATCATATGGTATAGTGAGTTCGATCGTGGTCATAGCTCTGTCGCCGTCAAATTCTGTGAAGGTCTTCCAAACTCAGTTGTTGTGCCACAAAACACGAAAGGCGTGAACTGAAAATGCAAGTCAATCTTGTATATTAGTTCCACTTCAAAACTTACAGTTTTATATGAACACTTAGTTGTAAAAAAAAAATTATTCTCGTTGGATACCTCATACTTTATCAATCGCTCAAAAAAAATGCTTGCGTGGATTGGTGTAAGGAAATGATTGAAAAGTTCGATCGTGGTTGTTTAAAAGACTTGTATAAAATCGTGGCAGGTGACGAATCATGGACATATGCGTTTGAATCGAAATTAAAATAGCAATTGGTCGTGTAGGTATTCCAAGACGAGCAAAATCCCAAAAAATTGTTTGTTATAAAAGCACAGCGAAGCAAATGGTCGCCTGTTTCTTCTACCGAATGGGTCACGTGGCCACTGTTCCGCTTGAGCAATGTAAGATGGTCAATTCTGAGTGGTATATGACTATTTGTTTGCCAGAAGTCTGCGGAGAAATTAGTAAAGCCAATCGCCGAACACAATCATTCTCCCTCATGACAATGTGAGCTCTCACAAATCTCGTCATCTGTGTCATCCTCCGTACAGTTCTGACTTGAGACCCAATGGCTTCATCTTGTTCCCGAGCATCAAAGTTAAACAGCGTGGTTTAAGATTTACGAGCGCCAAAAAAGCAGTTGAACCATTCAAAAACCAAATTTTGGAGGTGTCTCAAGATGAATGGAAAAATGCTTTGAGAAATGGTTTGAAAGTATATTGAAAATCAATAAAACCATATTCATTTACAAATATTTTTATTATTTGCAATTCCCGAAATATAAATAGTACCCCCTTTCTTTGAATCCTTTTAGGAGCATATGGTTTCCACAAGGCGCCTTTTCCTCGGCTTAGTTTCCTTGTTTGCATTTTACGATATAATTAGGTGTTAGGGATATACTGTAACTCCAACGCATATTTAGACACTTTTATCTCATATATATGTCGTCTAAATTTAAAAAATATAATAAATATTAAAATTGTTCGGGGTATTTTTTATACTCAAGATTTTTATATTTATAAATGATAGAAAAGTCAGTATTTTATTCAGTAATCACTGTAGGTTTCAGTTCAAAAATAAAATAAATCAATTTTTGAACTCTACACATAATCGGAAAAAGCTGATCATAAATACTTAAAAATCAGTAGTCGAATAATCAATAATAATGTGCATATTCTTCGTAATCTAGCACACTCAGTTAGCGTCTTAGAATTAATTTAAATACTTCCGACTCACATTAAGCTGAACAAGAGTGTTGACCTATTTTTAGAACTGCCAAATCCTCTCAAAGACGATCTTAATGTTCTGAACTCCGTGCAGGTGTGTCTACAAGTTTGAAACAATTACGTATCAACTAACTTTGTGACACTTGATGTATGCTTGGGATCGATGCCTTAATAAAATTCGCCGTTGTTTGCGACACTCAATTTGCCTGAAGTATATTTGAATTTTCTTTTCGACTGTTGAGATAAGCAAATGTGACAATTTTACTAAAAATAAAATGCTTTTCGAGAACTTGCACACTCTAGCACTACAGATACTTGCTTAAAGCCTGATAGTGCTTTTTGGTGATGCCGCTATTTGTTGTTGAATAAAGGCAAAGCTCTCTGTATATTTAGTGTAGTGGTGGTGCGGAATCCTGTTGCTACAGCTCATCATAGACTCCTACCTTTTCCTTTTTTCTTTCCTTCCTTTACCTGATCCTTCCGCAATTTTATTTTTTATTTATTTTTTTGTATTTGATGTTCCTTCTTGGATGGAAAGGCTTCACACATGCCTTTACATTTCGAATCGCGTAGTAAATTTTTCTCGTCTACTGGTCTTCACGATACCCACAACATTTTTAACTGGCGAGCCAATTTCGCTTCACTCTGTTCAATAGATTCATGCACAAATCCATGGCACATTTTTAAGCAAATTCGTATGTCCGTACCTACACCACACCACCTCTATCGTTCTTCTTACATTAAATTAAAATATAATTGATTATCGAAATCTTTACGATTGTATCTCCTGTGTCTCAGTGCCACTCAATTACTGATTAATGCTTCATACACTCCTTTTTTTCACAGCAAAACTTGCAGATTCTGGGTTTGGATATGTACACTCTGCTTATTGGTGGCGTAGTGATCCATGAATGTCTTTAGGCTTTTACAATCTGGTTTAAGAGCAAAGTTCGCTCTATTAGCGTCGAAGCTCAAAAACCTAGACCATTACAGCTATTCAAGTTTTTCCTTTTTAGAAGCCTCCTGTTAAAGCCATAGGATGGAGTGGACCAGTGAAAGTCCACTTAGCCCTCCTTTTAATAAAGATGTACGCTATATCATTTCCTTAGTGCCACTCATTTTCTGGTACCAAGACCAGGGTAATCTGATTCTGAGCGCCTTTGTTATGTTACGCACGTTGTGGAATTTCAGTGGTTTTCCACAAAAATTTCGACAGAGAATCTTTGATGGTTTGGAAAGATTTAGTAACCACAGGATGCTAAAATTGGCTTCTCCGAGCACAAATATGAATTAAGCCAGGGTGCACAATACCTATCCACACTACCCTAAACCCATTTTTTGAAAGAAGTCGCGGAAAAAATATTATATTTTCGCAGAATAATGCCTCTGTTCACAACAGTTACCAAACGTAGTATGTTGTTGGAGTCACAATTTATATTTCAAATGACATGGAAACCTTTTTAACTAATTAGTATCCAATGGGCTACCATGGTTAGCCAATGTTTGGTGGTAATAAGCCATACGTCAGCATAACTGAACTAAACACTGAATGATTGCTCTTTAGGAGTTAATCACAGAACAAGCCAGCTTAAATATTGTGCGAAGTAGGTCACAACGAATTTGTTTGCATATTTTTTTGCAATAGAGGCTATGCTCATAATTACAGCAAACAAATTTAGTCATAAAATAATTTAGATAAAGTTTTAAGCTCATTTGTTGAAAAATGGCTATAATTTTGCCCGTAGCAATTAAATTTGTCATAATAAGCCTTTTTTAAACTTACCGCTGTAAATAAACACTGCCGAAAACGCTAGTGCGGCATGAATAGTGAGTGTTTACAATATTTCTATGATTAACTTTCTACAGTAACATGTTCGTTACTAATTAAAAACTTAAAACTGTAATATTTTGCATTATCTATGCAGAAATTCAACTACATTATACCATATGCACATATATTTGTATTCACGTATGTATAATGTGAACATCATTAAAGAATTTCGAAAAATACTCGTATCATTACGTTGATATTTTCTGTTTCGAAATAATGTACAAACGTAATATTAAAAATAAAACTACTTGAGGATAAAATCAAATAAAAGAAAAAAACATTACAGGATATGAAATGTTTCTATGTTTTGATGGTATGGAGGAATTCATTCGTATTTGCATTTGTTATTACAGTTTGCATTAATGCATACACATATTTGTACATACATATTTATGTATTTAAATATACACAGAGAGAAATTATAGTAAATAAATATAATATATTAATGTATATGAATTCAATACACGTTTCTAGTGAGCCATTCACTATCTGCGTAATTAGAACGACAATATTTCAGAATCATTCGTTAAACACATAGACGACAGCAGGCCGCACGACTTCATGACAGCATTTGGTTGTGTCGGTAAGTAAAAATAGGTTAAATCGACTTAAACTACTATCCCGTATCGACAGAGATACATAGTACAAGATAACCTCAAAAATATTGATTTTGTTTAATGTGTGAAAAAGGTCATGGACGAAGCAAGGTGGTGGTTCGTGTACGGTGTCGGAGGTAAGGTATTGGATGGGAATTTCTCATATGAGCTGCTCAAACGATTTATTATAATCTCAATACAATTAGAACGGCCAGAATTGATCTACAGAAAAGGTTTGGTGTTCCAACATGACAACTGTAGATCACACACATCTTTAATGACCCGGCTGCGAAGTTTTAAGGCATCCACCATATCGACCGAATCTTTTATCATCAGATTATCATATGTTTCGATCTCTGCAAAACTCTCTTAATGGCGGAAATTTAAGTGCAAATCACAATTGGATGAGTTTTTCGCTCAGAATGGAATAATGGCTTTACCCCAACAATGACTAAAAGTCATCGACCAAAACGGCACATATTTCGTTTTAAATATAAGAAAAGCTGTTTTATTTTTGGTCAAATTTTTAAACACCTATGTATTATGAAAATTTAGTTATAATTCTTTAGATAACTAAATAATTAATCAAATATATTTAAACGATTTTTGTGTTTAAGTCACTACAAAGCTTAATAGCATTTTACAAAACTTTATTCAATAAAAAGTCTTGACTAAGCATATTTTTTCTTGATTCTTGATAAGTAAAATCAAGTTAAATTAAGGCCATCTGGCAAGCCTAGTGCCAATACTTTGTTTTATATAAGTTTGTCATGCAGAGATAGGTTCAACTTACAGATAGCTTAACAGTAAGATAAGTTTTCTCAGCAGCTAATTTTCGATATGTTAATTTAATGAGCCGCTAGAAGTTCTATATTGCAAATTAAAAACAGAAACACTTATTTTGTATAATTACACTTGTTTACACTCGTAGTGTAAATAACTTTATTTTTGTGTTTCGTTAAGTTTCTGAATTTGGCGCTTACATATTCTCTTGCTCTGTTAAATTACTAACTTACTTTATAAAACCCCTTGAAAAAATGCCCAAACTAAAACAAGGATTATTTAATTTTTTAAAATCCGAATTTACTCCGTTTATTTTATTTCTATTTTTACATTATTTTCCGAGAAAATATTTCAAGGAAAAACAACACTTTATTATCACACAACGTCTGTAACAATGTTCACAAATTTTGTTTTTACTGAGTCATCACTGTCTAGCTTTAATAGATTTCAAAAAAGCACTAGCCATACTTGCATATGCACCAACACTGGAGGCTCTTCCTTGCAAAATCAGAAAAATCAACGACGTAATTAGGACTCTCTATATAATTACCCGTTGTAGAGTTGTTTCGGGAAGAATATGTTAGTCGACAAATCAGTGTCACAATTAGTGTCATATAATATATCTGCTCTGCCACGGGCACCCTGTTAAAGTTGCGTAAGCTGGATTATAAATAATCACAACATAACATGACAAAACAAAACACATCATAAAATAAAAAAAAAAACATAACAGGAAAAAACAAAAGTTATGACAATAGATGAACTCCACTGACCACTCTCCTTTCAGCATAAATAACCAGGTTGGATATATGTGTGCTGCCTTCGTAGTTTGTTTGCAACTTCTGGCAGCTCAAGTGTAGACATAAGTAAGTGGTAGAATTACTTTTGACGGCTCATGTGCAGCCAATGGCTTTCCATTTCCCGTAATGGGAAAATTATTCGAAAAACTGTTCTCTAAAGCTTTAGTTGCCAATTAAGGTCTTAATTGAGCTCAATTTACAATACAAAATCTTAATTTATAAATGGCTCAATTAGTACTTACTTGTATAATCAATTGAATAAAATTCGAAATGTAAAGACTGAAGAATGAGGACTGGTAGCTCCAGGTGAAGTATGTTCAGTGAGGAGTGACAACTATACAGAGTAAGAAAAATATATATTTGTACAGGTTTTTGAACAGAATTTATTAAAATCATTAGTTTTTAATAAAATAATTATTTTAAAATAATATTTTTTATGCGATTTTATTTAAGGAGGTTTTGTAACTTGAAACAAATAAAAAAAACGGCATTAAAAGCACTTGTTTTGTAAAAAAATATCAAAATTCAAGTAAAATAATTTTTTAAGGTTGTATGTCATAATGTATTGTATGTCATAATGTATTGTATGTCATAAGAAATAAAATATTATCAAAATTAAAAAGTTAACATAACAATTTTTGTACATCGGATTTAAGTTTTTTCGTAAAATTTTACATTCTTATTAATTCAAAGTTCCATATTCTAAGTTCACAAATTGAAGTCTTTATGAAGAATATGTGTCTCAGCATTTTCAACAGTCAAATGCCAATTGAGTAACGTTAATTGCGTTACGTGTGAACACTAAATACAATAGTGCAATTTAAAAATTAATTGGCTCAATTAAAACGTATGTATGAACATATAGAAATAACTTCTATTAAGCAAGTAATACCTTTGCATCAATACGTTTTCAGAGAAAAGCATTCAAAGATTGATCAAGAGAAGAGGCCCTCGAATAAAAGAAATATAGTTTGCTCGGCTATATTTTTGTATGCTGCTCAAGAATTTGACAAGATATGGCACAAAAGTTTGAATAGGAAGCCAAGAACACAGTTACCTGTACAATACACCAAGTTGTTGGAATCTTATACGAAAGAGCGATATTTTAGAGTCAAACATGGAAATGACTGCTCCGATATTAGAAAAATTTGGCAGTATACCCGGCTCTACTTTATATTTATTACATACAACGAATAAAATTTCCCTGGATAACGGCAACAAAATGGCAACCCTTGCTGATGATGCCTGTATACTATCAGTTGGTGAAAATTAAATAGAATCACCTACAAAATTGCAATCGTCTACAGATAAGCTGTTAGAATGGACGGAAGTTGGAAAATGAAATTAAATGAAAGTAAATCAGTACATGTCGATTTACCTACAAATCTATACGGCATATACCCATACAAATATCAAACTCTACAATCCCATATGCTAACCATATCAAATATCTCGGAATGACGCTGGATTCTAAACATAAATGGAAAAAGTATATCAAAATTAGAGTAACGGAGCTGAACTAAAAAGCAATAAATTAAAATAAATCATTAAGAGAAAATCCTCAGTATGAATTAAAAATAAATTTCTTGTTTAAAATCAAATAGTGAAACCAGTAAGGATCTCTGAAATCCAAATCTGGTGAAGTGCTGCTTAAAATCATATCGATATTATCCACCGGATGTAAAACAAAATATTTAAAAACATAGTAAATGTACAGTGTTTTAGACGAAACGAATAGATTTACGCCTAAAAGAAATGAATAGATTTACGCTTGCGCAACCTTGGGATTTATTGGAAATTTAGCAGCATTTAAAAGCATCTTTTCGACTGAAGCTCATTTCCAACTTGGTAGGTATGTTAATAAGCTAAATTGCTTATTTGTTGCTCATAAAACCCAAACTTGGCCTTACGGAAGCCCATTTCGAGTAACTGTTTGGTGCGGCTTGTGGAGCGGGGGCATCATTGTCCCATATTTTTTTGACAATTAGGACGACGCAACTATTTCGGTCAATAGAGACCCCTATCACAATATGATAGCCTATTTTTTGTGCCCGCTCATGGTATTGATGTGAATGATATTTTGTTTCAACAGGATGGTGAAACTTGCCAAGCATCGCATGCCACGATCGATTTATTGCGTTAAAGATTTTATGGTCGTTTAATTGGCTGAAATGGTGATGGCAGTTGGCCGCCAAGAAGCTGTGATTTGACACCGTTAGACTATTTGCTGTGGGGCGTCTTTAAAGACAAGTGTTATGCCGAAAATCCAGAGAAAATTCAGCATTTGAAGTAGAGCTGCAAAACAATCGATAGTACTATCGATAGTATCGATAGTTTTGTTTTTGGCTGACCATCGATAGTTTTTTTTCACTATCGATACTATCGTCAAATTCTAAAAGTAGATATGGAGGTCACTAAATGTACATTGTCAGTCACATTTGCAAAAATTTGTTTAACGCAGGTTGTTAGACGTCTGTAACCTTTTATAGTTACATAGGGACACAGTTTAACAGTTTCTTAAAATTCTATTTATTAAACTCAAAATATGAATTGTAGCTAAAATATGCTTTGATTTTGCATTTGTTCCAAACAAATTAATCTTCATTTCGTCAGGTGTTGCTTCCGTTTGTTGAGAAATGGTACCCTTCAAGGACTCTTACCCATAAGTCTAGTTTCCATAAGTTATTTTCTTATTGTGCGACTTAATACAGGAGAATAAATTAATTTTTCAGGCTTTTTCATGACTAGAAGGGATTAATCTTTGAAGTACGAATTAAAGGTTTATTAAAACTGAGAGTTTTTCTACGCTTTCTTTTGTATTCTCTGCAGTTTTCTTTACTCTAGCCTTGGAGCACTTCATGTTCTGAAAAATATTCGCTATATATAAGGACTACTCTTTCATCCAAATCTTCAATACATCAAACTGTATGACATACTGGACAAAAATAAAGTGTGTCTATTATTTGTTTCAACAGTGTATATATATCATTATTCTTTCCCTTCACTTAGATTCTAATATTGTTGCCACAAGTAGCACTCAAAAGAATCCGATAGTATCCATAGTTTCGATAGTTTGGGCCAGCTATCGATAGTTTTACAGCTCTAATCTGAAGCCCAATATTTGTGATTTGTGCCGAGATACGAACCCATAAACTCAAAAATGTTCTCGAAAATTTGTCCGACTGAATGGGGTACTGTGAGCACTGTCGCGGCAGCCATATGCATTATATAATATTACCATTCCTGACGGAACAATTGTACTTCACAAAAAAAACATAAATTTGGCAAACTTTTAAACTGTTTTCGATATATTACATTTTTAAATTTCAACTTTTAAATGGCCTATTCTATATATCGATATAAGTTTTGTAAAGGCTCACACTATTAATTTTTGCACTGTTTTGGTTTATATTTAGACTCATTTGAACAAATTGCTCGATTCAATTTGATTCTGGCATAGGAACATACATTTGGCAAAGGCCAACAGCCTTCTTATATTTGAGTCTCGTAGTAATGGTTTTTTCTTTCTCCGTGTAGTACTTGATAAAGCATTTTAATTTAACTCTTCTTGATCTATCTAGAAGAAAAAAATATACATCTTTTCTTTGCCTAGAATTGTTATGCTATCATCTTTATGCTTTGTTGTCTTGAGATATTTTTTAAATTCAATTTGATTTTAAAATCTTGAGAGGACGAATATTGTTTTTACTCATAATATGGATATGTTCTATTTTTTGGGCAGTTCTTCGATCTTCATTTCATTTTTCTTTTATACGGATTCCTAAAATTTGTCGGCCACCGACTTCATTATGATGTCGTGGGCAAATGTCTAAGGAAATGTTAATTTTTTGCCAATTTCGCCAAAGGCTTAAAGGTTCTGAGAGGTTGTAGTTAATAAGGGGGAGCTACTAAGTCTGATGTACTGATTATAATCAGTAATAATTACTTATTTATTTATTTTTATAATTATTACTAAAATTCTCCTACATATTTCTACGGAAATCAGCCAATAATTTGCATCTGAACTTTATTTGGTCTAACCGTAATCAAGGGGTATTTAATTAAAAAAAAATATATATATATATATAAATATATAATATAAAATATAAAAATTTTTATGTTTTTTTATTGAAAAGTAAGCAACATTAATAAATTCAATTAATATTTTAAAAATAATACTGATTTTGACTCTTTTTTCTCTGATGTAATATAATCAACTCATTTTACACTTTTACGAAAAAAGTAAACTTCAACACAAACAAAACTTTTTTTAAAGTAAAGCGACATACGTCTTTTCACATTGAGATATATTCCACAATAAGAGCGGCAAGAAGAATGTTTTTTGCCGCTTAGCTTTTACGCTCTGTTTTTACCAAAATATAAGCGACAAACTTCCGTCAAAACGATAAAAACAGGGTTTTTTAAAATTTTTACAACCCTGTGTATTTTGACAAGTACATTATATCTCTGTTGTGTGACTTACAGTTTGTGAAAGTAATAAAACACATAAAAATTGTGTAAAAAACTAAATATTAAAATTCATTGTCTTTTATAAATTTACTTTTGAAAGAAGGTGGGTGATTTAATGTCTTACTATTGCATTTTTAGAGAAAGTATTGGCATAATCAATAAAATAATAAACAGAAGTCAAATATAAATATAAACAGAAAAAATAATTATTAATTTAATAATAGAGTAACACTTTTTACATTACCCAATAACATATAATCTTTTTGTAAAAGTAAACATTTGACTTTTTCCCTCTTTTTTCTTTGTTTACATTTGTTGTCTTTTGCAACCAATTTCACTATTTAACGCTCTGTTAAAATTGTATTTTCCAATTGCAAATATTTGCCGCATTGCCGCCGCATTATTCGGGATGCTCCATACAAATTGTATGGGCATAAGAAACTTTGACAGATAAAAAACGCTTGACGCTCTATTTAAGAATGGCAGTAAATAATATTTGCTGCTCTATTTATTATCTTGTAATTATCTGCTCAATTTCGTCCGGCGTATATACTTATTGATAATTCTCAGCTAGATAAGGCTCAAAGGAACTTATCCAACTTAACTTATCCAACTATGATATAGATCGAGCTTACACTGAGAAAAATCAATGGCGAGGTTACAAAAACTAAAATTCACTGAAACCAAGTAAATCACAGGAAAAGTCACACATACCATACATAGCGACGAAGAAATAAATATGAATTGGAACTAAAACTAAAATGACTTTCGATAGATCTAAGGGAAGACAATCGAAAAGGTTTTAAATTGTCATAATTGCACAACTTTTTATCATTCCTAACACTTAGATTTTCGCTATTTCGGCATCATCAGTGAAATATAGCAACGCTTTTAGAAATTGTTTCTCTGTACAGAATATCATCATTATAACAATTCCAAAATATACACGTTTTATACAAAAAATATTTATGATACACATTAGAGCTGGAAAAAATAGAAATAACAACAGAAATTTATGTAAATTCATGCATTTATTTAAGAACACATACGAAGTCGATAGAAAAATGATTAACGTGACCAGCTAATACTAATTTTAGCTCATAAAATATTAAACATGAACATTTTTATACAATAAGCAATATGAACAAGTTAAAAAGATTCACCCCTTTTAGTTTAATACCTAATGAAAATAAACTTGAATTGCTGTACTTTAGTTGGTTTCCATTAGCTTTCTAAATGGAAAAATAAAGAAAATATTTATGTCAACTTAAAGCAAAACTAAAAAGTTAAAAAATAAAAGCAAGAAATACATTGACTCTACTCCTTTAGTTCCTCTCATATGGCTGTTGGTTATTACATATGCAATTGCATTTGCATAGATGCTGTCATTGTATTATTCATGTACAATAGCTAAAGTTGTATTTTACTAATAATGTTTTTCTTTTTAACCATACCCTAGGGCAACATTTACGTTAAAGCATCCGGGTAGTTATACGCAAACTAGACAATATTAAGAGAAAGTAAAATAGAATTGTACTTTTGTTTCTTATATTTTTATAGTTGTATTGATTATATTTCACATTATCTGTCAATACAGTCTGTGGTAATTACATTGTTTTTTTTCTTACTATAAAAGAGGATGGAAAAAACTGTTGCATAAAATTGAAAACGAAAAATTTTATTCAGAAAATATGAAGTAATTTTGATCTTAATCTGGCTGCTGGCTACAATTACATATAAAATGATGCTCCTACAACTGTGAAAGCTAAAGGGAATATAAGGAATGCAAATTTACAATTAATCTAGGTCACAGCTATGATTGTTACACGGTGTACTATGCAATACTTGAATTAAAGTACACGGTGTACTATGCAGTACTTGAATTAAAGTACGAAATTCTCCAAAAAGCCAAAAAACTTATTTTAAGAAATTTATAAACTGATTCCGCAGCTAGATAGACAACAAATTTCTGCATTATATTGTTACGAAAATAAGATTAGGGACCTCTGCGTTTATTACTTCGCTAAAATAAATAAACAGAAGCTACAAGAACACCTATACGTGCTGTTTACAAATAACCAAACCGACAACAACAAACATTAGCAGAAATAAAGTAAATAAAAACAGAGCGGCAACAACAAAAATTAACAGCAAAGAAAACGTTAACGTTATTGACGTTAAAGTCAATAATCAATGCATATGTTTTACTTGAAAACGAAATTTGTTACAGCATTTAAACTTTGTGTGAGTTAGAAAATATTTTTAAAACTGCGTACATAATAAGCATATGTAGAAAGCTTTCATTTGGTGTAAGGATTCACTATTGACAAGTGGGCGGTGCCACGCCTATGCAAAAATTTTATTTATATGTCTATGTTTTTAAAATTGTAATAGATGAAGTCTTAAAATTTGGCCCAAATAACTTCGAGGTAAATACAAATCAACAGTCAAAAAGTGTCGAATTGTACAAATGGGAGTAGTCTAAGTGACTTTTTAAATAGTACAAAGCATCAGTTAAAATGTAGGCTGAAGCGGATAAGTGGGCTTGATGCCTTCCATACAAATTAAATAATGATTTTTGTACATCTTGAGAATAGAGCTGAAGTTCCTAAATTTGGCTTAAATTATTTGGCAGTCAATACAAACCAGGGTTGACCACCCACTGGGTAACCCAATTAAATCCACCCCGGTTTTATTGGGTATTAAATTTAAAAAAACTCTGGTGATTTTGTTTATTTAAAGGTTTTCGTAGTTTATTTACAACAAAATAAGTGTAATTTACGTATTGGGACTAAAAATTAATTTGTTCCGTTTTTAACCTTCAACAGATAATGAAATAACAAATTTATCAAATCACTGCTTACATCTTTTCTCCACTTCTGAGCCAATTTCCAAATCCCGTCTCAGAAAAACTTATCGTCTTTTAAGGCACTGCAACTTTGAATCCGATTTGGTATTTCTTCAAAAGAAAAGATTCGCTAACATGTTAAAGATAAACTCATATCTCCTTATACGCCCTAGATAGTTTCTAAAAGTGTAGGCCGTAAATCTAAATACCTTTAAACGAGATGAATAAGTATTACGTTTGCTTGCCTTACACTTTTTTTTCGGAGAATACGGCGTATGTGGCGTTTGATCGTTACTAATGATTGTTTTGAAACTTTTTCGACACGAAGTCGGGTGTTATCATGCAAAAGGAAAATTTATTCATGTCTGTCTTTATATTCCTGCCGTTTTTTCATAACGCACTATTCAAACGAAGTATTTGCAGTCCTGATTTGACTACTCCGTACTTCTTTTTGTGGGGATATCTGAAAAGCAAGGTTTACGCAAACAAACCAGAAACGCTGGAACAACTCAAACAAAATATTCGTGATGAAATTAATGAAATACTGCGTGAAATGCGGCAGAATGTAATTAAAAATATGCTCAAAAGGGCTCGCATTTGTAAGGCAAACAGAGGCGGGCATTTGTCTGATATTGTATTCCATACATAATTGCCGACATTAAATAAAACATTTATCAATATAAGATCCATTCTCTTTCATATAATCAAAAATTATAAAGAAACAAAGTAGTATACCCGGCGGACACCTTGTATATACCATATTTCATATATAGCGTTTTTAAAACGTCTATTTCATGCATCTTATTGTATTGACAGCACTAAACTGTTAGTTGTCGCCAAGAAAAATATAAATTAACGTAAGTTGGTTACGGGCTACAACGGTAGTCGTGTAGTCAGTAGCTGTGTTGCCGCTATAATAATTATTCTCCTATGCACATGTGTATTCTTTTTTTGACAGCTTTTACTCGATAGTCGGTAGCCTTAAATGATTTACTATGACATTCGTTCCAGGTTATTTAGTTTTAATTTCGTTTCTAATTACCCAGCGTTGGTTTTTATTTTATTATTATTATTATTTTTTTAATAACAATAAAACTTAATAATTTTTAGATTTCCGGTAAAGTACAAACTATCCATTAGACTTTAGGTAAAATTATATGAATTTATTTTCACTATTATAAACCGATTATTACATTTTAAATATTTAATATTCAAATTACGACACACTTAACCTCTCTATTGTGGATATCTTGTAAAATAGTTGAATAATTTTTAAAGTATTTTAACTGTTTAACACTCATAGGCTTCATTGTCTCAACAGCAGGCTTTAAGTAGAAAAATGCACTTGTAAGGATACCATTTCAATGTTTCTTTACATATGTCTGGGTAAGGGTGTGCGTCATTCGTCTTTAGCCTTCTTGCCTTATTTGTTATGCCAACAAATTGTCAGTAATGGCAGTTTAAATCTTTTTTTTAGCTTGTTTCCATTGCTCTTCTTAATATTGTTTCTCTTCTGCTGCTGCTTCTATTGTTGTTAAGGTCAAATAAAAATAGAAAAATGTAAAAAATAATGTGCGGCGGAAATAGCAAATCTTTTCAAATTGTTGTGATTTGTTGCAACATGTTTTAAAGGGATTTGTAAAAGTCAATACATTTGAATAAGAAGTTGAGGAGTAACAAATAAGGGACCAGTTGATGTCCAATGAAATTTGAGCCTCAAACAATGTAGACAAAGAAGTTTAAACAGAATGGTATTTTGTTAGAACAAATTGTAAGTGCTGAGTTGAAAAAGATATTCAATTCAGTAAAGGCTATTACGATAATGAGAAAATTATACAGAAAAACAAAATAGTCTAAAAGGTCTTCTTGAATTTTATAAAATTGTCATGGCAATATAAAATGATTTTTTTAATAATATTTTGTAACGGACAAACACTTAAGATAATGGAGAGTAATTTTAATATCGTAAAATGAAACAAATCATTAAAAGGTTGTTAAATTATGTGAAGAATTTTCTTTTTTAAATACTTTTTACTATTTAACAAAAAAAGAAATAAAATCAATTGTAAATACTTGGGAAATAATAATTTTTTTCTGAACTAGAGGGTACAACAATAATCTGTAGAGATGGGAAAAGAGTAAATACTTTAGAAATCGGACGGTTATTATTCTTCAAGCTTTAACCGGTTTTTTTTGGTTTTGTCGAATACGGTTTTTTCATAATCTTCATTTTTCGAGTACCGAATAAACTGTTTAATTCAACATGAATAACCGGTTAAGTTAAATAAATATAATTTTTATACGTTTGTATATTTTTTATTGAAAATATGGTCATCGTTAAACTATTTGTATAAATTTAATTATTTTTGTATATATGGCAACCTTGAACGTCTCACAAAGAACGCGAAAAGGATATGCACTCCTTCTGTAAATAAATATTGATTTATGTATATAGAGATTGATCAACTATACTCATTAAAAGCCCACAAACACACAAACGCCGTACCGAACTGCAGATATATTATTTTGTGAAGTTTTTCACAGTGTAAGTACACATAACCAGTCACTAATAATGTTGTGAGGTGATACCACTGTTAAAAATTGTTAGATGGTTTGACCTGGGATTGAACCGATGACTTCTTGGTTGGAAGGTGGAGCATAAATTTGCATATAGTGTTACTCATTCAGAACTCAAAATTTTATCGACTCAAAAAAGCGAAACAAATTAATTGCACATAAAGCCCCAAAAGTATGTTTTATATCACATAATTAGAATCTCTGCAATTAAAACATACGGCAAAAGGGTACTTCCTAAAAAATTATACCGGCTAAGGATGAAAACATCAATACTGTTAATTCATTTTAAGAAGCACCTTCCACTTCCCCTGATGCTTAAGTTTCGAACAGCTACTCAAGGGGCTAAATTCGTTTTTGTTCTATTACTTGGTAAAGAATGCAATTCAAGGTTTGTTATTATAGTTACAGATTAGGAGCCTAAGAAAACAAAAATTAAATGTTTTAATTGGAATAAATCTATTAGTAATATACGAGTTCTTAATTGCCTTGACAAGAAAATTTTATTAAATTTCGATTAGCACTGTATGCAAATTTATGCACCACGTTTTTAATAATGTGTGTGACACTGTGATATGTTTGATAAGAACCCAACTTCGCACCAAGAAGTCGTCTGTTCAATCCCAGGCCACACTATCTGACAATTTTCAACAGCGTATTAACGTTGTGAAAAACTTCACCAACTAATATATCTGCTGTTCGGAACCTGCGTTTGTGGGTTTGTGGCCTTTCAATGAGTCTAATTGATTATTCTTCATATAGAAAATTCATTATTTATTTACAGAAGATGATAAAAGGTAATATTTGCTCAAGAGTTCATATCTTTTTCGCTTTCTTTGTGAGACGTTCAAGGTTGCTATACTCGTATATAAAAAAATAATCAAATTTATAAAACAGTATAAAGATGATCATATTTTCAATAAAAAAATATACAAACGTATAAAAATTATACTTATTTAACTTAACCGGTATAATTCGGTATTCGAAAAATGAGGATTTTGAAAAAACCATACTCGTCAGAAACAAAACAACCGTTTAAAACCGATTAAACCGTCCGATCTCCCTAGTGTTAATAACAAAAACGCGTTGATCCTTCTTGTAACGTTCCATGTCAACTGTCCGGAATGTATTTAGCATTTAAAAATAAAAATTTTGAATAAAAATTCCCAGTAGAAAAAAATGGCAGCAAATTTAAATTAGTACTTCAATTTTGGACACACTTTATTTAAAGAATAATAATAGTTTTTAACAATCTGATATAAAACTATATAAACTATGAAACAAGTTTGTACATCAAAGAGAAAGAAGGAGAATGTTTAAGTTTACTCAGAAAACTAATCAACAAAACTTAGAGTTTTTCTTATTTTGACAAGAGAAATCCTTAAAATTGATGAATATAAAAGCATTTTATCATTAAACTTTATTAAGATTAAAACGTAATTTCAATTTTACTGCTCCAATATTTGCTTAGATAACTACCTTAACACTAAATTTCCTATTTCTTACCACCACAGTTAATATATAACAATAGCAGCAGTGTTTAAAGAAAAAATTGCATAAAAAATAAATCCATTGGAAATTGTGAGGGTTTCTAATAAAAAACTTTTATGTTTATAAAATTTCTGACAAGTTAATACATACGCACTAACTAACATCTCTAGCAAAACAGAAAAAAATCTTATTATTTATTACGAGAAGTTATGCTATTGCAAAACGGACAAAAAAAAAGAAAAGAAAAAATATATCCGATATAAATGTTTTCCAATTTAACAGTCATCAAAACAAGCTGATCCTGGTTTTATGGCTGGCTGTGTGTATTGCTTCTACCCACAGTTATACAGAGCCAGTGGCAAAATAATAGAATAACAAATAGAAAAAAGAGTTTATTATTTAGTTGTCATGCTTTTTCTATTATTGTTTAGCAGCCTTTCCTGTTTTTATTGTTTATTTGTATGCATTTTATTTTATTTTATTTTATTTTTTATTTTACTTTTTTCCTTTATAATATACTTGTTAGAATATATGAAGAAAAATAACAAGAAAAACTTTCTAAAATAATAACAATTGATTTGCAGTCGATTTTCATAGGCCACGTAGTATATTGATCCAGAGAAAGAAATACGAAATATTAAGACAAATAAACACGCACCCATACAATTACAGTGTATTTATTACATACACTTTTTTATAAACACACACGTATGCATCAATGCTTACGCTTATTCAACCATAAATAAACAGAACGATTCAAAGCAGAGTAAACAAATAGGATAAACACGCACTCACGCATACACTCTCGTTAATTAATTAAAAAAACATAGAGAATATCAAAGTTGAACATAAAATAGTCAGCAAATGTCCTTGTGGTTGATTACTATCCATAAAATTTTAATACCCTACACCATTGAGACTATCATGGGTCTGTCGGTTTTTTGTTGTTGCTTCCAACACTCAAAAATATATAGGGTCCGCCATCTAATGTTTTTTTTTTTCAACTAGTGCTTATTTCGTGAATGGTAACACTTAGCTCATGTCTGATTTGACAGATAATTAGTTTTATCCTTCCGCTGAACGAATATGGTTGTGTCGAACGCGTTTTCACTTCGCTAAGTGGGCCTGCGATTGACTTACAGAAGATGCCGATTTTGTCAAAAAAATCATCTTTTCAGATGAAGCTCATTTTGTAAACAAGCAAAATTGGCGAATTTGGGGCACAGATAACCCGCACACATACATTGAAAAGCCTTTACACCCAAGACGAGTCACTGTTTGGCGCGGATTTTGGTCCAGATGCATAATTAGGCCATTTTTCTTCGAAAATGAGCAAGGATTCAATGAATTACAGTCAATGGCGATCGTTATCCGGCCATGTTGAACGAATTCTTGTTCACAAAAATTGAAGAGTAGGATATTAGCAACATTTGGTTTCAACAGGACGGCGCTACGTGTTTTTGAAGATCGCATTATCAACCGCAGAGCTGGTGTCGTTTGGCCAACTTGGAGCTGCGACTTGACACCATTGGACTATTATTTGTGGGGTGCCGTCACAGATAAGTGTTACGCCAACAAGGCAGAGACAATATTCGTGAAGCCATTGGTGAAATACAGCTGCACATAATCGATAATGTGCTTAAAAAGTGGACCGATCGTGTAGGCTACAGCATGGCCAGCCGAGGCAGCCATTTGAATGAGATTATTTTTCATTATTAACCGGAAGGATTGTGCTTTCAAATAAAAAAAGAAATTTGAGAAAATATTCAGTAGTTTTTTTTATAGCATTTCAAAAAAAAAAAAATTTTTTGGCGGACCCTTTATAAGTTCAGTACTCAACTTTCATTGAACTGATGGCACTATGCAACAAATGGAAAAAAATTTTCTGACCTTGGAAAACCACTATATTTTTTAATGCGCTATGGTCGCCTAACTTCAAAAATCATCAGTATTTCATATCCTATGGATAAGTTTTTTTTCGATTTATTTTTTTTCTATATTTTGAGATTATTGAAGAGGCTGCTTCGAATATCTTAGATAACTTTGAAATGACTAATTCGATTTCATTAAACCATATGTTAAAAAATTCGAAATAATACCAGCTTCATGTCATTCTAATAAAAAAAAATTGTAAAAAAGAATTTTATTTTATTCCCAATAAAGTGAAAGGACATAGTTAGGAAAATAAAAATTTTTTGTTGTGATTGTGTGCAATGGATGTCGTATAAGCGATATTTTTTCAAAAATCGTAAAATCACCATACGCTCAGTGGAATTTTCTGCAACTACAGCAAAATTTTTTTTTTTAATTGGTAATTTTGAAGACTTTTAATAAAATTTCAAAAAAACTACGTTGGATATTTTTTTGTTTGTTTTTTGATCGGTTCTTGGACAATCCTCTTTACCTTTTTTTCGCCACTATGAAGTAATGGCTATAAGATATCCTTCGAGATTGATGCTATGGTATGCGCGTCGAAAAAATTTTAACAGCGGGCACACTTCTACCTGTTGTTCTACTGTTTGTGATTACTGGTATTCCTTTATCTAACAGATCCTGGCCTAAGGAGGAATTGTGCTTTACCACTAGACTCACTTGGCCTAAGCTCGATAATAAGAGCACCATGAGCAATTGGTTTGGATGACTTTCCATTCCCATTCATGAAAAAGAAGAGCCTCTAAGCTGTACTTAGAGACATCAATAAATCATCTCCATCAACATTAGTACAGCATAAATAGAATAGAGTGTTTTTTTTCAAAATATGCAGCCAATTCCAAGCTTCTATCTCTATGATTTCTATCTCTAGATTGTTACTTTTGTCCCAACTACAGGAAGTTTCCACTGCAGCGCATTGCTTCGTTAAATGTAAATCCCAAATAGATCATTCAGCTCAGCTTAAGTCACTAAATGGCGTTTGTCATCAGCTTTGTACAAACTACCACTGCTGGTGAACAACGTTTCGGCCTCACTGCTCGTAGCAGTGATAATGACTTGTAATGAATCATTTGTTGGATGTTGAAGTCGTTTGGAAACTGATGGAACATTCGTGTAAGTAATATTTTTTCGAATTTTCATATTGAATCCAGCCTAGCAACTGTTGTTAAACATAAATAACAATCGGTTTGGTGATTAATTGACTCTCTCCAAAGTACTGGAACTGAAAGATCAAAATAGACCTTTTTGCTATTTGCCCACTTGTATAAACAGTTCTGCAACTATTGCAAAACATTGTAGGTGTCCACGGTTTGTCAAAATTTCTGACAACAATATGATTAATGATTCCGATATTGCATATCCTTTTTTTCCAAACAAATATTCACCAGACACAAAGAAAAAATAGCTTAAATCAGTAACACACGATCTCCCTGACATGTTTAAACGCTACTATTATGACGATTTACAATGAATGAGGGCTTCTGTCGAATTAATAATTGTGAAATTGTAGTGTCAGTATTGAGTGTTTTACAGTATTGCCAGCATGCGATAAAAAGTGAATAAAACGTGGTAGCCCAACTTTTATGCCAGATCGAAGTCAGCGCATCCAGATTAGTTAAAAAACATGCTTCATTTCTTCAATCAATTATTTTTTTCCAAATTTGCAGTTCAGTTTTATTATTTGTATTTGGAACTTTAAAATGTATGTGTATTTGTCAAAAGCCATCGAACGAGTAAAAGCTAAAGCAGTCAATATTTAAATCTTTTAATGAATAAAAATTATATTTTACTATCAATGTATGCATATTATTAAATTACAAACGAAAGAACGAGATTTATTGTATAGGGTATAATGTGATCGGACTTGAACAATAAATAAAATTTTACTTATTCCTCTATTGCTCTTGTATGCTACTATTGATTTAATAGTATGCTCCTTTGTGTGTGCATTTTATAGCTGCCGCTTTTCTTTTATTTAATTTTGTTTGATTTTTGTACTTAAGCGCAAAGGAAATAAGAAAGATTTTTTAATAAATTAATAAGATATATTTAATTCCCATAACATTCTATGAAAGAACATGGGGACTTCTGTTAGTCAATGAGCTGCATCTGATTCTATTTTTAAAATCATTGAAATTGACCTACAATTTAACGCCAACTCCGAATGGCAAATACATTACAGAAGTTTTCAATATTAATTAATACTCATAACCAGTTACTATCTAACGTTATGAGTTGACATCGCTGTCGAAAACCTTTTTTTTAAGATGGTCTGTCCTGGTATTGAACCGAGAACTTCATGGTTGGTTGGCGGGTGTCTTACCAATCAGACCACAGCGTCACACAAAAAAATTAATAGGAATTTAAGCAAAAAAAAAAACATTTGAAAGAAATGTGTATTAAATTGTGACTTGACGATCGCGAACTTACTACTGGAATCTTTTGTACAGTTACAGTTTTTAAGTTTTATTCATAATAAAACAAAGAAATATATTTTTGATACCAATGAAACAAACTTTGTTGTACAGAAAATTCTATGACATTAATTTTTAAGTATAATCTCTGCAATGTGGCCGCTACGGCTGGCGTGTAATTCGAAAATAACTCTTAGACTTTTGATTTTCTGGTGTTCAATTGCCTCTGATTTGTCGACGTAGAGAAGTGAAATTATTTTTTTTTTGCCAAAAAACGCAGTGTTACCAGGTCAAATTTATAAACCTATACAAAAAACACCCGATACATATATGCAATGACTGTATATTATACTGATTAACACATTTGCTGCAAAACACTAACTGTATGAGGGTATTCCCATGACCAAACACGTTTGACTCAATCTGGGTTAATATTAGATTCAGCTTGAATCAATCCGAAATCGCTTCCGCTGCACTTGGCATGGCGAGGACAGTGCGGCTGGCCGAGTGGTCGATAGCCTACTAGGCTATCCTGTGAAGAGAATCAGTAAACTTTATGACTTTGGCAAATTCAGGGCAAATTAAGGGCAAGCCTGGATAATAGAAGAGGGTGAAGAATTTTGGAGGCTGCGTAGTCCTTTGGAGAAGGCATCATTTTGTGGTACACGGATGGTTCAACGACGGAAAGTGGCACAGGCGCGTTGCCCTAGGAGGGAATATTCGGAATCTATGGGGAAACTTGTGAGCATATTTCAAGCGGAAATTTATGCAATTGAGAGATGTGCTCAATTTAACTTGGAAAGGAAACAAAGATGGCAGAACAGAGCCACACTATCTGAGAGACAGGCTGACATTCGAGCAATTGGCTCCCACAACTCAAGGCTTGATGGGACTGTCTGAATAAACTGAATTATCTGGGTAAGGACAGCAGAGTTAGCTTATGCTGAAATTCGGGTCAAGTGGCAATTAAACGTTCAGAAAGGGAGCATTCACTCCACTAGTGTGGCAAGAGCCCTTTTGTGGACTGGGAATGGGGGACCTGGAATGGCATACGTAACGATAATGAAGATAATTAAGGGTATGAAGAGTACATGGCCATACGGGCTTAAAACAATCTGAACTTTTATTAGATAATTCCAACAGGAGGAGATCTGAAACCTGTAAAGGAATATCCCGAGCCAACCTGATGATATAAACCGGGCTTTTGACAGGTTATTGCAGGCAAAGATTGACGTTTGCGTAAATAATGTTTGCGAGATATGAAATATGAACTAATGATGTTACTCGTAAATGGCGAATTGGCTTCTGCAAGACCATATTTGGGTTTTCTGAGCCACAAATGCGGTAATTTTGCTTACTAACTTACCCACCAAAATGAAAATCAGCTTCATCCGAAAAGGCGAATTAAATTTCCAATTAATCCCAACGTTGTTTAAGCGTAAATCAACTTATTTCGTTTAGCGGATATAATATACTAGATTTTGTGATGGAATAGAATGACATAAGTACTGTCAGATACGAAACAACCGCTGGTTCGAATTTAGACCCTTAAATTGCCTTGCCTATGTATAAGGGATGATTGTTTAGCAATATTTCTTGGCAACACTGTTCTTGGCAGTTCAACTGTTTTCGTGTAACATGTTACTGTCAAACGTGTACAGTTTGATCGAAAATTTTGCCATAAATCGACTTACAAACGAACAACGGTTGCGTATTTTTGAATTTTATTATCACAATACATGCCTTTTTAGCATGAATGGCGAGCGCTGCTGTACGATGATAAATATGTTTTTCCCAAAATGGAAGATCTGGACTGGGCTGATATATGGTTTAAGCAATACCATGCCTTATGCCACATAGTACTCGCAGCAGTAGCCTAGTTGAAAGGCAAGTTCGGTGAACAATTTATTTCACATTTAGACCGCATAATTAGCCGTTGAAATTATAAGATCTAATGCCCTTAGACTATTATTGGTGGGGCTATGTAGAAGCTCATCTCGCAATGGTTAACGCACTGGAAGCTAATATTGAAGAATCTATTCCTGAGATACTTACCGATATATTGAAGAGAATATGCCAAAATTAGACCCAGGGTTTGAGCCATTTAAGGGATAGCCCCGGTCAACATTTGCATGAAATAATATTTTAACATTGAATTATATAGTACGTTCTATCGGCTCAAATAAAGATTTTATCCATTTGTCTAAATTTATATAATTTTTTCTTAATCAAATTTTAAATCTCTTAAAAAATTACTCGATAAATATTTGTGGTCATTAAAGTTTGCAACTTCCACAAGTTCTAGGTTAAAATATTTTAAAAGTATCACAAGTATACTCGTGTTGGCAATGTGTGACGCCATACGAGAAGTACAATTTATATTTCGGGAACAGCAAATAATTGTTTTAGTGTGTTTTAAAATATTCTTCTTGACGATCAGTACAATTTTGCATTCGTTCACAGCATTTCTAAAAGCAAATTTTCCATTCCTCTTGAGGCACCTACAAAATATTGTGGTTTGTGGCTTCAACTGCTTCTTCGGCGCTCGTAAATTGTTGACCACTCTGTTTAACTTTGATATTTGAGAACAAAAAGAAGTCAGATTGTACGGAAATTGAAACATCGATCTGATGTTTTGACTGCTCAAAAATTCACCTGTTTAACGAGATGTGTGAAAACTCGCATTGTCATGTATCACTCAGAATTGACTGTCCTCCGTAGCTTAAGCGAAACAGTGGCCACATGATCCATTCGGCTATATGATCCAGGCAACCATTTGCTACGCTGTGCTTTTTGCACGAACAACTTTTGTTGGATTTAGTTTGGTCGATTAATGTTTTGTCCAAGGCTCATGCGCACATATATCCATGTTCCGCCACCTGTCACGATTTTATAGACGTCTTTTGACTCCACGGTCGAACTTTTCAATCATTTCATTACACAAATCTACTCGAGCCTTTTTTTGAGTGATTGATAAATTATGGGGTATTTCACGCAAATCAATTTTTTTACAACTAAGTGTTCGTGCAGAATAGTATGTATTAAGGCGTAACAAATGTGCAAGGATGCCTCTATCTCACAATATGTCACATCAGTTCACACACTGCATAGATGTTTTGTGGCACAACAACCGATTTTGGATGACCTTTGCGGAATTCGTTGGCTACAGAACTACGAACAGGATTGTATTCACTATACCAGCTATATACTGTAGTTTTTGATGGTGCTTTATCGCCAGAAAAAGAACTGCGTCCATCGAAATAGTCTTACTGATATAATTCACGTCGAAAGTTGTGATTTTCTTAACTCACTGTAAACAAAACTCACAAAAAGTTGTAAATACGTTTATGCTACAAAACGTGGCATATTGTGGTGTTGACAGATTTTAGCTATTAACGTTAAAGTTCAGTCAGTTCCCGGAATATAAATAGTAGCCTTTTTACTATTCACGAGTATGTGAATGCTTTAAACAACAAACACTATAATTTTCCCTTTTATTTCGACCTAAAGTTTTATTTCATTTTAAATGTCTTTAATATTTTTTCTTTTTTTCTTCATTACAGTTCTTCCAGAACAACCCATTATATTAGATCGATGGGGTCGTCAACTAAATGGTACAAAATTAGGGCCAAAACAGGAAGGTGATGATATTGTTATTACCTGTCGGGTGGTAGGAGGTAAGTTTTATTATTACAGTTTTCTATTGCAGCTGATACTTTCATGCCAGGAATTTACAAATTATTATTTTTATTATTATTTTTTTGTTTGGTTGTTAACACTTATTCGATTGTAATTTAAAGTAAAATAAAAATTCAACACTAACTGTATAAGACCACATGTTATTGGCATTTCATATGAGTGGAATGTTTGTATACGTATATTAAAATATGGATTATAAACGTGCATACATATGTTGACAATGTTGTGTTGCTACATTGTAGTATATGCCTTGCTTTTGGTTGTAATTTAAGAATTCAATTTCCCTTTTAATTTCCCAAAAGCATTAAAAAAGCACATATATCGATATACATACCATTCCCAAAAAAAAAAAATTTGCGCTGATGAACTCATAGTTCCATTGGCAAAAAAAAAAAAAATGATGGGCCCTTAAATATAAAAAACCAAGAAAACAAGGGAACCAACAACTGGACAGCAAGAAGAGAGAAAAAAATAACAGGAAAAACTAGATTTGGTGTTGGATTTTTTTACAACTTTATTCAATTTTTATTTTTTGTTTGTTTTGAAATACCATTTCTTTCGGCATTTGTTTGTTTGTTAAGAAATAAAACGTATACTGACTACACACAGCTATTTCAATTTCAATTTTCATTTTAAACTTATACCATTTCAATTTGTTTCTTTCTTTTTATTCTTGTTTTTCTTTTTGCCAAAATTCTATAATATGTGCTGTTGCTGCGGACAACCATGAAATTCCTGCCTTATGCTCACACATTTGTTAACACTGCTGCTGTTCCCAATATCGCAAAAAAAATCGATAAAACGTCTAATAAAAAAACTACTGTTGCTGCTTCTTATACTTATACCCTACGAAAAAAAAAAAAATAAAATAAAATAAAATAAAAAATAACCACAATATCGTCTGAACTACACTACGAAAACAGGACGCCCTCAGCCACAAGTGCGATGGCTCGTAAATGGTCTGCTGGTCGACAACCAATATGAACACAATTCCGGTGATGTTATCGAGAATCGTTTACTCTGGCCATCAGTTCAACGTACTGATTTAAATTCCGTATTCACATGCCAGGCCTTGAATACGCAATTAGATAAACCGAAGGAAAAAAGTTTCATCTTGGATATGCATTGTAAGTATTAACACACACACACACACACACACACACACACACACACACACACACACACACACATCTATGTACACATATTTTCTCTCACTCAAACACTCTCAAATACTTGAACAAATGACTGAAGATAAAAAATAGTTAAAATCAAAAAGAGAGAAGAAGATATGGTACAAGAAGCAAATCAGCTTAAAAAAAAAAAACAGAAGCATTCTATAGGAAACACTGTTCAAAGCGGTTTTTTTGCATAAGCAAAAAATTATATGAAGAAAATGGCAAAAACAAAAAACGAGGCAACAAAATTTGTTAAAAACTAGAAATTCTTCCAGGAGGAGTAACAAGAAAATGAGAAAATTATTGTTAAAAAATTGCATTTAATCGTTATTTATACAACGAAAACAACAACAAGATGAGAAATGGATAAAAAATGCTTCGAGTAAATTTTTACTCTTTCTTTTGCTTTCTTTTTATATAGAAGGAAGGCAGTATTGCCTGGGGAAGTTTATTAAATGAATCACAGCATTTTTAGTTGTTTTCTTTTTAATACATTTTGTTGGAATTTTAAAATTTGAAAGGCACTGAAAAAATAGCCAAGAATTTAATTTTTAAAATTGAAGTCAGCCGCTTAATACGCTTTTATTTAATATTTCTGAGAACATTCAAACCAAAATGTTAAGAAATCATAGCTTTGAAGGTGCTCTTAAGCATTTTCAAATAGAAGCTTCGACTTGAAATTTGATAGGTATTATATCGTAGTCTTACAGAAGCCAATGCACCCATTACGAGAGGCTGTTTGGTTCGGCATTTGGAGCGGAGGCATCATTGGTCCATGAGGTGACGCAACCGACGGCGTTACCTATCACACCATGATAATTGATTTTTTGTGCCCGCTCTTCATGGTTTTGATGTGAACGAAATTTATTTTTAAAAGGATTGTGCAACTTGCCACACATCTCATCGATTTATTGCGTCAAACGTTTGATGGCCGTTTAATAAGGCGAAATGGTGTTGTCAGTTGGCCGCTAAGAAGCTGTGGTCGGACACCGTTGGACTACTTTCTGAGCTTTTATCATGCTTATATCCCTCTTGGAGACGTTGCCCTTTCTAATGACCACCAAAGCAGCTCTTATGGCCGATAATTCGGTCTGAAAAATGCTACAATGGGTCGGTAACCTTATCGATTGAGCTATACCTGCACCTACATCTGCATACAACTTAAAGCCATTTGTGAATATCTGCTCAGATGCGTTAATAAGGTGCTACGAGATGTCATAGTACAGTGTTTTGTAGTCATTTTTCCCAAAAGTTTCGCCAATCCTCAGAACTTTGAGTGACCCACATTCGATCTGTGCCAGTATGCAATTGCAGCTACAAGTAGTTGACCTCTTACAATATAGTTTCAGCGGAAAAAGATATGGCCTTGCCTCCATCGCCAACGAGGTGTAGTATGTAACGCACCCAGACCAAGCGGACTATTGTTTCCGCTGCATCAGGCTAGGATTAGCCACCTTACAAATGGATTTATACCATAAGTGAAGATAAGTTTGACCACAGCCGTGTATGTCCAGTGAATTATTTTCTGTCTGAGAGTTTTTTTCCTCTCTAACACTTTTTTGCAAATGTGGAGCCAAGGAAGGTTCCCTTAACTTTATTGACAAATTTACCAAATCAATTATATCTTCTCCCCACCGCTGGACCAATTTCCAAGTTCTGTCTCAGAAAAACCTCTCGTTTTTAAGGAGCTGCACTTTTGAAACTGATTTTATATTTCTTTAAAGGCAGTGATTTGATTACATGCTAAAAGATAAACTCACATCTCTTTATACGGCCCAGATAGGTTCTGAAAATTTAGGCCATAAATATGAATGCTGTAAAATGAGATGAATATATGTTGAGTTTGCTTCTCTTACACTTTCTGTAAAAAAACAGTGAATTAAGGTTTTTTAGCCCCAGAAAGAGGTAGAATGCATTGTAAAGCGAATTTTTTCCATAATATAAACAGGCCATTATAGCGACATGTCATACAAAGAAACGCCGTATAATGAGGTATGAGGGTTGGCGTAGCAATGTTCGAAGAATACGGTGGATGTGGCATTTGACCGTTTTTAATTATCTTTTTTTTAAATTTTGCATCATGTGGCTGGACGCTGCCATGCAAAATAATAACTTAATCATGTCGGTCCATATTCCGGCCATTTTTCTTATAATGCATGGTTCAAATGAAGTAAAGCACTTTGCTCTGATCACCGACAACATCCTTGACCCACCAAAAGTGCCTAATTGCATTATAAATAGTAGAACATCGTAATTGCATTAACAAACAAGAAATATTGCCGAATTAAACGAAATTTGAAAGGAGTGGGTTGGGTTTTTTTAAACCCAAATTTTACTTAACAAACACGAGTAAAAAACCCGCTTGACCTATGATTCGCAATAAGCGATTGTTCGTTATTAGTGAAGAATTTTCAAAAGAAAAATATATTTTTTTTTTGCCGAACAAAAATGCTTAAGAGAGCATAGAGAATTGCTATTCATTTCATAAGACTTTTGTTTGTTCTCAATTCACATACAGTATCGAGCATAAGAAATGCAACGCTATATAATTTATATAATTTTAATTAATGAACTCTCAGCATGTTTTATTAGGTGATACCTGGGAAAAAATATTTTATTTAGTGGCCGGCGAGTATAAATTAAATTTGCGTTCATCGCTCCAAAGTACTTTAGGCAATTTCTCTGTTTTCCAGTTTAAGTGACGCTCTGCAAAGTCAAGACGCCTTCTCTTATTAACTCTGATTATTAGTGGCTTTTTACAGGGAGGTCCGTCAAATAAGTTGACTTCATTTAATCTGCGTCTAGCGGTATGTACGCTAAATGAGCCGCCCATTTGTGTTTGTGCGTAATTGGAAACATCTACTGCCATCCTTCGTGTATCAATTTTTATTGGCCTTAGCATTTCACTTAATTTAGATACCGTTCTTAGAATTGCATTTTTAATACTCTGTACTGTATATTCTTATGCTTTTGCTTTTAGTGGTCACTGAAATAGCGACGAATAAACACAAATGTCGGGTATATGCTGATATTTTTCTAATTTTGTTTTATTTTTGCTTTTAAGAAACAAATATACTTCTCTCGTTTAAGCATTGAGCGGAGAAAAAAAATGCAAAAGTAACGGCAAAAACAGAGGAGAGCAAAAACAAAAACGGAAGAGAGTAGTAAAACAAAGTAAATCGCTTTAAATCAATGGTGTTCATTTCATATAACAATTGTTCGCCTTCAGTTCCCACGTATTCTTACGCTCTTGCTTCAGTCGTCAATGAGACATCGACGAAAGCACATGTGGGGAGGATGTACGCATATTTTTAAGGCACAGAAAAACAATTTAATAACGTTTTTACGATCTTCCTTCAGTTGCCACTCAAACAGCAACAAATGCACTTGTGCGGTGGATGCGTGTAGATTTTGTTTTTAAATTTTTTTAAAACTTCAACTTTATTTCTCTGAGAGAATAATTTTCATGTTCTTACAAACACAACTACATTTTTACTTTTGCATATGCAAGCTCTAAAAATCGAAAAATTTGCTGCCACAAACTGAGCGACGGCTAAACTCCATGAGTTCTTTTTCTTTTCGCTTCCAATAGTCGTTTTCGAATGTTTTATCAGAGAAATGTTTGCGAAACGTTCGAAGGCAATGATATTTTTAAATGTCGTGGTAAAGCAGGACATTTATTTCGCTATCTGGTATAGAAATATGAAACAAATTTTAATTTTCTGCTTAAAAAATTTTGCAATTATGTTAGAACAAGATTTTTTTTCTATTTTTTTAATTTATACCTATAACATAAATAAATTCTTTTAATACTTTGACTATGACTTTAAGCTTAATAACAACCTAATTTACTTAAGCAAAAATCTATAGATAGCTTAGGTTCTTTTGAACAATTTATAACATTAATAAAACCAAACTACAGCAATTTGTCTTATAAGACTTCAGGCATTTAGCAGACATAAAAATTAATTTGTATAACGAAAAATTAAAGTGTAAAAAGATTTTATTTTTCTTCCTTTCTTTCCACACAAAAACTCCTACTTTTAACACATGCAAATAAAAATTAAAAAAAAAAAACATTGAATTAAAAAGCTACCTTTACAAAATATAAATTTTTCCACTTAATATTACCAATTCCTTTTTTTCCGTTTAAATGCATTCAACAACTCCTAGAGAAAACACTTAGACAGTTAAAAATAACAAACAATAGGAAATACAAAAAATAAAAAATAAAAATAGTAAAACTTTGTAATACAATTTAATTTCATTTTTTTATATCAAATAGAAAACAAAACAAAAAAAAAATCTAAATACGAGTTTAGTAAGGACAACCACAACGATAAATAAAAAAAAAAAAAAACTTTTTTTTAATGTATTTACAGTAAAACCGCTTGAAGTGAAAATAATTGACCCACCCAACTCGATGGTGGCCGATAGACGTTATGAAGTTACATGTGAATCAACCGGTTCTAGACCGAATGCCATTATAACCTGGTATAAAGGAAAAAGGCAATTACGTCGTACTAAGGTAAGTTTTTTGTGTTTTTGTGTTCCCAACATTTAATTTTTTGTTGTTGTTTATTTTATATTGTTGTATTTGTTATTTTAGCAGTTTAATACAATTGTATCCTTAACCGTTCCTACTACATCCGTCTATTTATCTCTGTTATACGGTTTTATTTTGTAATGATATACTCACCAGTTACAAAAAGTGTATATGTAGCAAACAATAAGTTAAAATGTACACAAACGACTACATTGTATTTGTCTTCCTAAGTAGATACTGCACAATGGGATGTCATTTTATAACAATGACATAAAGAAATGTAATTAAATTTATTAGCATTTATAACAGATAAAAAAGTTATAGCATATGCTATTATATGCTCTGCTTTTAATAATAAATTTAAAAATGCAACAAAAACGGTTTCAATTTTTGCAAAATTTGTCTTTTTGCTGTGAAGTACAATTTTTCCAGTTAGAAATGAAATATTATTTCATTCACGTGGCTGCCGCGGCTGGACCTACAGTAACCCAATCGATCGGATCAATTTCTGAGAACTTTTTCGAGTGTATGTGGTCGTTTCTCGGCAATGGCGTCACGAATGTTGGCCTTCAAATGCTCAATTGCCTCTGGTTTGTCGGCATAGCACTTGTTTTTCACGGCACCCCACAGCAAATAGTCCAACGGTGTCAAATCGCAGTTTCTTGACAGCCAAGTGACATACCATTTCGACTAATTAAACGGCTATCAAACGTTTGAAGCAATAATTCGATTATATCATAAGATGTGTGACTAGTTGCACCATCCTGTTGAAACCAAATATCGTTCACATCAATACCATGAAGAGCTGGCACAAAAAAATCGGTTGTCACGGCGAGGAAGGTATCTCCATTAACCGCAATTGTTGCGCCGTCCTCATTTTCAAAGAAATATGAGCCAATGATGCCCCCGCTCCACAAGCCGCACCAAACAGTCACTAGTAATGGGTGCATTGGCTTCCTTAAGACCACGTTTGGTTTCTCTGAGCTCCAAATACGCCAATTTTGATTGTTAACGTAAAATGAGCTTCATCCGAAAAGATGATTTTAAGTGATGATAAATTTCCAATAGGTCCCAACAGTGTTCCTCAGACGTAAATCGATTCATTTCCTTCAGTGGAGACAATATACTGAATTCTGTGACAGTATAGAATCACAAAGGAGTTGCCAGATTTGAAATAACCGCTGGTTCATATCTAAGCCGATAGATGGCCCACCCGATATTTACATTGGCCATACAATTTGTCTATTGTCAAGCATCACAATTTAAAATCTAAAGCCTTATATTTTATCAAAATGCTGCTGTGTATGCCGCCTCTATCAAGATTAAAAACAATCAAGGTTTCCCAAGATATATTCTCAGTGTCAACGTTGCCCACGTACATGCATTTCTCGCTTAGATTTCCTCGTCATATACGTCTTTTCGGTGGCTTTTGACCAGGCAGTGCATTCGTCTGTTAAATTGAGTCTCACTATGACAGTGTATTCGCTTACAACAAGGTCCGATGGTAGACCCATTAGTTGGAATTGTAACAGGCTACATGAGTAATGTAAAACTGTGGCTTTTCTTACCCGCTTCTTCACATTTCACAATTCAACCTGAAAAGCAATTTTAAGAGTTTCCTCATTGAGTTTAGGTAGGGTAAACGATAAGTTGAAAACATAAGTTTGGTCTTTGTAGAGTTTATGACTGGACCACACATTGTAGCCTAATCACCTACTTTCCGACATCAATTCACTTTTATCCTACAAAATTTTCTACACAGTAAGAGCAACACATCATGAGCATATGCTATTAACTTATTGCCTCGTGCCCTGAACTCCCGTAACACGATGTCCTTAAATGCAGAGGAGATATAACAACTTCCTGTGGAAGAGCCCTTGGTAACTGTTCTTGATCTGTTTCATCTGTTTGCCAACTTTGGTATTATCGATGCTTTTATTGGATTCTCGATATCTATCGTCTGTAGAAAAATATTGATGGACAGAATATTCTCTATATTAAGACTGGCCGTTAACATATATGTTTTCCTTATATTCCAAACTGCGCTATATTGAGACGTATCCGTAGATTTGTTTTTGAGCTAGGCATGTTTTTCATCCGTTATAGAAACATTAGATCACTTAAAGATATTTTTTTAAGGCGTTCGAAAAAATCTAAATAAAGCTTTGGGTTTTTTATAAAACTTTCACCCTCAATATGTTAATGAAATTTCACAATAAGGTACCACAATTAGGGAACACAGAGATTCTATACTTTTATAGCCAAAAGACTACAAGTCTTTGACCCATTTTTCTGGCGCTACAATAATATGACTTCATTATGCTATTATTTCTAACTTCAATATTCTGACAAACTTTCGAATACCGGTTGAAGCCAGTGGTGGTAGCATCTCACTATCTACTTGATAGTCGCCTTGATATGTGCTTCGGTGATTCCGTTTCCTACTTACAGAATCTACACATTGTATTAGAAACTACTATTATTCTATTGAATGGTTATTTTTAGAAAGCCTGTCACAAGACTAGAATATTCCTATCATGGGCTTCCTTTTTTCGGGAAGAAGAGTATTCTCTTGAATACGCCTCTTATGACCTGAATCAGTCTGTGAGTTTTCTCAATGGGGCTATGTATCTTTCTGAAGCCAAATAAATGATCCCATAGTGCACTAGTACATGTTTAATTTTTTTTTTCACTGTTATCAGAAGTTTAAATAGGATACATGTTACTTTAAATACATGCATATTATATGTACGTGGTATGTAGTATATCAGCGTGTATAAAGTTACAAAAACAACAAAAACAGAATGATAATCTATAATACATACACATAACGTATAATACGTAACCTATTTCAAAAAGGATGAATATTTTCGCATACGAGTATATCTATTTGAGTATGAGGTATTTATGGATGACCGCATACAATTTGCAAAATAAATGCACGTAAATTGAACGTTTGTCTCTGTTTACCAACTGAGATATGTATTCTGGTGCATTTTTTTTTTCTGCTGTATTTTCTAGTTTACGTTTTTTGGAGTTGCTGTTGTTTGGTTTTTGTTTTTTCCAGCTGTTTAGCTATTTACTATAGACGCTACTGTCTAGTTATTTATAATGGAGATAATAGTTGAAAGGAAAAAAATAGAAAATAACAACTAAAGAAGTTCATTCTATACACAGACACTTAAATGCAAAGCAATTGTTTAATTTTGTTTTTCTGCATTTTTTTTTTAATAAATGTTTGCAATGGTACAAACGTTCCACCCTCCGCATTAAAAGTATTTCTTAAAAAAAAAAAAATACTTTTCCATTTAAATTCCTAAATTAATTTCATTTTTTATGTTTTTAGAAATAGTATTTTGCACTTAAAAGGAAATAGGGAGGATTTTGCAATTTTAGGTATTAAAGTTATTTTGGGTGTAATTTTGTTTCTTAATTTTCAAAAGAAATTAATTAAGGCAATTGCTTAACAAGCGAACCAATTTATTCACAAGAATGCAAAGGAATTTCTTTAAAACTAATCGAATTTTCTTATTGGTATACTTTTTTTTCGAAATTTGTCTTTACAAATAACAGTTTAAATGAGTGGTAAAAGGCAATGGCTTTTATCTCATTTTGTTTTTATGTACGCCGGCTATAAGCTACCATTTCAATTTGTTTGTTTTCTTTCCTTATTTTTCTCCTAAAATTGTTGAGGGTGCATTTAAATAAAGTGTAATGCTTTAAACACATAGACGATGGCCGGCTACCGACTACAAACTACAAAAAATAAAATACATACATTTATATGAAGAGGTTTATTTTGGTAGCAACGCAGCTACACGGCTACACGACTACTTTTGCTGCTGTAGCCAACTTAGTCTTATTTCTATTTTGTTTGGCTACAAAATTTAAAAAAAAACTTTATATTTTATCTATAAAATTAAAATGCCAAAAAGTATTAATAATCAAAAAGGGATAAGAAATTAATTTATTTTTTCTTGCGTTATAATAATCTTTTATCTATATATGTATTAATACATTATGATATGTTCGGATGATTAAAACTTGAAAACGACGGGACCAATTTGGATACTTCCTTGTGTGATTTTGTTCGTAATTGCTACGCGAAGGTTTAGGTAAAAAGAAAAGTCGAAAAGTCGTTATCTCTGCTCCTTCAGACATATATTCTAAGTACTGCAGCGGGTATGAACGGAATTGAATAAGTGTGCGTGGCACTTCCCACACAAACTAAATATTGATTTTTGTATATCTTGAGCACGGTTAGAGTAGAAGGTGACTTCGTAGTTAATACTTGACTGATGTCAAGTGGGCGAAATCGGATAAGTAGATATTAAAATATACAATTTTGTATATGTTAAGAATGGTAAGAGTTAAAGCATCGTAATCTATCCACATCAGCCTAAAAGTGGGAGAGATTTGATAAGCGGGTGTTGCGTTACATACATATAGATTTCCGGACAACTCCGAATGGGTTAAGCTAGTAGTATATAAGAATTAATGTATGGATATACATAAACGGCTGAAGTATCTCTCTGTATGTCAGGAATGAACTTAAGGCTATATAAACTTCCGAAACTTCTACTGGGTGATGCCACGCCCATATAAAATTAATATTTGTTTGTCTACATCTCAAAAATGGTAACAAAGTCTCAAAATATGGCCCAAATAGATTCATAGTCAATACAAATCATTAATGAGTGGAATTGGATAAGTGGGCGTGGTACCACCCATAGAAACTAAATATGGATTTTTGTATATCTTAAGAATGGTTACAGTTAAAGTTTCAGAATTTGTTCTGATTGATTTTTAGTCCATACCCATCATCGGTCAAAAACTAGAAGGCATTGGACAAAAGGGTATGGTGGCTCCCATACAAACTAAATATTGGGTCTAAAATGTTGAAAAAGTTAAAAATTATAGCTTAGGCAATATTTAAAGAAACTAGCAAAGAAAGGTGTTGCGAAACGCGCCGGGTTTTAGCTTATAAAATATAAATTAAGAAATGCTCATTAGAAGAAGTTACTGCAATTGCAATTTTTAATTTAATTTTATTTATTTTATTTTTTTATTGCTGTTTCCAATAAATTTGTGTAGCTGACTACACGACTACAAATGTTGCTAACGGCAATTGCAGTCATGTATTCGTGTAGTCTGCCGTCTTCCATGTGTTTAGAGCATAAGTACGATTATATTTTGTTTACAATGGATGAATAGCTGAGATGGTTGTTTAGTTTCGCAAAGCTGGTTAGGAGAAGACTGGAGACAAAACTTAACAACGTTAATGTGATTTAAATGTTTCTATTATAGTCAATAGCATTGCTGTGGTAAAGTAATCGTACTCGGTCATCATTATTTCTTTAAAAACGGAGAATAGTAGAATGGGGAAAAAATACAGCACACTCTTATAAACGTTATGCTATTACATACAAATGCAATATTTGAACTGTTTGTAATGCAATAAAAAGGAAATGCAGACTCATCAACAATTCCAAACCATTCATTTACGAGTACTTGCAAAAGAAAAAAATAAATACAAATAAAAAATTGCTCTCAATTTTGTAAAACAATCAAAGCTGGGTGTACTGAGGTAAGCAGACATATCCTCCTCTTTAAAAACTAGACAGCGTGAAAAGAAATTTAATTTTAGTTTATGCTTGAAATTAAATAGAAGTTATTGGTTTTTAATTGGTAGTGAAATACAGTATAATTTAACTAAATCCCAGCTAAAAACCCAGAGTGTTTCGCTTATCTTAGTTATCATTCTCGCTAACTTTTTATCTTCCTCCAGTCTAAGCAACTGTAAAAATTTTAAGGTGATAGGTTTTACGTTTTAGCTTTATACAGTCTTCAAATAAACACACTTTTATTTTTATATATAAAATGGATGGCTTTTAACCGTTTTGGGTTGCATCTAATGATACAACTTCTTCCGCTTTTTGATTGATGGGCATAGATAACGAAGCTTTAGCATGAAGTATCCAATTGACTGATGGTGTGTATTGCCCATGGAGATGCTTGAAAAATTTAGAATCTCTTCTTATTATCGTTTGCAAAAGAAATGATGAGAAATAGAATTTTCATTCGGTAATAAACAAAACTTTTGAAAGTATTTTTTTGATAACAAGAGTAACAAATTTCCTAAAACAAAAATAAATTTTCATGAGTTGCTTTACTAAAAAAAATTGAAACTCTCTTAATAGGTGCCGGCAAATTTTCAAAAGCAAAAACTATTCTGTTCTTAACTAAACATAGGTTGGTTCATATAGATCCAAATTGTAGGTTTCGTTGTGTTACCATAAATCTCATTGTCTAAGATAAAAAAGAAGTCGCCTGACCTTCCCGCATAACTCCGGCGATAATTACAAACATCAGGCGAACAAGAAAACATGCCACCTACTGGGAAAAAATTAAAATACTAAAGTAAAGACCAATTAGCAAGGAACTTCACCACCGTAAAATCATATGGAGGAAGCTACAGTGGATTAATCATCTACTTAGCTTGAGAAATCAAACTCATTAAAGAAACTGAAATAAAGCAATGGATGCTTTATAGAAAGCCGGTATGCTCCCAAGAAGAGTGATGGAGAAAAATTTTATTGGCTTATTAGTGCGTGAAGGTATGAATATCGGTTTTATATCCACAGCTAGAATTTTTTCAAACACAGATCCATCATGTACTCTAAGGTTTCATGAGAAGAATTGTGTCACTTTCCAAGTATTTTAGTCATATATATTTGTTGTACTTAAAATAAATTAAAACCGAAAAACGCTGAAACAAAGAAATATACAAAACTAAGAGAAAACGAAATATGTATGCTTGAGAGTATCAAATCTGTTAGCGGAGTACTACGATGTTTTTTAAAGTTAAATAGCATTAAAAAAATATTATCGTATCAACTATCCCATCACTGTTTTTTAAGATATACAAAAATTAACTTTTTCTATGATGTGTGCAGACTACAAAGTTATTGAGATCAAATATATTATTTTCCCTTTTTATCTTTCCTAGGCTTTACACAATCAATACTTACTCTGTATTAAAGGCACCATGCTCACTTATCCGACTCTATGTGGGTGTGGCACCGCCCACTGAGCACCATGCTCACTTATCCGATTCCGCCCACTTTTTGACTGATGATTTTTATTGACTACAATGCTATTTGATCCAAATTAAGAGACTTTTAGTGTGACCATTTTTAAGGTATAGAAAATTACTCTATATGGGTGTGGCACCGCCCACTGAGCACTATGCTCACTTATCCGATTCCGCCCACTTTCTGACTGATGATTTGTATTGACTACAAAGCTATTAGATCCAAATTAAGAGACTCTTTCTGTAACTAATTTTAAGGTATAGAAAATTACTCTATATGGGTATGGCACCGCCCACTTTTAATTTTTGATATGTGTAAGGCGTATTGTTCCAAAGAAATGCTCTAAAAATTTAAAAATAATCGATTCAACTGTTTTGCTCCCTATAAAGCCAAAATCATTCAAACATACATTTATTTAGATCAACAATATCTTGAATATGAGCGTTTACTTCAAAAAATGAATAGTACTATCGAATTCAGCATCCTTAAATTAACCAGAACAGCGCAGTCTTGTTACCTTAAATTGGCTGATATAGACGCGGGACCGTCAGCTTTTAATTTTGCTGCCTCTTAAGTGAAAAGGCAACACTGTGTGGTGGTTACATCGTTCCGATTTAGTTTTTTTTCTTTTTTTTTCATTGATATTTCCGCTAAAATCTTAGTGTCATAGCTTGACATTTGCATCTTTTATATTGGGTTTTGGTATGTCCATCAGTGCTGCCTGTGATTTTTCAATTAGTTCCTCTCCGATTGAAGAGAAAATAAGTCACAGGGAGCCAAATCAGGTGAATTCGGTGGCTTGTGGATGGTGGTGATAGTATTTGTTGCAATTTGGAATAATGATGGCACTGTGCGACGGTGCGTTATCATGGTGCAAAATCCACAAGTTTTTTGCCCATAATTCTGGTATTTTTCGGTGAATTGCTTCACGCAAATGTTTCATAATGCTCAAATAATATTTTTTGCATACAGTCTGGCCTTCTGGTAAAAATTCAAGATGCACTGTACCGTTGTTATCCCTAAAAACCGATTTTGAATGAAAACGAGGTGTTTTTTTTTTGGTCTCGGCTCATTTGGTGAACGCCATTCACTTGTCTAATGTCTGGATTGCGTGTCGTACTCATAAATACAAGTCTCGTCTCCAGTAATGATCCTTTTGATGGATGTGGGATCGGCTTAAGCCTCGCAAGTCATGTCCTTTGCGACCTCATCACGGTCAAAATCGTAAAAAAATCGCTAACACATGTACTCTTGGCTACAACTTTTTGCAAATCTCAAGCTATGATGCTAAGATTTAGCGAAAATGTCTACAACAGATGTACCAACTTACCAAAAAAAAAACTCATATCGGAACGATGGGACCGCCACACGGGGAAAAAAGTTTTCAAGGTAGTATGTTAGTATGTACTAAAAAAGAAAAGGCCATAGCAATGTTGTCTATCATACATTCTACACCATCTGTAGAAAACACTTTGACTGCTAAGTAAGAAATTATTAACTCATATGCTAAAACTATAGGAGCTGTCGACAAAATGGAGAAATTTTTGGGTGAATATAATTGCAAAGGGTGACTGCTGTCCTTATTTTAGTGGTAGTATTTGCATCATACATTACTTTTATTGGGGAGGAAAAATGTAAAGTTACGCCGAATTTTTTTTTTTTTTTTTTGCTTATATCTCCAAAGCCTTTGACTCGATTGTTATAATTTTTTTACTGAATATGGTGCTACTGAGTATACTATATTCAGTGAAAAAATGAGAATAAACAAGACAAAGGTACTGAAGATATAAGCAGAAAAAAAATATGGCTTGACGTATGTATATATGACCATGTATGGAACGCGTGGCAAAATTCACTTTCTCAAACCGCCGCAGACAATTTTAAAAGATCTTAGATCACATTTATCTATTGAACACTAAAGCAGCGTGCTAAAAATGCAAAGTAGATGACTAAAATTTTCAATAGATATTATTCTCTGAAAAGAGCATACAACGAGCTTAAAACCATATTTTCAAAACTTATTGTAATACTCCCTTAATAATTTGAAATTGATATGTGTAAATTTGCCTTTTTACAATATAATGCATAAAGGTACATGGATACCTTGAAGGAAAGTTAAGGGTGTTGGAAGAAAGTCGACATGCTATGTCTATTTGACTGTGTAAATTATTATTAAAGCCGCGAAAACTAATAATATATTCAGAGTTAGGAGCTTTCAGGAAGTTTCAAGTACGACGTTTATCAACTTTTATAAAAAAATCCAGAGTCAAAACTAAATATGTACCCGGGATCGACAGGGTAGATTACATAGAGATTAAAATGTATGTGTTTCATTCAGTGAACCAAAAATATTTATTTTTGTAAATTATTGTTGTTATTGAACTAATCACAGAAGAAAGAATAGCGCAATAATATAGAATTCACACTATGTAGCAATGCTTATTTTTGCATTAATTAAATGACAACTATTTGTTACTATTTATGAGTAATATCTTAATTAATCGTTTAGTATTAGTAAAATATACGGCATTTATTCTATTTAATTTAATTATTCGTTATTTATTGTATTTAAACAATAAAAATATGATTAAAACGCTCAGAATTATATCCTAAATCAATAAATTTTAAATAATATTTATTTATAAATATATTTATATAGAATTGTAAGGTATACGTACATTAACAAGCTATTTATTCAAATTATAATTATTTTATTTTTAACATTTACTTAAAGTCCATACATTGAAATATAAATAAAATTCATTGAACCCATATAAAGAATAAATATAAATAAATAATAAATAATATTTTATAACAATATTATTAATTAAGCTTTATTTAAATTCTACAATTCAGGCAAATTAATGATATAACATACAAAAAAATATATAATAATAATCATTGCTATTAATTTTTTTTATATAATAAAATAATAATGATACTCGCAGAGATTAAATGCTTTAAAATTTATTAAAAATGAGTGGTTTTAATGAGAATGATTAAATATACAACACATAGGCTGAAAAGTCACGGGCCTAACAATGAAAACACTTTTCTTTTGTTCAATATTAGCTTTATTCTCAATCAAGAGCAATGCAATCATTCCAGCGTCGCTCTATCACTTCAATACCACTTTTGTAGAACGATTTATTTTTTGTCTCAAAATCTGCGCAGTTTCAGCGATAACTTCTTCATTCGTGTAAATTTTCTTACCGGCAAGCATTTCTTTGAAGTCTGCGAACAGCAATTCGAAGTTGAGTTCATGTAGTTTTGCATTGTTTGAGAATGCGTTGCACCCACTTTCAACAGAGCTTTCTTAGTCAAATGCTTATGAAATAATGTCAGCTTCAAAATGATAAAGTCACCTAAATATTTGCTAAATTCATCCAAACTATAAAACGTTACGTATGGTGACCTTACTAAAAAAATAATTGAATAATTAGCTAATTTTGCTCTTAGAGATGTACCGTTTTATTACGTTTATTTAAATTTGTGTAAATAAGTGCAAAATTCAATGCGTCAAAATGATAAGGTCAGTGATTAATAAGCAATTAATCTAATCAGAAGGTATGAAAATTGTAATTTTTTTTTGTAATAATTTATAATTTAAAAATTATCTGCGCGGTGTGGGCCGTGGGTAACCTTTGTCACCTTATGAACAAGGAAAAATTGTGGCACTTCATGAGCAGGAATTGAGTATGCGTGGAATGGCGAAAAAACTGGGACGATCTTTGTGTGTTGTGCAAAATTTTCTCAAAAGCAGAGAGAATTATGGAATATTTAAAAGCACAGGTCGTCCAAAAGACCTGGCCGCTCGTGAAACTCGGCTAATTTCACGAAAGGCTTCGAATTCAATGAAAAGTGCGGTAACAATGAAAGATGTACTGAAATTACAAGCTTCAAAAAGCACAATTTTAAAAGCCCAGACAAACCTTATTCGAGCAAAATTAAAAAAAATTTCCCTGTCTGACTAAGCAGCATAAGATTAAGCGTAAGAATTTTGCGGAAAACAACATGGCAACTAATTGGCATCAGGTAAACATTTTTTAAAAAAGTTATAAGATATTCCATAAATTTTTGGGTTTGTAAGTAATTTTTTGTGATGAGAAAAAATTTAACCTGGATGGAGCAGATGGTTTCAATTGCTAAGTCTTAGCGAGATTTAAGGAATTCTGGCGGTGGCAGTTTGATGGTTTGGGCTGGCTTTAACTCATATGCTACCCTGGAACTCTACTTTCCTTCTATTCAAATGGATAGTTTAGACTACCAGAGCATTCTGTCTGAACGTTTGCTGCCTTATTTGGTCCTAAATGCTGACAATACTTTCATCTTTCAGCAAGATAACGCAGCAATTCATGTCAGCAAGTCAACCAGACAATGGATTGAGGAGCACAATATTAAAGTACTTGATTGGCCAGCACGTTCCCCCGACTTAAAATCCGTGGAAAATTTCTGGAGACTGCATAGTAATGTTTATGCAGACAACAAACAGTACCGGACAAAAGATGAATTAAAAGTGGCAATCTGCAACAGCTGGCGCGAAATCCACTCCAATGTTGTGAACAATGCTTAATTTAAATAATAGTTTGGATAAGTGAATCACTGAACTTATCATTTTGACGCATTGAATTTTGCACTTATTTACATAAATTTAAATAAACATAATATAATGGTACATCTCTAAAAGCATAACCGGCTTATTATTCACTTATTTAATGTAGAATTTTTTTTAATAAGGTGACCATACGTAACATTCATAGTTTGAAAAAAATTAAGGTGACCTTATCATTTTGAAGCACACCTTATAAGCCAATAGGTTGTTTTGCTATCTATACGATGTCAAATAACTCAAGCAACTTCACTTTTCGATAATTCAAAACGACTTTGTCAATTTTTTTATGTTTTCTGGTATTATCGTCTCATTTAGAAGTCAACTGGTTCAGGTGGCTCCACGACCAGTTTTGAAGCCAGCAAACCAACGTTTAATTGTAGTTTCTGATGGAGCGGAGTTCATATAATATTTCTAAAGCCATTGCTTCGCTTGAGCGGTATTTTTCCCATCCAGAAGTCCTGTAGAACTAGAACATGAAATTGGTTTAGATCCATTGTACTGTGTTTCAGGTTTGCGCAGTTTTTGGGATCAATTAACCGCTGATTATAGGTATAAGAGATTGGCATCTTTGGATATTATGATATTCCTCGAGCCTATTTAAACGAAGTATATATCAATTAAAATGTCTGTTTTCAATTTTTTCAAAGTTAGAAGCTTATATGTTCACATATGTAGAAAAAACCAGTTCTTTATCCGTATCTCAAGATTTTGAAAGTGTATCGAAAATTTCAAACATAGATTCTTTTTGTATAGCTACCAAAAAAAAGTATCACACTCCAGGTGTTATTTGTCGTACTGTGTTATTTACTTTCAAAATACAAAAATCGAATAAAGTAGGTTTGAAATTTCTAAAAAAAATTGTGGTGGGCAGCGTTGGAAACACGAAACTACTATCGCTAGAAACTACACTTCGGACTAAATAACCCATTTAAAAACGCTTGCAAAAGGAACATCCAAGCCTCGAAAAATTAAAATATTATTTTTTCAATAAGAAAAAATTCGATTTTTTTTTAAGTTGATCCTACAGCTTTAGTATAAAGACACTTGTACGAGTATATGTCTAAACGTAAAAAAAAATAATAATAATATTAATTGCATTCATATTTTATAACCGTTCAAAACTGGTGCAATAAAAGCTAAATTTTATAAATATTTTTTCTTTTTAGCTTAAAGTTTGTACTTTGAGAGTTCGACCTTCGCAAACACGAAGTAATTACAAAAAAAAACAATGCAGTTTTCCATTTTTAAAAACTGAATTTTTTTTTTAAATTTGGTTCGGGCTGCCACAACATTGCATTGTTCTGAAAATAACAAAAGTAGTGTTACTCTTAGTACAATAATTCACAAACTAATTAATCAAATATCATGAAATTTTAACAGCTGTCTTTTGAAGGTTAGCATTAATTAAAAAAATAACGAATGCAATAAAACAAGCGCCAACTTTGTGTTAGGTCCGGGACATTTCAGCTCGTGTGTTATCAGTATCATTTTTATTTAATGGTATACATTATGTTTTTTTTTTTTCATAATTAAAAGAAGAATATTATTGTTATTGAGAATTACTTAATGGTTCAGATACTAGTTATCCAATCCTGTTTTATAGAATTACAAAAATCTACATTTTATGTAAAGCACAGGCAGAAATAAACTTCCTATTCCTTGCAGTTACTGCTTTATATTTGGCAAAAATGTATAAATAACCTACAGTCGGAAAAGTTTTTAAACAGAATAACAGAAAAACTTATCCATCATATTATAGCAAGGATACATCTTGACAATATATTTCGGGGCATCAAGTGCAAACGTCCGAAAAATGCCAATAGCTATTTGAAAAGCACGTGAAACTTCGTTTTATTAAATTGACATCAAGGTTTGTTATATGTGCCGAAATGTTTTGCAGTGTTGCTAGCATTGTAATTTCCAAATGCGGGATTTGGCTGATCAAAACCAAACCCATTTGACGCCTAAATTTACTTTGGATGCGGCTTTGTTAATTGAAACAATTTTCTTTTCATCTTCATATCTAGCGCTCCACTTTATTATTGGAAGTTTATACAATAAATGGAGAAGCCATTCCAAGAATCGAATCCGTCACTGAATGATTGAAAGGCCGGGTTTTTACTGACTTTTAAAAATATAAGGTGGGGACTTTAAAAGTTTAAATTTAAAAATGCAATAAAAAAAGCGGTTTGAAGTTTTTCAAATTTATTTTGTTGTTGTTCAGAACAATTGTTTCAGTTAGAATTGAAATATGAATAAATATGGCTCCTGCGGCTGGCCTCACAGTACCCCATTCGATCGGACCAGCTTTCGAGATTTTTTTTCGAGTGCTGAACTTTAAATGCTCAATTGTCTCTGATTTGTCGGCATAACACTTGTCTTTAACGGCGCTTTACAGAAAATAGTCCAACGGTGTCAAAACGCAGCTTCTAGGCAGCAAACTAATATCACCATTTCGACTAATTAAACGGCTATCAAACATTTGACGCAATAAATCTTTAAACATCTTTCACATAAATACCATGAAGAGGGGCACAAAAAATCAGCTATCATGGTGCAATAAGTGTCTCCATTGACCGTAGTGGTTGCAATATATGAAATATGAAATATGTGCCACTGATGCCTTCGCTCCACCAACCGCAGCAAACACTCACTCGTAATGGGTGCATTGTCTTCTGTAAGAACACAGTTGGCTTTTGTGAGCCTAAAATAAAGCAATTTTGCTTATTAACGTACCCACCAAGATAAAACTAAGCTTCATCCGAAAAGATGATCTTAAATGATGAATAATTTCCAATAAGAGCATAAATCGATTCATTTCAGTCAATGGAGATAAAATACTGAATTTGTGATAGACTAAGTGTGGGACGTGAACCCAACGAACACACTTCGAAAAGCGGACAAATATACCAACTAACAACTAATTTATAAACCTACAATATATTGCGACGCTGAGATATATAAAAAATATATTTCTAGAATATAATTCTGAATAGACGGCAGAACAGAATAGATATATTTAAGAAAAATAAAAAAAATTAATCATAAAAATAACAAGATATAAATTGATATAAAATATATGTATATTATCAAAATATGTACAGTTTTGTGTGAGTTTTCATTAAAAATAAAAAATGTACATACGCTGGTTCAAATTTAAGCCGATAGTTATTTAGAAAAGTCCCCAAATGTCTTTTTAAAGCGAGCAAATTTGAGTAAAATTTTTTTTCACTAGTAGTTGATGGAATGTTTGTATTTTTAGGAAAAATAGAAAACTTCACTTAGGACACTGACTTAAGGCCACATAATCCCAAAAATGGCTGATTTTTAGCCTGTTGTTAAAAATGTGTACATTGACTTGACATAAAAACAAATAATAATCTCACTGGCCTGAATTTAATGGTTGCATTACTCCTTTATACAGTTTTCTTAAACAAACTATAGAAATTTCACTTTGAAAAATGAAAACTCTTACTTTGGAAGAGCAGCATAATAGAAAACTATACCAAAAATAATTTTATGCCAGTGATGGAGAATATTATCTACTTTAACATGATATAACATTTCTTACTGTTTTCTGCAATTTTTTATCGGTTCCCACTCTCTGTATCAACTATCCCAATATGCAACACTTCATAAATCCTAACACCCCATTAGTTTTACTAACTATCATAAAATTGTGATCAGAGAAAGCAAGTTTTTGATCCCACAAAATTCCAAAATCATTTGTAATAAAAACCCTTTCCAAAGTTGTTCTCTTAAAGTGATAAGATGTATCGAACTTTTGTGAACTACAAAATGATATGTTTTTACATTTTTTGATTTAAAAATTTCAAGAAACCCTTTAAAAGAAATCGACTCCTTGATTGCCTTTAATAAAATTCAAACTATATAGTCATATGAAATCCAAAAAGGCCCAAGTGACACTTAAAAAATTTTACAGGAGAAGCGATATACTTTTTAAAATGTGAAATACACCATTTATGTTAAGCTTAGAATATTGTCGATAAAAGCGTTGTTTTCAGTTGCAAAATTGTAAAAATTCGTTAAAATATGTATTTCGAAAGCATGAATCATAGTCATTAAAAAAGTTGATTTCGAATTTTTTTTATAATATAGGGCTTTTTGGATTTCATATAGTTAGATTTGTTTAAAGGGTTCCTAATAATTTTTTCTTAAGGCTATAAAAACATATTATAATTAGTTTTGTGTTTTTTATTAATTAAAGTACCCTTTTGTTTAATCTAAAATTGTATGTAGTTATGACATTGTTGCTGAGAGGAGGGGCCATTAACTTATCAACTTATCTGCCTATAAAATATATGATTTATGATATAATTTGAGGTCATTGTTTATTATAAATATCTATAAAAAGGATTTTGCATTGTTTTTAATCATATTTTAGCATAAAAAGGGAAAAATTCTACATGATTTTGCACAAAACAGAATATTCTATTGTTTAACAATTTAAAAAGAAGTCAAAAACAAAAACAATAACTCATTCACAAAAAAAATAAAACACATTGGCGATTTGCTTTTTTTAAACTCTATTATATTATCGACATAATACACATACACACTTACATAAATTGTATTTATTTGTAATTTTTATTGAAAGTTTCACCTAATTTTATATCTTTAAAAAAATATCTATTTTTTTATAAAATTTATAATTTTTTTTTCTTTTGTTTCTTTGCAGGATGATATTTCCAGCAATACAACACGTTCTGAATTGAGTTTTGTGCCAACAACAGATGATGATGGTAAATCGATAACATGTCGAGCAGAAAATCCGAATGTCAATGGTTTATATTTAGAAACCATGTGGAAATTGAATGTAGTATGTAAGTAACAACAAAAAAAAAAAAAATATTACAGGAAATAAGAAACTTACTATCGGTCAAGTTCGACCATATCATGTTTACTGGTTTTCATGATAAGTGTTTCGCATTCATATATTGGCTAAAAACAATTATGAACGAATTTTATTTGATGATGATGAACGATTTCAGATCTATTTAAAGATTTTCTTAAAAATGTATTATATTTTTAAGACATATTGATCGATATACAGACAGTTTTGGCATTGTGAACAAAGTTGTTAGAAATGTTAAATGGTGTACAATAATTCTGCATTTATTCATGAAAATGAATTGTTATTCACCAATATCTACCTAATTACACCAGGTATCATAAGGTGTACGAAGTGATTTTGATACTCACTGCTTAGATAAAGACTTTAGCTCTTTTAGAGACGTAGTCCATATCTAGACAGTTAAATGAAATTTGCAACAAAATAATTCGTTAGAGTTGACAAATACTGTAGCTAAGCTATGGTTTTTAACTCGGAATTAATGACAGAAAATAAAGACTTCGCAGATACATTTTCGGGAAGCAGGAGTTGTTTTAAAGGGTTTTTCCAAGAAATCATATATCAAATCGCTGACAGATTTTTTTGGCTGCTTCAGTAGAACTATTTATTATGCCTCAGTTGAGGAGTTTTTCACCCAGAATATGGTACTTCCAAATGAAATAAACAGCTAATTTATATGAAAATTATTTTTATTGCATATGAAAGAGTAAGGTTTACTAATTAGACAAAAAATTATGTCAGACAGGAGTCCATTATGACCACGCAAAAAGATCTGCAACTGCTTTTATAGCTCTTAATCTCATTTAGGCGAAACAGAAGGTCAATTAAGTATGTCAATTGTATCCAATTTTAGGGTTACAATAGATTAACTTGGCTGTATATAGACTTTAAAAAATGGCGTAAAAACACCTGATAATGGCGGCAAATTAATGGTGAAATTTCATAAAATTATGCGATAAATATATGAGAATTACTTAGTTCAACCCTATTTCGAAAGATGCTTGCCATCGCACGCCTAAGCGCTATACGCCTTAAAAAACGGTTCAGGTCAGAAGTACACTGAAATGTAGGTTTCAACAGCATTTACTTTAAAGTCAGCTTGAAGACTCATAAACGCAATGATATATACTCTTAATACTCGGTATTTTTTAGTGAATTCAACATCACCTTCTACTGTGTTCATTAAAAGCGGCTTAGGCTTGTCGAAATGCATTCCAAATGCCCAAAACGCCCAACCAAAATGCACGATGTTAATCGTAAAGAAACCAAAAAGTTTTCGGATAATTATCTTAATAGTTTTTATTGTGATAGAAAGTTCTATGCACAACTATGTGTGAAACAAAATAAAGGCCAAATGCTCGCCACGGTTTCGGTGGCATACCTCTATTCGTCGTTCATTCTTTTTAACGACTCTGGGATATACGATATAATGTTGAACAAGATAAAAAAATACCGAGTTAAGTACTTGAAAAAATGTGTTATTTAACACTGTTTCCAGTGTCACATACATCACTAAAGGCTAACACACGCAACAGGTGTGGCAGAGTATAAAAATATACATAAAAAAATTTAAGAATTAATATCCTCACGACAACAAATAGCATAGCCATTGAATTTCATGTGCAAAAGAATGACATATTGTCCAGGTTCATATCCTCACTTTCTGGCCACAAGAAGTCTGTTATGAGCGATAGCGAACGCCATTCACGGCAACTACTTGGCCACACTATCGCGAACAACAGCAATTTTATTCGCTCAATTTTTCCTATTGTGAATACATTTAGTCGAATATGCTGACCAAAAAAAAAAAAAAAAAAAACGCAAATTTTACGAAATGCATTTTAGTTTGAACGCCAATTTTCGTACAAGAATACAGCAATCTTAACATGCTGCTTAATTGTTTTTTTTTAACATAAGATCAGCACCCAGAGGAAGGAAAGAGGGAGTTGTGTTTATGGATCATTGATTAAAATTTACTCATGTGGTAAGTGGCAGAGAATACTTTCGTTGGAAGATTGTTCCACAACCGAACAATGCGACCAAAAAACAAATTCTCCCTTTAACGCGTTGTGCCATTCACTGAAAAATGAACTCCAAAGGGAGGCGGACGACGAGAAATACGAGTATTACTTAAAATATATGATATTTAGGAATTAATTCCTTAATTTCATCAGAACACATTCAGTTATAGTACCGATAGAACAATTGCATACGCCACATTGCGGCGGTACTCTAATGAATCGATAGAGTTGGCTACTCTACCGTTATTAATGAGCATCATCGCCCTCTCCTGTAGGTGGTTGAGAAGCTCCAAAATAGACATTAAAGCACCGGCCCATACATGAGAATTGTATATCACTTTGGGTCGATAAAGGCCTTGTAAATATTAAGGAAATCAAATGGAGTGTAGCATATTTTGCACCGTCTTAAAAGACCAAGGCACTTGAATGCTTCTTTCGACACTTGAAAAATGTGGTTATTCCAACGAACGATACAGTAAATTTCCAGAACCTCAAGAGCATCTGATTCCCCAATATCTACATCACCCGTGGACACAGATAACAACACACCACCACGTCTGTGTGTTAAAAACAACATTGAGTCTTGTGTGCATTAAAATAGACCCGTCGCATGACTCCACTCCGAGATTTTAACCAGGTCACTTCTGAGTGTGTCGTCCATATGCATTCTTCTCGCCCCAATCTCCAAAAGGCTCTGTCTACGATCAAAACAACAAACATGAGTGAAAAATGTTGCTGTCATCCGCAAAAGAGTAGATAAGATTAGAAGTGAGAAGAAGAAGGTCGTTAAAAAATATGAGAAAGAGAGTAGGAGAAAGAGCAGAGCCTTGTGGTATTCTTGAGTTTATCTTGAACTCATCAGATGAGAACCCATCTGTAACCACTCTTATAGAGCGATGTCTGAGAAAGCTAGATATAAATCGATAGAAGTAACTTCAGACACCAAAAGCATTAAATTTCGAAATGAGAGCCACGTGCCAAACTTTATAAAACGATATCCCAAGCCACAACCCTACTCTCACCAAAATCATGAATGGACTTGTTCCACTTCTACAAGAGCAACGCCAACGGGTCACCAGTAGAGCGGCCCTTTCGGAAACCATAATGACGATCGCTTAGCAAATCGTTGGACTCCAAATACCTCACAATCATACTCTCCATAACCAAGGAGAATATGTAACAAACTGCTATTGGATGGTAGTTCTCAGGGTTACAGGCCGCGCCCTTTTTGGGGATTGGCGTTACATTAGCAACCTTCCAGCAAGTTGAAAAAATACCGATGCGATATTATGCATTGAAAAGGTGAGCTAATGGATGCGCAAGCGTCGAAGAGCACTGCTTTGGGATAAGTGCTGGGATGCCATCCGTCCAAGAAGACTTGTTAACGTAAAGATTTGCAAGGACCCTTTTTATATAATAGGCATAGTTACTGATACTCTTTCAAGTTCGGGCGTTGGTTGAACACTCTTCGGCAAGTGAGAATTACTTGCAAATATTTCAAAGCTTTGCCTTATTAACCGGGTTCGTGAATGTTTGATCATTCCTTATAAGGACAGCAACCGAACTAGCGCTGTTCATCAGCCTTTTAACGAATGACGAAAAGTCTTCACTTCACCGCGGAAGAGTAAGAACTTTAGCGCAAAGGCGCTGCTCGTATTAAGGCGGCACATATAGATCTCGACTGTTTGCGAAGCAAATCAATATGGACACATTTATTATTGCGCCAATTCCTGAACGCTTCCTCTCTAAATCTGACTGCCATTTTATAAGTCAGATAAAACTAAGATTTGTTTCTAGGCTTTATCGAAAGCTTTTTGAATGGAATAAAAAAATCCATCCCCAGCGTTATTATATTTACTACCGTTTTTGGCATGGCATCGACGTTTGAATCTAAGAAACAAAGTTTCCAATTAACATGCTTAAAGAAATTAAAGCATTTTTGTGATAAAGCGTTCCATAGCCATGTAGGGAACCTCTCGAAAAGCTGAGGATGAGAATGAGGCAGAAATTATGCAATGATCCTCATTGCCGAGAGGTGCAAGAACCTCGACTACATACTTTTCAGGGTTTGTAGTGAAGAAAATGTCGAGAGTATTCTTTGGTGCCCATCTACACACGAAATATGTCAAGGTTAATTCACTAATTGCGCAAAGTGATTGTGCACGGCAAATAACTCAACGTATTGGCCCTCTAGAGTTTGCGGTCTGAAAAACAAATTTCCTAAAATAACATTTAAGATAACAGTAGAAAAGGGTGGAGCGAAGCACGTTGGGTTTTAGGTAGTATCATATAATTGTAATTCGTCTACATCCTGTAAAGAATATACATTAAAGAGAGAGAGAGAGAGAGAGGGTAATATTATAAAAAAATTTTCTTTTAATATTCAAATCGATTAACAGGTAGGCTGACCGTTGAACAAGATAAAAAATTCCGAGATTAGTGCTTTAAAAAATTTTGTATTTAACACTGTTCTGTTTCCAGTGTTACAAACATCACTAAAAGCTTTTACACGCACCAGCTGTTGCAGGGTATAAAAACATACATAAAAAAATTTCACTATAAATTGAGCAAAAATATAAAATATTTTATGAAAATATTTTTCATGCAGCGTAAGAAGAATAAAAAATGTATTAAAATCTGTATGTGGCAAGAGACAAACAATAGAACAATTGAGAGAGTACCCCTCTGTAAATAAATAAATATTCTTCTTTTATTATTTTTCATAAGCGCAATTTAATGGCCTATAAACCTTCGAACATTACCCCACGTCATATATTGAATAAATACAACAACAGTGGTGTTTTTATAAACATACGTTTAAGCAATTTTTTCACCTATTTTCTGCTGAACAAGTTATAAAAAAAGTGATTTGTTTTTTGGAAATGAGTCCCTGAGTATGTATGAAGTAAAAAAACAAGTGAATTTTTAACGGAAATTTTTTAATAAAAAATATTTTTATTAATTTCATTTTCAACGATTTTATGTGGAACACATTCCAGTGCATATCTATTCTTTCGCTTTCATGTGTTTTGACATAGACTTTCAATGTATGTGAGAGAAGGAGAGGTAGGCGGTTAAAATATTTGCTTAAATTTTAAATCAAAATACTGTTTTGAAATGCTATACATTGATCAGAATAAATTTATAATTCTTCTGAGAATTATTACATTACTTAGTTTTAAGTTATTTGGCTCTTATATTCACTTTTCAATCTTGCCACGTACCTTTTGTCATCTTGCACATAAGGAAAAAGGCCTTGAAAATTTATTTTTATTGCCAACACGTATGCTTTCGTATTATTATTTGCCGCAATCACGCTTATTTCTTTTAGGAATTCCATACAAGACACCACACTATTGTGCAATACATACTTGCAGCACGCAATATATGTACATATATGTGTATATCCGAGTATGTTTGTATAGACTCCTATAATATATTAAAACACCGACGTTAAAGTAAACACGTAAACGTAAATTTTATAGCGATAAATAGCACATCTTCACACATCTTCTTTTTATTACCTTTTCTGTTACAGCATTTATGTATATATAAATTTAAGTGTCGTATTGTTTTTGTAACAGACGGTAATTATTTGTGAGCGATATACAAAATTCTAATATTTTAAAATGAAATACTATTTTATACATTTGGAATTTATAAAGCAGTAGCACTTGTATACAGCGAAAAGGCGGGATGAGCGTTATATCACTTATGTGTTTGATTGTAAGGAAAAACTAAAATGAAAATCATGAAAATTAAAAAAAATACTCTTGATATTGTTAAGGTATAATGGTGTATATACGTTAAAACTTTTTTTAAAGTTAGATCATTCGGCAATATAAAAGTAATTAAGAAGAGGCGTGATCTAAAAATTATGAACCTCTATAACAACATTCTTCAAATACACTTAAGCTCTACAACTTTGGCAGAAATATGATCTCAATAATGAATGAATAAGAAAAAACAAGACTTGCAGACTCATGACACATTTTATTTCTTCGTAACAATATATTGTTACAAGAATGAAGTTGGGCACCCCTGTTGTTTATTATATTGCTAAAAAGATTAAACAAAAGTCGCAAAAACAACTATACGTGCTGTTTAAAAATAACCAAAACGACAACGATGTTAGCATAAATGTAGTAAATGAAAATAAATGGCAACAACAAAAACAGGCAGAAAAGTAAACAAGTAACAACAACAATAACAACCAACAAGAACTGAAAGAAGTAGATGTTTACATTTGCATGGCTTCATAAGAACTTAAAAGAAAATAAAAGAAAGAAATATTGAGAGGTTCGAGAGCTTTCGAAGTATTATTTACTATTGTAAATTCAGGTTAAAGTTAGATCATTCGGCAATATAAAAGTAATTAAGAAGAGGCGTGATCTAAAAATTATGAACCTCTATAACAACATTCTTCAAATACACTTAAGCTCTACAACTTTGGCAGAAATATGATCTCAATAATGAATGAATAAGAAAAAACAAGACTTGCAGACTCATGACACATTTTATTTCTTCGTAACAATATATTGTTACAAGAATGAAGTTGGGCACCCCTGTTGTTTATTATATTGCTAAAAAGATTAAACAAAAGTCGCAAAAACAACTATACGTGCTGTTTAAAAATAACCAAAACGACAACGATGTTAGCATAAATGTAGTAAATGAAAATAAATGGCAACAACAAAAACAGGCAGAAAAGTAAACAAGTAACAACAACAATAACAACCAACAAGAACTGAAAGAAGTAGATGTTTACATTTGCATGGCTTCATAAGAACTTAAAAGAAAATAAAAGAAAGAAATATTGAGAGGTTCGAGAGCTTTCGAAGTATTATTTACTATTGTAAATTCAGGGAACAGTTTATGTGTTGTAAGCTCAGCGTGAAGAGAGCTTGTGTAGTGTAAACTCAGGGAGAATTATTTGTCTGAAATCAGTGTAAAGAGAGTTTGTTGTGGATAAACTCTAGTTGAAAAGTTTGTAATCGAACTTAAAGTCCCAATTAGTCTAGAAGCAACATAGAAGGGAGATGTCAGTTGATATGACAACTAAATGGAGAATACATACTAGGGAGAGCGAACGGTTATTATTCGACCGGTTTTAATCAGTTTTTTCGGTTTTCTCGAATACGATTTTTTTTAAATATCAATTTTTCGAATACCGAAAAAACCGGTTATTTTAACACGAATATCCGATTAATTTAGATATGTATTATTTTTATATAACCATAGTAGATCAAAGAAGATATGCACACTTGAGCATCATTGACTTTCTCATTTTCTGAAAATAAATATTCATTTTTCATATATAGAAATTGATGATCAACTAGACTCACTGAAAGGGAACTACAAACGCCAGCTTCGAATGTCAGATATTATAGTTAGTAAAGTTTTCCAAACGTAAATAGTCGAAATCAGTCGCTCGCAATGTCGTGAGGTAATACCGCTGGTAAAAATTGTCAGATGATATCGCCTGCAATGAACTGCAAACTTCCTGGTTGGTAGGCGAGTGTCTTACCTAACATACCATATTGGCACACACTAATAAATACATGATGCATGCATTTGTGTTTCTACACATGTCCTTTGCAGTGTGAAAAAATTTGAAAATGGATGGAAAGGATAAGTAAACAGATATTGATTGTCCTTAAATATTAAGCTGAAAAAGCCCTTCAACACCAGAAATTATTAACCACCTTAAATATGTTTATAAGGTTAACGCTATTGTGCAACAAGGAAAGCTTGATTCTGTACCAAGTAGTCTGTATATGCTGGCAAGTTGTATTCTTACAAAAGACGCTGTAAAAAATTTGTCACTGGATGAAATATTGGGACGTTGCAGTATTGTGGAAGATATGACCGTTATGGCCCTAAAAATGCCGAAAAGCTTTAGCATTCCTACTTGCTAGAAACTACAACATGGGACAAACATTTATCAATTTTATTTGCTAATGCAACTTGAAATGAGAAAAATTTTATTTTACTAACAGAACCGATTAACCGGTTATTTGATAAATTTATAACCAAAAACGTATTTTTTAAAATTGAAATTTTTTCGAATTATAAAAAAACCGGTTTTTGAAAAAGGTCGAATAATCGATCTCCGTAATACATACAAATAGTTAGCTGTTCTGTAACGAACGTAATGTAGACGTGGTGTTTCTGTTTTCAGCAGAATTTTTCTGCGTTTTTACTTCACACACAACGTCAGCTGACATAAGATTGTTAATATCGAAAAGAGTAAACAAAGAATTCGGGCTTAATTTAAATAAATAAAGAATAACTTAAAGGTGTGTGTTTTTAATTGTAGTTATTAAATAACAATAAACTTAAATAAAATGGGTTGTGAAAAATTTATATTGTTGGTGCAAAGCATGTATTAATTAATAAATTATTTTTTGTTTACACACAGACAGATGAAAACAGCTGACACATTTTTACTTCACCACCTAATCACACTTGACGTTTTAATCGCGTTACTTTTGCGGCACGCCTACTTTACTTCTAGACAAATTTGGGCTTAAGTGGTAACAACAATCGGGTTAAAAAATCTTTAGGTAGAAAGATTTATCGAGTAATTGTTGTTGTTTGTAAACGGAGAGATTAACTACAAATAGAAATTGTTAGTGTCTGTAAAAAGGTTACAAACAGTGGACACAAAACTGTGTTAATTAATAATTAATAACTAAAAACCAAACGTCAGATTTATATATTATTTCAACTACAATCTACGAACTCATAAATAAACGCTTCTGAAAGGTAAAAACGTAACAATTTTTTTGATTTATTTTCTTGCTCAACTTTCGAATATTTTCATACCCTGATTTTTTCGGAACTAAGACAGCATACTGTGCATTCGATCTGGTATCACAAACAAACCTTCTACATAATCTTAAGAAAAGGGTTAATAAAACTGTTCAAAGAGTTTTTCCGGACATGTATGGACCGGTGTTTCAAGTCTATTTTGGAGCTTCTCGACCGCGTTCATGAGAGGGCGAAGGTTCTTCTTAATGACGATAGGGTAGTCAACTCTATCGATTCATTAGAGCATCGTCGCAATGTGGCGTGTGTTTCATTGTGCTATCGGTATTATAACGGAATGGGTTTTGACGAAATTAAGGAACTACTTCCTAGTAATCATATATTCTTACGTAGTGCTAGTATTTCTTGTAGAGTGCATCCCTTTGCAGTTGATTGTCCAGTGAATCGCACAACGCATTATAGGGAGAATTCGTTCTTTGTTTGCACTGTTCATTTGTGGAACAATTTTCCTCCAAATGTCTTTCCTGCCACTTACGACATGAGCAAATTCAAGTCGAACGTTCACAAACACTACTCCCTCTATCCTCCATCTCACAACCTATTTTCCTAGTACCAGCATAATGCACTGCAAGAGTAGGTCTCAAACAAAAAACAAACACTTCATTTGAGTCGGATGGCATACCAGCACAGGTTCTGAAACAATGTTCTTCGACGCTTGCATATCCACTAGCTAACTTTTCCAGTGCGACATATCAAGACGGTATTTTTCCACTTTTCTTGAAGGTTGCCAAGGTAACGCCAATCTCCAATAAAAGGTGAGGCTAACAACTATGAAAATTACCGCCCATAGGTATTTGAAGTCCAATGATTTGCCAAACGATCTGCGGAATGATGTCAGCAAGGGCTGCTCTACTGGTAACTTGCTGCTTAACTGACTTACCACAGCTGTAAAGTACGTTTAATTCTAAAAAATTGTGAGTTCCAAGCTTGATTTAGCTTATGTAAGGTTTATTTGGCTTTGTTGATATGATTCATAACCAGGGTTGTCAATCCCGGTTGGGTTTTTTATTTAAAGTTTTTCGTAGTTTATTTACAACAAATATGGGTGTAATTTACGTATTGGGACTACAAATTTATTTGTTCCGTTTTTGACCACAAAAAGATAATGAAATAATAAAGTTATCAAGTCACTGCTTACATCCCTTATCCACTTCTGAGACAACTTTCAAAACCCGATTCAGAAAAATTTCTTGTCTTTTAAGGCGCTCCAACTTTGAAGCCGACCTTGTATTTCTTCAAAGGAAATGATTTCGTGACATGTTAAAAGATAAATATATATCTCCTTATACGCCCTAGATAGTTTTTGAAAATTTAGGGCGAAAATCGAAATGCGTCTAAAAGAGATGACTATGTGCTGTGTTTGCTTCCCTTACACGTATTTTTTTTTTAAACATAGAATCCACGTTTTTTAACCTTGGAACGAATGTGTTCCGTAATACAAATAGGTCGTTATAGCGAAATGTTATGTAAAGAAAGCCTGTATAAGGAATTTAAGTATATTTTATCTGTCATAACAGCCGACAAAGCAATGTTCGGCAAATACAGCGGAATCGGCATTTGATCGTTTCTAAAAATTGTTTTGAAACTTTTGCGGCATGAGGTCGGGTATTATCATGCAAAAGAATAAATTAATCACGTTTGCCTTTATATTCCAGCGGTTTTTTGTCATAAAGTACGATTCAAAACGAAGTAATTGCAGTATGCTTCGATCAGCCAGTGCACAATGACGCCTTGATCCCACCAAGAGTGCAAAATTGCATTATAAATACTAAAATAACATGATTGTATATATTCATTCCCATAACATTCTGTGAAAGAACATGGGGACTTCTCTCAGTCAATAAGCTGCACCCGATTCTCTTTTTAAACTCATTGAAAGCAACCTACAGTTTAACACCGGCTCCGAACGACAAATGCATTTGGGGACGTTTGCAATAGTAGTAATATTCATAACCAGTTACTAGCTAATGTTATGAGGTGATACCCTGTCGAAAAACTTTTTATTTTTTTTTAATGGTCCGCCCTGGTATTGAAGCAACGAACTTGTGGTTGGTGTATAAACAAACAAAAAATATTGTTGAGTTGAATGAAATTTGGAAGCATTTATAAAGCCAAAAAAGCCATCAAAAAGCCCAATGGAACCCGGTGGTTTGAGTTAAAAAAAAACCCGGGTTTTTGCCAACCCTCTTCATAACCTCCTCTTTAAAAGCCTCCGCATGATGCTTCGGATCCTTTGTTATTGTTTTCGTTCACTGTATCAACTTTCAAGCAAGTTTTATATGCAAAAACTTTGACCAACACACCACGCCACATCTTACTCGGACCATATTTTACCTTCTCTTAGTGCTTTGTATAAGTAATTGACAATTTTTATTTAATCTTTTTGAATTTGAAGTTTATTAATTTTGATATTAATCTGCGAAATATTACAATTAACTTCCGTAGTTTATTTTTAATGCCTCGAAAAGCTTAATCCTCTTATTTTCGATTTCCATAATTGAGTATACAACTGCATATATTCTGCCACGTTTTGGTACAACTCTTGAACATCTTTAACGTAAAAAATGTAGATGAGACTTAAAATGAGTACGTACATATCGAGCCATAACTACCAAAAAGACGTAATCGACAACAATTTTTAGAGGAGGTTTTTTTAATATTTTTGTTTTAGCTGTTAAATCATCCGGGTACATATATTTAGCAATTTTAATTTTGTCGGTTGGTGCGAATGATCGAGTCTTATCGATTTTTATTAAAACTCGAAAATCGATAATCATGGCGTTTACGTCTTTGTGGCGGTTATAGTTCGATACAATTAAAAGGAAGAATTTCATATTTACGTAGCAGGTATAAAAAAATAAAAAAATAAATTCATATGCTCATGCATATCTTCGTGTGTGTATCCTTTAAGAGCCCTACAGGATGGTGCTTCATGCCACTCACTTGTGCTTCAAACACTCAACTCAACGATTGATTTTTGTTTGTTGAAGTTTTTCAAAGTTGTTCAATAATTTTGTTTTTTTTTTCCTTTTTTATTTCATCGAGTCGAATGGTATAAATTCAAAGGCAATATGAGAAACTGAAAAAGTAAGCACAAGTGTATCTATATGAGTGCAAATGTTCCACTTTTTCTTTCTTCAATACGAGTGCCAGTTTTCGATATAAAATTTTAATATGCGTTGCGCATTTTCGGTACATTATGACATTGTTAACATATTTTTCATCTTTTTTTTATTTTTTTGTGAAGAACTACAAACGCACCGTGTCGTCATTTATTCACTTGTATGCCGTACTTATTATTTTTTTTAAATTTTTTTTTTTCATTTTTATTTTGTTACGTTTTTAAAGAAAAATTTTTTTATTTGAATATTTATGTACATGTGTGCTTCTCTCGTTTGCCTCTTTTTTCCGCTTTTCATTTTACGCTACGAGTTGGTTTTTTATAAGGATTTATTTCCACAAATTATGACTCTGAGTTATATCTTTCGATGTTGCTCATTTCTTTCCTTCTGTTGTTGCTGTTGTTTTTCCTTTTTTTCTCTCATAATGGCTTTAAGGTTTTAAAGTTTATATGCCTTTATGGCTTTAACTTAGTATATGTTTTTAATAAAACAGAGAAGAATAATATATAAAAAATAGCAGGTACATATACATATAATATATGATCCACTCAGCATGTCAAGGTTAGAGGAACGCAAAAAAAAGCAAATGAAAAGTGTATTAAAGTGTTAAGCAGTGATGAATTTTATATGAGCTTCAGTCTTAATACTAAATCAAGAAGACCTGGTTTAAAATAAAATTTCAAGAAAAATATATTAAATATGTCAAATAAGTAGGAGATTCAGGTACAGTATTTGTAAAAATATATTTTATATATTTACCCGCTATACCCTATAGTTTGAGGGATAATATTTGTACATTACTCAGCTTTGTTTTAAGACATAGATTAAGAAGTAATTTCCGTTTCATTGAAGTATGTCAGCTTTCTTTTCAAGTAAACATTTTAATTGGAACGTGTTTTAAGTATTATTCGATAAAAGCTAACAAAAGTAGTTAGATTCTGCACATTATGTCTTAAATAGAAAACTTGAATCGATAAAGCACTTCAGTCACCCTTTTTTTCCTTTACTTCCCTGGGAAGCATATTGGCATTCCTCAAATCATCCATTACTTTGTTTCAGTTCCAATAATCAAATTGATTTGCAATCCAAGTAGATGATTAATCAACTGATGCTTGACTCCATATGATTGTGCGTAGTAGTAAAAATCTTTACAAAGTTAGTTAGACTCTGCACATTATGTCTTAAATATAAATCTTGAACTGATAAAGCTCTTAAGTCACCATTTTTTTCCTTTACGCCCCTAGATAGCATATTGGCATTCTTTAAATCATTCATTACTTTGCTTCAGTTTCAGTAATCAAATTGATTTTCAAGCCAAGTAGATGATAAATCAACTGTAGCTTGGCTTCATATGATTGTGTGTAGTGGTGGAAACCTTTACTAAATGGTGGTAAAAATCCTTACCTAAGTACTGTAATTTTTCTCAGTAGGTGGCATTATCTCCTGATCATCCATCTGATGTTTGCCATCTTCGCCAAAGGGAATTTAGAAGGTCATGTCCTCTGCTGAGATTCGAACCAGGGCTGTGATATATGCCTGCGTTTTAACCACTACAACCCCTCTCTTCGTAAATATAACATACAAAAATATAACTTATCTACATACGGTTTGCCCCAAATAAGTCGTCAAATAGATGAAACATATCAGACTCCAACGTAACAATATGTTGCGTATATTTGAATCTCCAGTTGTTGAATCCGCTGTTGTGTTTGGTGGGCCATACATCGGTTTAAATTTGAACGAACGGTTATTTTAAATATGGTAGTACAGATGTCATTCTATTCTGTCACAAAATTCAGTATATTATCTCCTGTGAACAAAATGAAACCATTTACGCTTGAGCAACGTTGAGACTTAATGGCAATAGCAGCAATTATCTTTTCGGATAATTTTCGTCTGGGTATGTAAGTTAAAAAACAAAATTGCCTTTTTTGGAGCACAGAAAACTCAAACGTGGTCTTACAGAAGTCAACGCATCCATTACGAGTGACTCTTTAACGCGACTTGTGAAGTGGAGGCTTATATATCTTTGAAAATGAGGATGGCGTAACCATTTCGATCAATGGAGACACCTATTGCACCATGATAAACGAAATTTCTGCGCAAACATCTTAATTGTATTGATGTGAACGATATTTGGTTTGAACAGGTGATATGATTGACATCGTTGGACTATTTTCTGTGTGGCGCCGTTGAAGAGACAAACCGGAAACAATTCAGCATTTTAAGGCCAGCATTCGTGATGCCAATGACGACATACGATCCCGTACACTAGAAAAAGTTCTCGAAAATTGGCCGATGGAATGGGGTAATATGAACGGCATATGAATGAAATAATATTTCATTTCTAACCGGAACAATTGTACGTCACAAAAAAAAATAGTTTGGCAAAATTTCCAACCGTTTTTTTTTTTTTAATTAAAATTTCCAAATGAACTACCCGATACACCTCAGTTCATTAAAACATTTTACCACTTCGATGCTGGTTTTTCGTCTCGTTTCTTCCTCAACAACCATTTATATTTTCTATTCTTTATGGGTTTGTCGATGTCTTTCTGGTCCACAATTTGTAATGCTTGCACGTAAGTTATTGTCCCAGGTCACCAAGTTTCATTGTTTAATATATTCATCATTTGAGCCAGGATTTAAAACTGTACAACAATGCATAATAATAGGTGTTTAAGAGTTTCGTTTACAATTTTGACGAAAAATGAAATATCTTTTTATATGTAAAACAAGCTTTATTAAACCATGTGCCGTTTTAATCGAGACCTTTCAACATTTTAGAGGTAAAGCCCTTATTAGATCAGCGTAAACCTTCTGAGCTCTCTGAGCAAGAAACTGATTCCACTTAGATTTGCAGACCATGTTACGCCATCTTGTTGAAAGCACATCTCCTGGACATCATGGTTATTCAATTCAGGAATGAAAAAGTTAGTATTCATGGCTCTACACTGATCACCATTGACTGTAACGTTCTGGCCAACATCGTTTTTGAAAAAGTACGGACCAATGATTCCACCAGCTCATAAAGCGCACCAAACAGTCAGTTTTTCTGGATATAACGGTGTTTCCACATACACTTGAGGATTACCTTCACTCCAAATGTGGCAGTTTTGTTTGTTGACGTAGCCATTCAACCAGAAGTGCGCTTCATCGCTAAGCAAAATTCGGTTATGAAAGTTAAAAAAATTTAAAATTAAAAAAAAATTCACTTATGAAAAATGAAAATTGCACTATTTACAAGCGTTGTTCAGGCGTGAGTCTATACATGAGGAATTGCCAAATTTAAATTTACACCATTGCAAGAGTTCTGCAGAAATTTAAACAATTAAAAAGTTAAAGTTGCAAGGTCCGATCTGTATGGTGAATGCATCAAAATTTCTCCGTCAAACTCTCTCAGTTACTGTCGAGTCATCACAACATATTTTATTTATTTATTTATTTTTTTTTTGTTGGTCAGTTCTGGCCGTTCTGAATTATTAGCTTCGATCCGTTTTTTTAGAAAGTATGATCATAATGAAAAATTCCCTTTCAATCATACCAGACACACTATTCATATTTTTCTTGTTGCCAATTCTCGTTTATTCTGGTACCAAGATATATGTGACCTTCTGCAGAGCTTCAACTTTTTTCTTTTCAATGCCAAATAATTCGCTACAGAAATGCTAGATTTTCGATTCATTTTAGCACAGAATCGCGAATAGAAATTCGGTCAATTAAATTGTTCATTCTTAGTTCATGTGGTACTTAAACATAGAACTTCTTTGTGTATCCAGCATTCTTTAGTTATGATGGTGAGTGCCTTGCTCCATACAAATGATCACGCTGCATATGGGACTTTTTTTCTATTTATTTATTTCATTTTTTTATTTCATCTACATTTTAGTATTTAGCTGAAGGCCTAAGTGGCTATCAACTATGCTACAGAATCGATGCAGGTGCACACACGGCTGATATGAGATCCTCTCTGATAGCCAAGCGGCCATTAAGCCAGTTTCGGGTGTAACTTTTAGCTCCAAGTTCGTTAGGGACTGTCGTGATTCCTTTGTTATACTCTCGTGGTACTTTGGTTTTCATCCCATTTCGGTCCCTGGTCACTGAAACATTATTGTGTAGCTTATGAGCTTGCTAAGGCGGGCGCACTCCCGCCGGACAGTCACCTACCGATGTGGGTTGGTGCACCGCTGACCTCCTTTAAGCTGTCTATTAGGCGAAAGTATTTATTTGCTTCATTGCTAGACTCATCTGGTCTAGATTGGATGGTAGGCGTTATAACCAGTTGTTTAAATTGGATCGTGGGACCATCTCCTCTACTGTGTCTGTCCTCATGGTGCATTGCATTATTGATAGGCACGCGCAAGCCTACGCTTACCAGCGAATGACTTCCTTTGAGGTTGTAGGTCGACAGAAGAAGAGGAGAGTGTTGCCCAATCAATTTTTCTACGCTAGACGTAGATTTACAAAACTTGGATTCCTGTTTTTCGATAGCTTATCGGAACTATCGAACATCGATGTCAGGCTAATAGTCAGATTCATTAGACAGTTGGGCTGGTTTCCAATATGATTTCTCGGAATATGCTTCTCTGTGGGACGTGTTGATGACTGTCAATATTGATTATTAAAGACTTGGCGGTTAGCACAGGAGCCGTTCTAATGTGTCTTGACTGAGGCTGCCACTCCCTCCTAACATAACCTAGTATTTAATCGACCAGAGCGAGGTGCCACTTTAACATCAAAATTATCAAATCGAAAAAGGACCTTTTCGCTGCCGTGTTTCTAGTTGGATCATCGTCCCTGTAAAGTTTAATAATGTTTTCAGTAGCATGTGACTCATTCTCACCTTTGGTCTTGAATAATAGAAAAATGAAATACGCGATTTTAGTAATGTCTTCTAACAAAGTGAGCTAACTTTTTTGAACACCTGATATATCTGTCGCTGTGATATAGTAGGTAAGACACTCGCTTACCAACCAGAAGGTCGTCGGTTAAATACCAGGCCATACCATCTTAAAAAAAAGAAAAAAGTTTTTCGACAGCGGTAGCACCTCATAACATTAGATAGTAACTGTCTATGAGTATCACTACTATTGAAAACTTCTCTAAATGCATTTGCCGTTCGAAGCTGGCGTTAAACTGTAGGTCTCTTTCAATGAGTTTAAAAATAGAATCGGGTGCAGTTCATTGACTGGGAGGTACCCATGTTCCTTCATATATCCTCCTACCATATCGTGCCGCATTCCTCATGGCTCTTGCCTACCCTATTTAAATAAATCAGTCTTTTTAATGAAAGCTTGTCTTGGAATCTTTCCTGACTAAGCAAAGACAGCCTCGGTTCTCTAAAAAGCTAAGCAATGGCAGAAAAAGTGCTCAGAAAGATCTAATAGCTTTACAAACGGCAGATATTGAATATCAACGACTTTTTACAACATATGACCAAAGAGCATTACAAATGGCAGGACCCTTGTAGGTTTTTTGAATGAATATACACAAAAGAAGGCTGAAGCGAGTGTTTCTGAAAATGAGTAGGCATCAATAAGTTTTTACACATTATCCTGAAGTTGGTGAAATAATTACAACAGCATAACATTGTCACGTTTTAAATTTTTTAAAAAGTTTGAGTTTTTTTTTTAAATGCTCCAAAATAAAATAAACACCACGCTGTTGTTGTTTTACAGTTTTCTTTTCCCACTTTTCAGTATACATACATTTATAACTATACAGTCTCCAACTTATTTATGTTGTACTTAAAATTCGTTTATACTACACTTTTATTTACGCCTAAACAGGACTTTATTTTATCACTGCAAAGCAATAGCAATATCGGCGTAGGCACAGCATTCTTCTACAATTTAGAAATTTGTCTCAAACGCTCTCAAAACCTCTATTTTATGTGCGTTAATTTTAAACATGTAAGATTTTGTTACCTAAAAATGGTTGAGTTGGCAATGCCGTCAAATACACAAATCAGTACGGCATTAGCAGGGTAACACATTCACAACCTTGACACAATAACTCAAAGCCCACAAATTAGTCCATGATGTGGAGTACCTTCTTTTTAGGCATTTCTATTTACGTAACAATATTAAGCGATTTTTAAATATAGAAAATGTAGAAAAGAGTGTAGCTTTTATAAATACAAATGCTGGGATGCAGATCTAATCATCTTAGAAAAATTCCCAGATTAAATTAGAAATGAAAGTAACGCTTGATTGAACGTTTAGAGCTTAAAGCAGACATGGTGAAAATATAACGATTTTAATTTAAAAAAAGAAAATATGTATATTAGTATCTCTTTAAAACTTTTTGCACGTTCATTTATGTATTTAATTTTGATTATTCCTTTCAATTAACGCCTAAATACATATGTTTTAACTAACTATAGGTATATCGTTTATAATAAAAGAAATCAAGCAAAATTATTCTAGTGGTTGCAGATAAGCCACCGAATATTTTAAGTTCTCTTTAGTACCCATCTCTGTTACATCTATTTCATGGAACTATATATGCCCCCTTTAACCTACATTTCTCTTTTTGAAGAATATAAAATTATTTAATTTTATGTGCTTCTTTTTTGAGCTTAAAATTTACTTTCTTAGAGAAGAAAAAATGTTGAAAATGCATGCACTACACCCATAATGTATCTTTTTTATGTTTAGAAGGTTAAATTATGTTTTATTTTTGTGACTTTAATAAAAAACATATGATGTTCGAAACGGGGCGTATGATTAATATTTCTTTGATGTATTAGCACAGCTATACGTATGAGTAATATTTGATGATTTGCACATACTGTGAGGCCTATACACTAAAACAATGTTATTAAGGAAATTATCTTTTTTTTTGTAATTTAATGATTTATTAAATTTAAATTTAGAATATTTATTAAAGTAGGAATTTCGGAATTTGTTTGTATAAGGATAACATCTTAAGGAAATAAAACTTTGTAGTATCATATGTCAAATCAGGGATGGAAAATTTACTATTCCTTTCTTTTAATAAATACTTATAAAATAATAAAAACAAAGTTAACATTTTATGTATTTCGTCGAATGTTTAAATATACTGCACATATTTGTTGTAAAAAATACTTAAGAATAGTGCACAGTATGAAAAAGTAAACAACAAATACAATTGTATTAACTCTTCCATACCTGAAGAAAATAAGAAAAATAATTTCATTTTATTTCAAATGCGATAGTGTAGAAACAAAATATACCCTTCAAAAAATAAGCGAAAATTGTCTAAATATAGGGTGGGCCATTCAAAAGTCTAAACAGTCTAAAAATGCAATAACACAAAAACGGTTTGGAATTTTACCAAATTAATTTTTTTGTTGTGAAGTACAATTGTTTCGTTTAAAAATTATATACTATTTCATTTATATGGCTGAAGCGGCTGCCCAACGGTGTCGTCGCAGATTTTTGGCGGCTAACTGACATCAACATTTCGGCTAAATAAAGGTCCATCAGACATTTGACGCAATAAATCGATCCTCATTTTCGAAGAAATATGGGCCAGTAATGCCTCTGTTCCACACGCTGCACTATTGTGGCATGGGCATTAGCTTCTGTAAGACCTCGTTTCGGTTTTCTTAACCCCAAGTATGATAATTTTGCTTATTAATCTACTCACCAAGATACAAATAGGCTTCATCCGAAAAGACGATTTTTTTGGTAAAATCGACATCATCGTACAGTTTCTCGTCCGCCCATTTATCTAAGTGGAAATGAAGAGGATGGTCATGCGGTTTCAGCTTTTGAACCAATTGGACTTTTTAAAGTTTCTGGTTTGTCGGCATAACACTTTTCTTTAACGGCAAGCTACAGAATTTAGTCCGACGGTGCGAAATCGCAGCTTCTTAGCGGCCAACTGACAACGCCATTTCGGCTGATTAAACAGCCACGAAACGTTTGACGCATTAAGCCGATTGTAGCCTAGATGTGTGGCAAGTTGCACCATCCTGTTGAAACCAAACAGCACTCACATCAATACCATGAAGAGCGGGCAAAAAAAATCGGTTATCATTGTCCATTGAACGTAATGGTTGCGCCGTCCTTATCTTCAAAGAAATATGGGCCAACGATGCCTCCGTTTTACAAGCCACTCAAAACAATCACTCAAAATGGGTGCATTGGGCTCTCTAAGATCGCGTTTTGGTTTTCTAAGCCCGAAATACGACAATATTGCTTATTAATGGACTCACCAAGATAAAAATGAGCTTCATCCGTAAAGACGATTTTTTGGTAAAATCGACATCATCGTACAATTTCTCGTTCGCTCATCTAGCGAACCGGAAAACAAGCGGATGATCATACGACTACAACTTTTGAACCAATTAAGCTTTATAAGGCGTCATACCGAGATCTTTTCGTAAAATTCGACGTTAACTTGTGCGTGAAACCTTCAATCCTTGAGAACGATGACGAGTTGATGATGTTGACGGATTCTTACTCACACTTTTTACGAAGTATCGTCTTGGTGTATCAACAATGAAACCAGATTCATAAACTTTAGCAATAAACTGGCGTATACCGAGCACTGCTGGTCCTTCCCTGCGACCAAATTTTGTACAACATTTTCGTGCAATTTCCGAACAATTTTCTTTGTTATGGAAATAAATTTCCAATAAATGCCAATGTTGCTCAGGCGTAAATCGATTCATTTTGTTCAGTGGAGATGATGAATTTTGTGACAGAATAGAATGACATAAGGATTGCCAGACTCAAAATAACCGCTGGTTCATATTTAAACCAATAGATGGCCCACCCAATATACCAATTACTCATGCCATTAATACAAAGGAAAATTACTAATCAATGACTAAAATTTGTCATTACCCAAATACAACGATAATAAACGGAAGATCTGTGGTGACCTTAAGTTGTGTTTCTTTGTATATATAGCATAGACCATCGTAAGTAACTGCAATTTAATCTATTTCAGATCATGGGTTTATTGACTGGTATGAAAAGAGGTTTCACAAAATATTGTTGTTTCCTTTGTCTATGGGATAGTCGCGCTACATGCTATCATTATGTCAGTACAGAGTGGCCAAAAAGAATTGAGTGTTCGGAAGGAAAACAAAATTTTTCAAATAAACTATTAACTAATCCAAATGACATCCTTCTACCGCCGTTGTTCTTTTAAGAACTGTGTCAAGGCTCTTGATAGAGGTGGTGTAGCATTTAAATATTTGCTAGCGGCTTATCCTAAAATTTCATATGCTAATATCAAAGAAGGCATATTTGCTGGCCCTCAGATCGGGTAGCTATTGAATGATTACAATTTTTCACAATGTTTATTGGAGAAAGAATATGCAGCCTAGAAATCTCTCAAAAGCATCGTAAATAATTTTTTTGGAAACAATAAAAGTCACACCAGACAAATTGTGGCTGAATTATTGAAAAATTATCATGAATTATGTGCAGGAATGTCAATCAAAATGCATTTTCTTCATTTGCATTAATTTTTTTATACAAAGCCTATGTGTCGCAAGCGACAAACAACGAGAGCTTGCTCACCAAGATTTAATGAAAATTGAAAGAAATTATCAAGGATTTTGGGACAAAAGTATTTGAGAACTTTTTATACGGAAAAATGATTGCATATATCGAGGAGCATAAAAATAGTTTACCACTTTTAAGAGGAGTGCCTCAAGTTTCTAAAGGGGGACTACTTTTGCTTTCGTTATATGAGAATGATCTGCCAGAGCATCTCTCAAAATGTAAGATTCATCTTTATGCTGATGATGGGCAACTTACCTCGAGTGATTCAGTCAAGAGTATCGCTTAGGCCATACGAGATCTGAATGATGATTTGGTCGGATTTACCTGTGGGCTAGTGCGAATGGTCTCTGTTTGAATCCGGCCAAATAGGGTGAAAAATCTTAAAATAATCTTCAATAACTGTTTGACTTAGAATGATCATGTCACATCTCTAGTTGGACGAACATATACAGAACTTCGGGCTTTGTGGTCTTCACAACATTTCACGCCTTTAAAAATTAAGACTCTGCTTGCCAAGACGTACCTCATTCTTTCCTTATTATATGGATGCGAATTGTTTGCGAGCTGTGATTCGGTTAGCAAGAAAAAGCTAAATACCTTGATTGACAATATTATAGGATATGTACATGGATTGAGGAGGCTTAATAGCGTCTTGTCTCTTTCTAATAACCTTTACAATTTTTTCAATCGCCACGGAGTCGAATTATCATAATAACTCGCCATCAATGCTTAGTGTCAGAATGGCAGTTTTATGTACATGCGGCACGTCTTTGGAATAATCTTTTACTAAGTCAATAACGTAACTGTAACCGCCAATACCAAAAAATGCAGCTTTGGTCGTCATTTGATCTTTATCTATTATCTTTATTTATTACCTAATCTATGACATTTAACCGTATTTTAATTGGATAATTTAAAGCTTAGGCAAGTTACGCACAACGTGCTTAATTCTGTAAAAGTTTAGTTAAATATAAGATTGGTAGTTGCGCACAACGTGCTAAGTTTTTATAAAACTGTAACCAAATTTAACACGGTTAGTTAAGCACAACATGCTTAAGCCTAGAAAATATTGTTGGTGGTAAGAAACCAAAATGTATGTATTTTTGTTAAACTTAATTTTATTGAAATTTAATTTGAATTATAATTTAAGGAATTTGAATACCTGATTGCGTCATAGGTTGACAGTAAAGAAAAAATTGTATTTCACTAAACTTAACCGGTGTTGTCATTCTTTGCAAGCCATCACAATCTACTTCGGTTAACATTGAAGTTAACAGTAACAGCAAAGCTAATAGTTTCAAAATATATCTGTTTAATTTTGTTTCTTTATCTCAACTTTTTATTTTTTTTAAATATATGTTTATATTGATTTAGAGGATTTATGATGACTTTTATTTAAATTTATTAATTTTAAGTTTATATATAAGAGATTAATTACTCTAGTCTAGTTGTACAGGAAGTGAGAATATCTAATTGAATAAATAAATAAATAAAAGATTGCTGGAAGACTTGCTGGACTTTAAAAGAGGGTCCGCCAAATAATTCTTTTTTGAAAATGCTATAAATAAAAACTACTGAATATTAACTCAAATTTCTTTTTTTATTTGAAAGTACACACCTCGTCTGGCCATGCGGTAGCCTCCACGATCGGTCCAATTTTTAAGCACATTATCGATTGTGTGCAGCTGTATTTCACCAATGGCTTCACGAATATTGTCCTTTAAAGTGTCAATTGTCTCTGGCTTGTTGGCATAACACTTATCTTTGACGGCATCCCATAAATAATAGACCAACGGTGTCAAATGACAGCTCCGAGGTAGCCAAACTACATCAGCTCTGCGGCTGCTAATGCGATCTTCAAAAACAGAGCGCAAAACATGGAGTATAGCTTCGGCTGTGTGGCACGTATCGCCGTCCTGTTGAAACCAAATGTTGCTAATATCCTCCTCTTTAATTTTTGTGAACAAAAATTCGTTCAACGTGGCCCGGTAACGATCGCCATTGACTGTAACGGCCACTCCTTGCTCATTTTCGAAGAAAAATTGTCCAATTGTGGCACTGGACCAAAATCCGCACCAAACAGTGACTCGTCTTGGGTGTATCGGCTTTTCAATGTATGGGTGCGGGTTTTCTGTGCCCCAAATGCCACAATTTTGCTTGTTTACATACCCGCCAAGATCAAAATGAGCTTCATCTGAAAAGATGATCGGCACCTGCTGTAAATCGATCGCAGGCCCACTTAGCGTGGCGAAAACGAATTGGATGGTCAGTTAACTTCAACTCCTGAACCAATTGGACTTTGTATGGCGTCATACCAAGGCCTTTATACAAAATTCGTCCCAATGATGTCTCCGAAATGTTCAATTGTTGAGAACGACGGTGAATTGATGTTGATGGCGCTTCACGCACATTTTCTGCCTCACCTGCAATATTCTCGGGTGTACGCACTGTTTTTGGCTTTTCACGCTTTGGTTTATCGATAAGAATGCCAGTTTCTTTCACTTTTTTCACAAGATAACGAACATACGGAGCTGACGGTGCTTCTCTTCTTCCAAAAATCCGTACGCAATTTTCGCACACATTCTGCAACATTACCATAACTTTCAAAATAATGTCGCAATATTTCCCAGCGTTGTTCAAGCGTATACACAACCATATTCGTTCAGCGGAAGGATAAAACTGATTACCTGTCAAATCAGACATGAGCTAACTGTTAGCATTCACGAAATAAGCACTAGTTTAAAAAAAATATTAGATGGCGGACCCTTTACATGAAATAGAATCAACAAAATACAAACGACGTTCAAATAACGGCAATCACTTATGAAAATTCATTAATTTTTAAATAAACTAATGATTTTTTATGTAAAAAACGAATAAAAACATCTTTTTTTGTATCTTGAAAACCAGACGTGATAGAGTAAAACAAATTACAGTTAGGAATTCAGCCCCATAAATTAACCTAGGAAAGGTATTTGGTTGCTCCAATCGACTTCTATTGATTAAGTTTTTTTTAATTTTTTTTTATAAACTGTATTCCATTTACCTCTTTTAAGTATACGAATCCAACTCTCTTTATATCTTCTATAATTTCCGTTGTCAAGTGAGTCCTAAATGCCAACAGATAACTTAAGAACTCAAAAAACTGTCATACACACAAACAAATTATCGTATTTCCTTGAGACCAATTAGCCACTAGAAAGACTTGTTTGTCTTACTCCCAATCAGCTTATCCGAGTTTAAAATTAGACAGACATACAAACACAGTTTCGCATTCTAAGCAAATACCTATAAAAACAATCTCAATGGAATGCCAAACCAAGTCATACTAAAACTCTATCAGAAAAATAAACCAAAGGAATATATAAATAAACACAACCATTACTCAAATTTCCTGAAAGCCAAAAAAAAAAAAAATTTTAAAACAACAAAAAAAGGCCAACTATGCTACTCGTAATCGTATATTGCCAAAGTGCTAAAAAGTTCTATTCATGGTGGTAGAAATGGTGGTGATGGTATAGACAAATACGCATTTGTTCAATGTGTTTTATGAATTGAAACATGAAGAAGAAAGAAGAAGCCAGAAAAGCTAAAAAGAGCAAAGAATCACTTTTATTTTACAATAATTTTCGACTGTTTTTGAAAGCAGTAGTCATCTGCGAATGCTATTTTGTAGTACAATAACAAAAACAAAAAGGAACACCTAAAATATAGACAAAAGCAACAACGACAACATAAACAACAGCAATAAAAATAAATACTAAAAGGGAAATAATAGAAGCAGAAGGTATAAAGAGTAATACAACAATAATTTAGCGGAACAATGACAAACAACATCACAAACTGATATTGGCGGAAAAATAAATTGGTTTTTGGCTTTATGCTCCTTTATCATTTCTATACTTAACACATAAACATACAACATACACACTTTTAGACAAATCTATGCCATTATAAGCCAGCATAAGGATACAAACCAAGAGCCAAAGGAAACAGCAGAACCAATTCCAACTAGGACAACCAGTTTTGAAATACGAGTATGAATGAAAACGCAAAAAGAACAGAAATACTTGCAAATAAAACGGAACAAAGAAATATAAGGCAAAAGTAGTACAAAGAAAAGCAATAACAACAACAACATAGCTATACAATGAAATAACGGAAATCATACTCACACATACAGAACGAAGAACAAAACTAAAACAAGATCTGCCAAAGGAAAGCAAAACTGTTAAAACTTTCCATAAGAAAATATGAGAAAAAAGCCCGAAAAAAATATAAAAAAATAAAAAGTTATTACGCGGTTTGGTCTTGCTGAACTAATTTCTCGCACGTGTTACTTTGTAATTTTTAGTTTTTTTTCTTCAGTTTTTTTTGCTCTTATTTGTTTCCTATTACTTGGCATCTTGTGATTAAAAGTGAAATATTACTGCCAAAATAAAAGCTTTGATTTCAGTAATGGTAAAACTTTAAATATTTAAGAAAGTTACAGTTAAAAGAATAAGAATGAAAAAAAATTTTTAATTTTTTTAATTATTTTTTTTAATTAAAAAAAATTGTTTTTGTTAAATATTTTTTTTTTATTTTTAAAATTTTTCTTCACATATGGCTAATATTTGGTGAACAAAATTTAACCCTTATCATTATCATCCTAACTAGGCATACCTGCAACGCACAGTTTATTTAGCAAACCTAATGGTGAATATGCTATATGCATCCATCGTTCCGATTTTATTTTATTTTTTTTTTTTGTTCAGTTAGTAAATATGTTGTTGATATTGCCGCTAAATCGTCATAACTTGACATTTGCTTTTGTATATTCGGTTTTCTATATGTCCGTTAGTGCTTCCTGCGATTTTTCCAATATTTCTCCTCGCCTGCTGAAACAAGTTTCCAGTAATGTTTTTTTTAACTCGATTGAACAGAAGGAAGTCACAGGGAGTTCGATGGAATTTCTTGCATTTTTCGTCAAAAAAATTCCGAATAATGCTGGCACTGTGCGGCGATGAGTTACGATGGTGCAAAATTCACGAGTTTTCTGCCCACAGTTCTGGTCTCTTTCGGCGAATTGCTTCAATCAAACGTCTCATAGCGCCCAAATAATACTCTTTGTTTACCGTCTGGCCTTCTGGCACAAACTCATAATCCACTACACCGTTGTAAGCGATGAAAACCATGAGCATTGCCTTTTTTTTGACTGAAAATGACGTGTTTTTTTTTCTTTTGGTCTCGTCTCATTTGGTGCACACCGTTTACTTACCTGATGTTTGGATTACGTGTCGTACTCAAAAACCCACGTTTCGTCTTCAGTAATGATCCTTTTAATGAATGTGGAATTTGATTTAGACTAGCAAATCATGTTTTTGCAACCTCAACACGGTCATACTTGTGAAAATTCGCCAATACACATAGGCATACATAGATGTACACTTGGCTACGTAGCTTTTGCAAGTGTCAAGCTATGACGCTAAGATTTGGCGAGAATATCAATAACAGATTTACCAATTTAGGAATTTTTGACTTTTTGATCAAGGTAGTATGTGTATCTCTGACACCTGTGAAGCACATTCTACAAACGTGCACATTGGCTGTCAGTGCACTATTATCCGTAAGAAAATCCATCAGGAGTTTTATGTACGGCCTAAGAACCACGCCCAAAGTCCGGCTTTTAGAAATTTTACACATCTGGCAATTTTGCAATTTTTGTTCATATTGGGGATATTATAGTAAGCAGTTCTGCACAATAGGGTTACTGACCAATATAGGATACACGGAACCTTTCTTTCGTTGCCACTTATCCTACAGTGTCCAGATACCCAAAACAACTGCGTCCTATTCCTAAGTGCCAGGACTGCCAATGTAACGAAACAGCAGTGGCTATCAAAAAAAATGTCGGGTGGGCCAGTTATCGGTTTAAATTAGAACCAGCGGTTATTTTGAAATTGGCAATATTTATGTCATTCTCTTCTGTCACAAAATTCAGTATATTATCTGCACTGAACGAAATTAATCGACTTACGCTTGAGCAACTTTGGGATTTGTTTGAAATTTTTTTCCAAACAAAGACAATTGGTTGGAAATTGCAAAAAAATGAAAAATAAAAAATCGAAAAAAATGCAAAAATCATCTTCTCAGATGAGGCTCATTTTCATCTTGGTGGGTACGTTAATAAGAAAAATTGACGTATTTATGGCCCAGACAACCGAAACGTAGTCCTACAGAAGCCAATGCAGCAATTACCAGTTCGGTGTGGCTTGTGGAGCGGAGGCATCATTGGTCCATATTTCTTTGAAAATGAGGACGGCGCTACATTACGGTCAATGGATACACCTATCGCACCATGATAATCTTTTTTTTTGTGTCCGTTCTTCATCGTATTGATGCGAACAATATTTGGTTTCAACAAGATGGTAAGACTTGTCACACATTTAATACCACAATCGATTCATTGCATCAAAGGTTCGATGTTCGTTTAATTAGCTGAAATAGTGATGTCAGTTAGCCGCCAAGAAGCTTCAGTTTCAATCAATCAGGGCGGCTGCGGCAAACATTTTCTGTCAGTCTGTCCATTCTACTCAGGGCGGTCGGAAAACATTTTCTGTCCAGTTTGAAATCATGATCATTGCCTAGACAGTTTGCGCAAGGAAGACCATTAATATCAGGTGGGCCATTTATAAGTTAAAATATAAAAATGAGAAAAAAGAGAAACGGTTTGAAAGTTTGCAAAATTTATTCCTTTGTTGTGAAGTAGAATGGTTCCTGTTAGAAATGAAATAATACTTCATTCATATGACTGTCGAGAACTCTTTCGAGTGTATGGGGTCGTATATTGGCAACTGTATCACTCATGTTGGCATTAAAATGCTTGTCTCTGGTTTGTCGGCGCCACACTTTTCTTTAACGGCGCCACACAGAAAATAGTCCGACAAGTCGCAGCTTTCTGGCGCCCAATCGACAATACCATTTCGGCTAATTAAATGGCCATCAAACGTTTGACGCAATAAACCGATTGTGGTTGAGATGTGTGGCAAGTTGCACTATCCTGTCGAAACCAAACATCATTCACATCAATACCATGAAGATGTGGTGCGATAGGTGTACTCATTGACCGTAATGGTTGTTCCGTCCTCATTTTCAAAGAAATATTGGCCAATGATGCTTCTGCCTCACAAGCCGTAACGAACAGTCACTCTGAATGGGTGCATTGGCTTCTGTAGGATCACGCTTAAGTTTTCTAGGCCCCAAATATGGCAATGTTGTTACTAACATACCCAACAAGATTAAAATGAGCCTCATCGGAGAAGATTTAATTTTTTTATTTTTTAATTTTATTTTTTCTTATTTTTTTGCTATTTCCGACCAATTGTCTTTGTTTGAGAAATAAATTTACAATAAATTCTAACGTTGCTCAAGCGTAAATCGATTCATTTTATTTAGTGAATATAATACACCGAATTTTGTGACGGAATGGAATGACATTTATATTTATACGAAATAACTGCTGATTCAATTTTAAACTAGGAGATGGCCCACCTGATATATACATATTTCTGCAACGTAAATTTCTCGAAAGATGGTGATCAGACATGATTGGAATGTCAAACTGAACAATATCAAATTGTTGATTACATCTCATTTATCTTACATTATTTGTTAATGGAGTTTTGCTTGCAAAGAAATTAAAAAAATGTTAGTCAGCAACCACTGTTTGGACACCCCTGCTATCGACACAGTCTAAAGCAGCCTTTGGTCTTATGTTTTTCGTTAAAATAAATATTATTTGAAATCAAAGCACAAAAGTAAAAGTTATATATAGAAAATAATAACAAAAAGCAAAAATTTCTTAACAAACATAAATTGAAGTATAATACTCATACAGGTTACAATTGTAGAGAAATAAGAAATTGGTTTAATTTTTTTTTGTTTGCTTCTTTTTTCCTTTTTACTTTGCTAGCCATCCCATTCCACTAACTTACTTGTGAAAGAGACTCATTAAAATTCACTTAAATAAACGCACAAAATGTTAAAACTCATTATTTTTTATTTATTCATTTGTAAACGTATAGTAGCTAGCAAATCCTTTAAGAATTGCTTGTACACGTTCTGAAGAAACTTCATTTCACGTTCCATAAGTACCAGAATAGAAGGAAAGAAGCCTTATGTTTTTCTCTACTTTGGATTAGAAATTTATTTAATTTAACGATAAGACGATGAATAGTAACATGAAAAATATTAAGTGTTAAGTAAGTAGTAATAGTACTCTTAGTATTGTAGTAGTGGTAGGGAATGGGATCGAAATTTATTTATTCATTAATTTATTTTATATTCAAAGAAATGCTTTTTAAATTGTTTTAAATTTCTCTAAAATAATTATTATAACACTGATGTCGATGATGATGACGATGATGGTGATGACGATGTTAAAGTGTCACAGTTTTCCATTAAACTAATGTTGGCGTTTTTTATTTTATTTGTATTTTTTATCTTAACTTTTTCATTTACCGATTGATGTTTTTTTATATTTTACAGATCCACCTTTGGTGACTCTACGTTTGGGCTCAACACTTTCACCCGATGATATTAAGGAAGGAGATGATGTTTATTTTGAGTGTCACGTACAATCGAATCCTCAATGGCGTAAACTTTTATGGCTGCATAACGTAAGTATTTCAGCTTTATTTTTTCATTTTCTTAAAAAAAAAAAATAATAATAAAATAATAAAAAATAAAATAAGAAAACAGTTGAATAGATGAGGAGAAGTTCTTCCTTAATACTAGTTTAGCTACAATTTTTATATACGAGATGATGAGTGTATGTCTATATGTACATTCTATGGCTTGAGAGTACATTTTTCGTTTGTCTTCAAAAGTGAGTACAAATGTATTAAAAATTCAATTAAAAGAAGTTGTAGTACTTTTTTTTGTTGTTGTTATTTCTTTATTTTTTAATACCCTACATTATGTTATTTGAGATTGGGGTACTAGGTAACATTTGTTAGTGTAAATAGTAACTTAAAAGAAACAATAGGCAAAGAAATGTACACAAAGCTTAACTGTTAAGAGATACGAGGGCACTTTTTATATTTCATGAACTGACAACACTAGTGTCAAGAGAAAAAATCTGGCAACATCATAATGAACTTTGACATTTTTTAGCACAGACGTACTCACCACGTTTAGATGTACAATTTCAATTTGTCTTATTTAGAGTGAGTTAAGGAAATCAGTTTGGCCAAAAAATGGGAATTTCAGGAGAAGGTTTTTGTTGGATTATTTTTCACAATTTTCGACGTGGATTACCTTAACAAGAATGTGTCGATGAACTCAGTTTTCTGTATGGCGATAAAGCACCATCAAAAACCACAGTATATCGTTGGTATGATGAATTAAATCGTGGTAGTAGTTCGGTCGCCGATGAATTCCGTGAAGGTCGTCCAAAATCGATTGTTGTGCCAAAAAACATCGATGCCGTGCATGGACTGATAATGCAAAATCCTCATGTGACATACATGTATGAGTTAGAGGCATCCTTGAAAATTATTTCCACTTCAATACATATGTTTTTGCACCAACACTAAGTTGTAAAAAATCAATCGCTCAATAAAAGGCACACGTCGATTGGTGTAAGGAAATGATAGAAAAGTTGATAGAAAAGTTGAACCATGGTGCTTCAAAAGGCGTGTATAAAATCGTAGCAGCTGACAAATCATGGATATATGCATATGAGCGCGAATCAAACCACATGATCGTGTGATTATTTCAATTTGAGCTAAAACCAACAAAAGTTGTTCGTAGAAAAAGCACAGCAAAGCAAATGCTCGCCTGTTTCTTCATTCGAATGGTCACTGTTCCACTTGAACAACGTAGAACGGTCAATTTTGAGTGGTGCACAACCATCTGATTGCCGGAAGGCTTCGGAGAAATTTGAAAACCCAACCGCTGATGTCGAATTATTCTCCATTTTAATAATGCGAGTTCTCATAAATCTCATCAAACAGAAGAATTTTTGAGCAGTCAAAACATCAATTTGATTACTCATTCTCCATACAGTCCTAATTTTGCACCCAATAACTTCTTCTTGTTCTCGAAAATCAAAGGTAAACTGCGTGGTCAACGATTTATGAGCGCTGAAGAAGCTGTTGAGGCTTTCAAAAACCATGTTTTGGAGGTGTCTCAAGAGGAAGTAGTTTTTCTGCTTTGGAAAATGGTTTGAACGAATGCAAGAGTGTACTTTGCGTCAAGCGGAATAGTTTGAAGAAAAATAAAGCCATTTTCATTTAAGAATATTTGTTTTATTTGCTATTCCCGAAATATAAATAGTAACACTTGTTAATCATTTATTAAAGTACAATTGTGTGTTCAACTAAAAAATGCGCTAGGGGTCTCTGGCTTTCAATGATTTCCTCAATTCCTAGGCGCTGGATATTACGGAGAAACCCATGGCCCACGCTGCTATGCCGAGTATATCTAGTTTGCCGTTATTTTAAGGTAGGTCGGTATAATTACGAGCATACCACTACCAGTTGCTAGGCACAGAATCCTTATTTTTGGAAAAAATTTCTAGCAAAAGTTGCCGGAAGGATACAGGACGAGTTTGTAATTCTACATCGATGGCTCTAAGATGAACGATATAGTGAGGTATGGTTATTTCTCTCCGGACCTTAATATTAGGATCTCGCATAGACTGCCTGATTACTGCAGCGTCTTTCAGGTCGAGATGACGACTATTTGGTAGGTGAATAATTGGCTTGCAATAAACACAACCACGATTAGGAGGTTATGCATCCGATAATCAGGCGGAAACAAAGTCTTGGAAAACTATGTTCGCTCGGGCGATATGGCAATATCACTTTTTTTTATATAAGACCAGCACCCTAATCATGCAGTGCATTGTGCTGGTACTAGGAAAATAGGTTATTGGAAGGAGGACAGAGGGAGTAGTGTTTATGGATGTTAGATTTAAATTTACTCGTGTCGTAAGTAGCAGGAAATGCTTTCGCTGGAAGATTATTCCACAACCGAACAGTGCGACTAAAGAACGAATTCTCCCTATAATGCGTTGTGCGATTTACTGGACAATCAACTACAAAGGGATGCGCTCTACGAGAAATACGAGTACTACGTAAAAATATATGATTTTTGAGAATTAATTCCTTAATTCCACATTCCGTTATAGTACTGATAGAACAATGAAACACACGCCATATTGCGACGGTGCTCCAATGAATCGATAGAGTTGGCTACACTACCGTCATTGATGAGCATCTTCGCGTACGCGGTCGAGAAGCTCCAAAATAGACTTTGAAGCACCGGCCCATACATGAGAGTTGTATTCCATTTTGGAATGGATATAGGTCTTGTAAATATTAAGGAGACCAGATGGGGTGAAGCATTTCTTGCACCGTCTCAAAAATCCAAGGCACTTGAATGCTTCTTTCGACACTTGAAATATGTGATCATTCCAACGAACGTCACAGTGAATTCTCATGCCCAGATCATCAAGAGCATCTGATTCCTCAATATCCACATTACCCATTGACACAGATGACAGCACT